>BQMI01000028.1:3600000-4018144 GCA_026005395.1 Asobara japonica
ACAGCTTTGGTGAAAAAAATGGATGATTTTAAAAAAGAAAAAAGAAATTGTCTTAGGAGCGTACGTGCATGGCGATTTGGCATTTTAAATTTTGGAGAAAATTATTTTTTTGTATTTCTAAATTGGGTCAATCGCAATCTGCAGACTGATATGGTTATAGATTTGACGATTTTCGAGCATTGAATATTGGATTAAAGTTACGTGAGAATTTTAGAACATCGACGGAAAATCCAAGGTCAATCCCGTTTTGCCCCATGTGACGGAGAGCAACTTGTATTCTACAGGTTCTTCGCATCTCCCTTGCCCTGAGAAAATTTTTGCTTTGCCGAATCACAGAATTGCTTAAATTCGACTGTGCTCTCACGTTAAGCGTTTACAAATATTCTGGTAATCATGTGTTAATTAATGATGTACATTTTGACTTTTCCAGCTGAATATGCGTTGATGAAAAAAATCACTGAGATGTCGGAGAAGAATGAAGTTTGGAGGACCTACATCGGCATGGGATACTACAACTGCTGTGTTCCGCATACGATTATGAGAAATATATTCGAAAATCCTGGCTGGTAATGTCTGCCTACAATTGCTGATCAATCTTGTATTTGCTCATTAATTTTAATTAATTAATAATTCGTCACTAATTAATTGAGAGGAAATTATACTCCAGGAAATAACATTTCTTCTGCAAAGACTTTTTTCATTTCTACTGAGCTTACTAAAATATATTTCACTAAAATTTTTCAGGACGACCCAGTACACGCCTTACCAGCCTGAAATATCTCAGGGACGCTTGGAGAGCCTGCTCAATTACCAAACAATGATCTGCGACATGACAGGAATGGAAGTAGCTAATGCCTCGCTATTGGATGAGGGCACAGCTGCAGCAGAAGCTCTAGCACTTGCTCATCGTCACAATAAACGCAAAAAACTTTTCGTTTCTGACAAAGTTCATCCACAAACTATCAGTGTCATTTCAACGCGAATCGGTTCTCTCGGACTCACATTAGAAGTTGGAGACGTTTTCAATGTCGACACCAGTTCAAAAGAAGTCGCAGGAATTTTACTGCAGTATCCGGATACAACTGGTGCTATACTTGATTATGCGGATGTTGTGAGGAAGGCACATGGAGATGGGGTAATTTCATTTCTCATCAATTTCGCCAATTTGAATTTGAAGTTTTAAATTGCAGATTTTGAAATTCTGATCTGATACCTCCTCCACCTGTATTTGAATTCTGGACTTTGAATTTTGAATTTTGAATTTTGAATTTTGAATTTTGAATTTTGAATTTTGAACTTTAAATTTTCCAAAGCCACAGTCCTAATTTTCGTCAGGAATCCCGTCAGAAACCCCATATTATATTTACTTCATATGTATTTTGATGTTTCCCTCGATATTTACTTCATATGTATTTTGATGTTTCCCTTCAGACACTCGTATGCGCAGCTGCAGACCTTTTGTCCCTCGCGATTCTCCAACCGCCCGGTGAATTTGGCGTCGACATATGTGTGGGCACAAGTCAGCGATTTGGCGTGCCTTTAGGTAATACATTGTTAAATTTGAAAGTTTTCAAATTTCTAGATCATAGAACTTTCAGAAATGTGATGCAAAAAATTTAATGCATTTCAAGAATAAAAAAAAAAAACACAGGTCCACGTCGATTTTTTCAGAGACCGTTTCAGAGACTAGCGGCTTTCAGCAGAAACCCTACACGACCCTAGACCCTCTACACCGTACTCTCCCCTCAAAACAACAAATTTAAACCTGAATTTAACTTTGCGTCCTAGGTTACGGTGGTCCCCACGCGGGTTTCTTCGCCTGCCGCAAGAAGTTCGTCCGCCTGATGCCAGGTAGGATGATCGGTGTAACTCGGGATGCTGATGGCAACAAAGCGTACAGACTAGCCCTGCAAACACGAGAGCAGCATATCCGACGAGACAAGGCGACAAGCAACATCTGCACAGCCCAGGCATTGCTTGCAAACATGTCAGCAATGTACGCAGTTTACCATGGACCGCAGGGCCTTCGAGACATTTCCAGAAGAGTCCACCACTTGACAAGCGTTCTGGCAAGTGGTCTCAAGCTCTCCGGAAACCAAATAAAGAATAAACATTACTTCGACACTATTACAGTGATGCCGAAAGAGCCCTTAGATGTGATCAAGAACAATTGCAACATGATGAAGATCAATTTAAGGTAACTGCATTGAGAAAATCTCATAGGATAACCTCCTACATCCAAGGTGTGCTAAACCTGTTTTGGAATATCCTATATGTAGTTAACAAAATTTTAATGGTTCCTGCAATTTGAACAAACTCCACTCTTTGACTGGTAACTAATTTCAAATTGCATCCCATTTCAGGTACAATGACGATGGTACAGTGGGCATATCTTTGGATGAAACTACTCTACCTGAAGACATAGACGACCTCTTCAAAGTATTCGTTGCTAATCAAACTATTGAGGATATTTTAAACGCCCAAGATTTGAATGAAGCCTTATTAAACTCGGAGTTCAAACGTAAAAGTGAGTTCTTGGAGCATCCAGTGTTTAATATGCATCACTCGGAAACGAGGATCGTAAGGTATATGAAGGCACTGGAGAACAAGGACGTTTCGTTGGTGCACAGTATGATACCCTTGGTAAGATTGGCATTGAACTGTCTTCATTGGTAGCAATAATTAGCAGATCGCTTTAGTTGATAGGCCCTTTCCCTGTATTGTAACACCTGCGTTAGCCAATCAATTGTCTATTCTCCAGGGTTCATGCACAATGAAACTGAATTCCACGACAGAGATGATGCCCTGCAGTCTACCAGGCTTCACCGACATGCATCCATTTGCTCCGCCAACTCAAGCAAATGGGTACAAGGACCTATTCACCCAGCTAGAAGACGATCTTTGTGCGATAACGGGATATGATGGCATAAGTTTTCAACCGAATAGCGGAGCTCAAGGAGAGTACGCAGGGTTGCGAGCCATTCAATGTTATCATGAATCGCGCAATGATCATAATCGCAAGGTTTGCCTCATCCCCATATCGGCCCACGGTACCAATCCTGCATCAGCACAGATGGCCGGAATGCAGGTAGAGCCGATTTTTGTTAGGAAGGATGGGTCTGTGGACACAGTACATCTGGAGGAAATGATTGACAAATATCGCAAGGACCTTTCCTGCCTTATGATTACGTATCCATCCACCAATGGCGTCTTCGAGGAGACCATCGGCGATGTCTGTGATATGGTTCATGAGGCTGGTGGACAGGTTTGTAATAAGTTTTTTCAACCAAATTGGAGAGTTATATACAAATAAAAAAATTGGTTTTTCCGAAAAAATTTGAAGGTATCAAAAATTCAGACAATTTCATCAATTCGAACTCTTTTAAATATTTTCAAAAATATTGAAAATGGTAGAGCCATAAAAAGTTTGAAAACTTTACAAATTTCAAATCCTTGAATTTTTCTTTAAAAAAAAAAAAAAAAAAAAAATGGTGACAATTTAAAGATTTTGAAAATTTCAGAATTTTTAAAAAACCCTATGTTCTTTTGTAAACTTGATAAATTTACGATATTTCGAAAATAGTAAATATGAAATGATGAATCTAGAAATTTCCAAAAATATCCCAGTGAAGCTATATCCAATTCTGCAATTATTCATTTACGATTTACACATTTCACAGGTTTACCTGGACGGGGCCAACATGAACGCTCAGGTCGGCCTTTGCAGACCTGGGGATTATGGGAGTGACGTCTCGCATTTAAATCTACATAAGACTTTCTGTATACCACATGGGGGCGGTGGCCCCGGAATGGGGCCAATTGGAGTCAAACGTCATCTGATGCCTTTTCTACCTGGGCATCCAATCACTGATTCCAGCAATGGGTATTTTAAACGCATATTTATGATCCTAATTTACGATTTATGATACTGTACTTAAGTATTACAAACCTGGGAACTACATAAAATTATCCTCGTAACAAGTCTAAATAAACGGAGACTTCATCGAATATCATTTTTGATACGCCCCTTTGAAGATTTCCATAAATGTTCCATTTAAAGAATTCCGAGAAATTCAGGTTTTAAAAATTGAAAAATCTATAAATTTGAGAAATTTGAAAAAAATGTAATGTTGACAATTCCAAAAAATTTTACTATCGCAAACCCTTAAACATAAAAAAAAACAGAATTTAGAAATTTTATTTAGTAGTCTAGATCTCGGCCAAATTATGTGGATGAACCTAGTGTTAATATCCCATTTTTATTGACCAGAAAAAGTGGAAATGACCTGGGAACAGTGTCAGCAGCTCCCTTCGGATCCTCAGCCATTCTTCCCATCTCCTGGGCGTACATTAAAATGATGGGACCCAAGGGGCTACGCAAGGCCACTCAAATTGCAATTCTCAATGCCAATTACATGAGCAAACGACTGGAGAAACACTACAAGACACTTTACAAGGGAGAGACTGGATTAGTTGCCCACGAGTTTATTCTTGATATCAGGGACTTCAAGAAGAGTGCTAATATTGAAGCTGTAGATGTTGCTAAACGACTCATGGATTATGGCTTCCATGCACCCACCATGAGTTGGCCAGTACCTGGTACGCTCATGGTGGAGCCAACGGAATCTGAGGATAAGATTGAATTGGATAGGTTCTGCGATTCGTTGATTTGTAAGATTTTTTTGACTACTGTAGAGAAGTTTCATGCTGTCAAATAAGTCTTGTTGTTTCGGTCTGCAGTTTTTTGTGGACCTTGTAAAATTTTACCAACTTGGTTTCCCCAATTTGGGGAGTCCTATGCATAGGACCCTCATAACTTTGGCCCAGTTTTTGGGAAATATCTCAGAATGTAAGACCGCTATTGAAATTTTCATAAGGAGTTTTTTGTAGAGCACACTTAGTTCTATGAAAAAGTATCTATAAATATTTTGACACCTTTGGTAGACAACGAGATATATCCCAAAAATTCTACCATGTATCTGGTCGATTTGATAGAACGTGCAACTTCAGTATTGACAATTTGGGGCACCAAAGCAATTTTTATTCGAGTATTAATGTTCATTGCAGCTATCAGACAAGAGATCCAGGATATCGAAAATGGGAAAATGGACATCAATG
The DNA here is from genome assembly GCA_026005395.1 of Asobara japonica. NCBI lineage: Eukaryota > Metazoa > Arthropoda > Insecta > Hymenoptera > Braconidae > Asobara > Asobara japonica. The sequence continues at coordinate 3,605,119 of BQMI01000028.1, forward strand.
TTAATCCCCTGAAAATGGCACCACACACCCAGGAACAAGTTATTAGTTCTAATTGGAATCGACCCTATTCTCGAGAAGTGGCAGCTTTTCCTCATGTAAGTTGGTTTCGATAATGCATACTATATTCCTAAAATATAAACACTTCCCAGCAGGATTTTCAGAAATTCAGAAATTTCAGAACTTTGACAATTGCAAAAATTCAAAAAATTGAAAAAAATCCGAAATGTTTATTTTAAAAAATGTCAAAAGTTTTACATTTTCTTTTGAATCTCTTTTTTTAAGCTTCTCAAAAATTGGAGATGCATTCAGTATGGTGGACACGAAAAATACGAAATTTGATAGATTTTTCACTCACAAGGTTTATCTATAACTAAAAAAAAATTTGGGGATTCCCCCATAGCGTACTTAAGGTTTAAGAATTTAGCTCAAAAATTGAGTTCATTGAATTGTTTTTCTAGATTCTCAATATTTTCAATCTCCAAAATTCCTGATTAATTAATTACATAACTTGCAATTTCAAAATTATGTCTCTATTTCAGACGCACACAAAGGTACCAAAAATCTGGCCAAGTGTGAGTAGAATCGACGATATCTACGGCGACAAAAATCTGTTCTGCACATGTCCCCCGATTCTTCCACAGCAGCAGTAACAAATTCCCTTATCATAACCATACCCGTCATATTTATTTTTATAACGCGCCATATATTGTCATTAAATATATAATGTACATTTCAGCATCCTTAAGGAATAAGCTTGAATCGTTGTTATTATTTTCTGGCTTCAAAATTTTGTACAAACGACTCATTGTACATATACATGCAATACAAAATTCAATTTTAATACTTTATCATTTTTGAACAGTACACTGGCTTATCATAAACCTACAGTTACATAATTTTAATTATTGCATTGGAAACATGTCATGTATTAAAAAAAAAATATCTTCAAAAATAGAGTACACAATATCAAACGAAATAAGATATTTTTACATCAAGTTTTAGATTTCAGGAACTATGTAAATTATGTTATGTAAAGTTTTGGATGACGTGTCGGCATCAGCTCCGTTGGGCTCTGGAATTTCCTGGGTAAGGCACATGGCGGGACCAAAAGCGCATAGAAAAAAATCGAAGACAACTGGTCGTGGCACTCCATCAGCGTTCTACCAATTATCATTAGACTTTCTCCAAGAAGCCTCAAATGCACTCGGAAATCCAGGGGTTGCGCTCTGGTAACTTGATCTGGAAGATCCAGGATCATGGGAGGAATTGGGGAGGTCCTTATGACGTTCATGGCTATGAAAAAAGTCGGGTGAACGTCGGCACGTCTATTAATTTATTCAATCATAATTTTTGAGACTTCTGACAAACTTCAAATTCAATTTTTTTTTGTGAAATTTAAAGAAAAATTTAAGTTTTAGAAATTTTCAAATCTTGATTTTTCTTTTTAAATAGCAATGTTCCATTATTCATTTCGAAATCTTGACGGTGTTAAGGTACATAACATCTTCAAATCTTGAATATTATGAAAAACATTTTTTGTATAATTTTTTTTTATCGAGTTTTGAATAATTTAAAACTTCTGAATTTTGATTTTCTTAAAAATGTGCCTAAAGCTGAAAAAATTTCGATTTTTTAAGTGGTAACAAGTTCATTTCCGGTGCTGTTTTGCTTAGAATCCATGGGTGAAAGGCATGAGATTATCAATCTACGTACCATCATGGTGCATCTCGTTACTTTCGTCCGTTCCACAATTTTTTCCCGTTCTGATGATACATTCTTTCCCACTTTCCTGCTGCCTATGAAGACTGACAAGTCGTGACGATGCCTCGCTCTAGTATTTGAGTCCTCCAGTCTCCTGTTCATCGGTCATGAGAGGATCGACATTTTCCTCCTTAACAGATTCCCCGAAATTATCATAATCGTTGAGATAACATCCATCTTCGGAGGCTGAAGATGGCTCTTCTTTTAGTGGATCGCAAGGTACTTCCTCCTTAATCGGAGTCTGCATTGGCCCTAAGAGTCCAGTGGCAAAATATGGCTCGTGTTTTGGCGACTCAGGAATTATTTCCTCCTTGATCGGAATCTCAATTGGTTCATCTAGTCCAGCGCTCTTTCGAGCAGAACTTCCGGTTGGAGTGGTTGTTCGTTTTGGTGACTGCAAACTCCACCACTTCCGGTCCTCGAATCTCTCCAGCATCTCCTCGCCCTGGACCTCCTGCTCTATCTTAACCCGGCCATCTTTACTGTCGTCGAAAGCATTTGGGGAGTCAATCCTCATCAACTTCGAGGACATCTTACTGACACGACCGTTTTGAGATACTCCAGTAACTTCCGATCCTGAGAAAAATGATGATTTTTGTGAAATCAAGAAATCGCTTAAAAGAAAAAAATATGGTTCCAGGCATGCAAAACCGACCTCCCTCACGTGCTTGCCATCCGCGGCGGAGCTGCGGATGGCAATCTAGCACCTGCAAGTGAGTGACCAGTTTTCCACTACTAGCCTTGCAATGTCCTATTGCCCCCCCCCCCCCCCATATATATATATATATATATATATATATATATATATAGACAAATAGATAAAATATTCATAAAAATAGATACCCTCGTGTCGATAGAAGTCTTGGTAAGCTATATCAGAGTTCCCTGGACTGTTCCTCGTAGTATCCTCCCTCGCTGATGTTCCTGGTAGGTCCCCATCAACGCGTAGAATGTTCATATCATGAGGAATTCTATCCGCATTATTTACTGGCTCCGGTGGGACATCGCAATCTTCTAGACGCTCAATATCATCGACTTCCTCAGCCAATGGAGGGTTCTGAAGTGCCTGTAAACTGGCTTTTTTCCTTGCCCGGCATTCTCTGACGCGTTCAGCATTAGTCTTCGGGTTGTTTTTAACATACTTGAGCAAATGTCGAGGATGCTGTCGATAATAGTATTCTTTACACGACTGTGCATTTGATTTGGGCATAATTCTCAGTTAAAAATATGGTCTACACTATCTTGAAATATTTCTCGCTCTTCTATAACCTCAATGCACAGTATGCAGACAATATAACCTCAGCGTTCATTGAGGATGCACACATGCACAATTGATACACGCTAGAGCATTTTACAGTACAATATTCATGTAGAAACTTTACACGTGAATTTAATTGCTGCACTATTTATTTTATTTATCATATTTTTGATTACTTGGTGACTTCCTGTACACTATATAACGACGGCTCACTGTTGATGTTCGACAAAAAAATGAAATTAATATGGAGGGAACGTCGACTCTCCCTCCTGTACATTATAAGAAAACAAATATTTTTGAATAATGGCAATGACATCATGTTGAAACATAGAAAAGAAAATTAATGCGGACAAAATTAATATATGTTGATAGGTACCTCAAACTATGTAATGATACAATGTATAGAACAAAATGTACAAATTCAAAATGACAAATTATGAATAAATGAGTTTCTCAAATGCAATGCTAATTTTGGTGGTCAACTAATAGCACGTGCTCCAGAATATTGCGCTTCGATAAATATATATTATATACTACTTTACACGTAAATTTTGATGCAATTTATACGCTTTTCTCACCCACCAGAATGAATCGACGTCAATGAAATTCAATTACAATAAAGGAATGCTGAATACATATAGTTGACTATATTGACAGCAGGAATATTTTATTACAAAAAGTTTTCGAATCATTTTATCCGTGTTTAATCCCGTAATCTTCTGAAAGATCCTGTGAATCGTTCACTACAGCTCTTTTGTATATGAACTTTTTATTTTCTAGAACCCTGAACATTGGCAATATGTTCTATACAATGTTCTGAAGTTCATAACATTTGGGAGAATTTTCCTGAACTTGCAACACACCTGTACATACATATATATGGGTAAATGAAAAATTGACTTATAAACGTACTTTTTATATTTATTTTCCACCTCCATCATATATCATCCTTGAATATATAATTTCCCACTTACCTATAATTACATAATTTTAATTATCGCATTGGTAAAGTGTTATATATTTCATTTTTCAAAAAACATTTTCAAAAATACAATAAAACATATCAAACGAAATAAGATATTTTTACATTAGATTTTTAAAGTCCAGGCATTATGTAAGCTATGTTATCTAGAACTTCGGATAACGTGTCGGCTTCAGCTCCATCGGCTTCGGGTATTTGCTGGGTAAGGCACATAAGGGGACCTAGGGCGCAAAGAAATGAGTCCAGGAGCACGGATAAACTTCCAGATACGGCAATTTGGCCATCGTGCTCCTTCAGCCGTTCGCCAATTATCGTTAGACTTTCACCGAGAAGTTTCAAGTGAGCGGCAACATCCAGTGGCTGAGTTCCCGCCACTTTGAAGGATCCAGGACCTAGTGATGAGTCGTGGTAGTCCTTGCCATGCCTGTGGCTCGGTGAAAAGTCGGGGCTTTTGAGGGAACGTGGCGGTGATGACAGTTGCGCACCTTTTTTGGGGTTGGGGGACTTCTGGGGCTTGCCATTTACTACAAAAAAAAAAGCAAAGTATTAATTAGAACATAATTTTATTCCTTCCATGATTCATGAATTTGTAATGTCCAGAGAGTTACCTTTATTAATAAACTTCTTGCGATTATTGGGGGGCTGGGATAACTTCCACGTAGAAAGTTCTTTTTTCAGCGTTGCTTGTACATGTGGCTTTGCCGCCATGCGCTTTGCCCTCCTACGCCAATTGTATTTCTCGAGATTTGGAACTGTCGACCATAATTCACCAAGCCGCTTTGATATTGTTGCAAAATCCATTGAACTATTCTGCTCTAGTAATTCTTGTCGCACTTCTTTCGCCCAGAGCATATACGCGGTGAATCTTGTTTTCTGAAGAGAAAATTGAGTTTATAAAGATATGAAGAATTTGACTTGGACTTGAGTAGGTGAGCTCCCGTATTTACTAATTACAAATGACTAAATTTATGATTTTTGTTTATTAAAATTTTCCTGTGAAATTGTACGAATTTATTTGGTACAATTAAAACCGATGGAAAGAGTAATTTTTCTCTTTTTTGAGTTCCACAGTTAAATTTTTCAATGACAATCGCCTTCTCGAGAGGTTCCGACCGAATTTTCACTCTGTTTCTGCTCTTTTTTTTCACCATAATTGATGCCAAATACAGTGAGAGAATTAATTAGAAGAAAAAAAATAAACCTTTGAAGATAATAAGCATTCTGATTTTTGTGGGTTTTGCCTACTTTGCAACTGGAAGCATTGCTACTTTGAAAAAAAATTGGCTTGCTCAAGCGAGAATATCTATATCTCAGTCAACCTACCCCCTTGTCTTTTCTCTGTGCCTTCATGCGCCCGATAATTTTTCCATTTTTGATAATAAGTTTTTTTTTACTCTTCTCCTGCATGTAAAGACTATTAGCTTGTGATGATGCCTCTTGCTCTGGTGGCTCAAGTCTTTTGAATCCCCCAGTCTCCTGTTCATCGATCATGAGAGGATCGACATCGTCCTCACTAACAGATTCCATGGAATTATCATCGTCGTTAAGATCATCTCCATCTTCGGAGCCTGATGATGGTTCTTGTTTCGGTGGTTCGTAAGGCAATTCCTGCTTGATCGGAGGCTGTATTGCCTCGTGTGGTCCAGAGTTTTTGCGCACACGATTTATCGTTGGAGTGGCTGTCTGTGGTGGTGATTCTGAACGCTGACTCTGCTGGGCCTCGAATCTCTCTAGCATCTGCTGGGCGTGGAGCTGCTGTTGCATCTTCTGCTGTCGCTTTTTACTGTCACCAAGATCATCCGGCGACTCAAAGTCCGTCAACTTCGAGGATTTTTTACGTACTCTACCACTTCGAGATACTCCAGTAACCTCTAACTCTGGAGAAAAAAAATTGACATTTTGTGAGAAGAGTATGGAATTACAATTTTTCAAATTTTCACATTTTATGGGAAATCTGATATGTAAAATCCTGATAAAAAAAAATAAATAAAAACGGTTTAATAAAGAGTCAAGTGGTATTAAGTCGCCTGAATATTTATGTGAGATATATCTGAGCAATATATCCGTAGCTAAGAATGTTTTGCCCCAACGATCTCTATCCATATATATATAACGTGCCAAAAAATGTTCTTACTTCAAAAATGTCACAGTCGATTAGTATCATATAAAAATGCAGTTTTTAATCAACCCCACCTCCTTGCAACCCAAAATTCAGTTACAATGACTCGTAACACGGCCTGATAATAATAATTTACATTACAAATAATCGTCTTTAATCGGTGGAAATTTTTTACGATGCATCGGACAATTTAATTTTCCCCATTCCGATATATTTATAGGTAGTGCTTGTACTATTCATAACACCGTGAACATAACCTAAATGGTTCCACAACAATGGCAGCTAAATCGTACGTGAGTCCACTCGATGACAAATAACCTAACAAGAAATTATACGTAGCCTCTTGTAAAACTACGAGGACTGATTAATTTTTTTTTTGACATACCATCTTGTTTCGGACGTTTTGGCGATGCAAACATTTCCATTCCTTGGCCCAACTGATTCGGTAGCTTTTTTCGATGAGGGGTCTTCTCAGATTTCGGTTTGGAAACGTCACTTTGCAACATGTTGATTTATTTGGGATATCAAAACAATTCAATTGATATTAATTGCACAAAATTGTTTAACGGGGCCTAGCGACCCAACAATGACGACTTTGTAATTATTGTTGCAACCTTTTTTTCATACCTCGCAAAATAGAAACATGTCTGTTGATTGTTTCCAATTGGTTGATCGATGTCGGGCATGTAAACGTTCCCGCGTTGTGAATTTGGCGGGAGGGGCGAGTTGCGTTGGTGGGGGTAAGTGAGGCAGGGAGTGGGAGAGAGGGAAATCTTCATTTTCTTACTCGGTAGATATGCTGGTATGTAGAGAACTAGGTAGAGAACTAACAGCGCCAGAGATATTCTCATGGTATAAATTAATTTAACTTGAAATTTCGTAATACATCTCTAGTATGTAAGTGCGCATGCGCAACCTGCTGTCACACGGAATTTGAATCAGTTTTCAGTTTCCACCGTTTTTTTTCGTTCTAATTCCCTAAGTAGGATTATGAACAAATGATAAATGGAATAAGAAAACTTAATTGCTTTTAATTATGGTAATTATATAAATGAAAAGTACTCAGCTGATTGAACCGATTTGTTTCGCAGTGATAGTAAACTTACCCGTTGCAGCATCAGTATATGAGTATATCTATGTAGACTTTTGGCAACGTATGAGAGACGGCGCATCGCTCAGTGAAGATTTCGGTCGTTACTTCCGGTAAGAGTATATTCTAATTTCTATAATTTATAATAATATATAACAATTGATTGTTTTTCAACTTTTATGTCTGTATATCGGGAATTCAATGGAAAATCGACAAATCTGAAACTTTTGGTTACAGTTCGACTTGGAGACTCTCCGACGGGTTACCATTAATGATTGGAGAAAACCACTTGCAGTTTTTTTGCAATGGAATAAAGGTGCAGTCGCTACGAAATTTGACTGCAATTTTCAGCGTCAATTGATGAGCTATGAAGAAGAGGATGAGGATAGAGGAGATGTATTTTATATAGGCACGAGTCCGTTGGCGCGTGCTGCGCACGCGCATTTCCTTTTGCCGCCGCACTGACTGGTGTCGCGTCAGTTTCGGCCTTACCCTTTTCGATAATTTCGATGTATATCGATAGTTTCTTCCGTCTCTCTTGTTTACTACAAGGAAATGCGCGTGCGGAGCACGCGCCACCGATCTCCTACATATAAAATGTTCAACACTTGATAGAATAAGGAAAACACTCGAAACTTATAAGACAACATAAGTTATGACAACTCGAACAATTGTCATACTTTCGAAAACAAAACCCGAATCTATATCGCTAATATCGATATTCGATTTTAATCCGTTGTTACAATTTATTGGATTACTTCAATATAATACTAAGAATTAGGCTATAAAGAAATGACGGTTACAAAAACCAATTGACATCGATAACGTTGGAGAGGTAATATAAACATAAACAGTGACTTCATGGGAAGAAGGAAATTTGGGGTTTCTTTCTGTATGTGACGAATATGCTTTTGGCCTCTGTGACCAGTTGTTAGTCTTCTGGAATATCTCAGAGAGTAAAGACAGATCTTCCTCGTGTGTCATTGAATGAATAAAACTAAAGAAAATAGAACTGCGTTTTACATCATTTATCTACCCATTACCAATACAATTTTCACCACAACACGCCATTACGTTTTGCATGTCATAATTTCCGAGATATTTTGACTCTAACGATGTTCATTTATGTGTATGTATTTTCTTGAATTTTTGTGAATAGTAATAAATAGACATAGAGACTACGATTGCCTGCGAAGGTGCGGCTGCGCGCGCATTTCGGCGTGACAAAATTTCGAGATATAACGATTGTTTATCGATATCAGATGCATCTCCTTTTTGTAACAGATAGGATCCCTGTTAAGGATGTTCGACCGCTATTCGTCGTTTTTTAAAATCTTTTGACGATTTACCCCAACTTTTTGGTTTCATTGGCGGGAAAAAATGTACGATTTGTGCATAACAGTATTATTTATGGACTCTCGAAATTTTATCACCGTAAACATATTTTTGAGTCTTTTCTGTACGCTTGTATGAAAATTCATAAAACTTTAGACAAAACGCTGAAAAATGGGTTTGCGACAATGAAATTTTAGGACTCGATAGAGAATAAAGCTACATAAGAATTGTATATTTTTTCCGGCCTATCAAACTAAAAATTTGGGATAAATCAGCAAAAAATTGACAAAAGTGAGAAATAGCGGTCGAACATCCTTAACAAGAGGAACCAATTTGAAAGTAGATTTCGTTTACCGGGGTTGGTGAAAGCAGTTTTCTGTCTGGTCGCAAGTGATAAGTGTATAAGCGCGATCGGTAAGGACCATAAAAGTAACGCGTCGATAACTTAGTGGGTCGACTGCTGGCCTAGTTCGGGAGAAATCCTGACAGATAGTGTATGAAGGAGTGTTGTGGATTTTGTTTATGTAAAATTTTATTATGAAGAACAATATCAACCGGAAACTGTCCAGCAACGAAGTATGACGAAAGAAATTGAAAATTCAACTTTGTTGAGGGATCAGAAATCGCAGAAACTTCGAAAGCATCAAGAATTTCCAGTTTCCAGCACTTTATTTTTTACGAATTTGCAACAATTATTAAAAATAGTTACTACAACTATACAAGAATTCGATAAAAATACGTTGAGTTGAGAGTCCAAACAAATTCGACTCCTTTTAGGTTTAGAATATTCAGGAGAAGTCTCCATAATCGTGTCAAACATCTTTGACGATTATAGATTAAATGCGACATATTCATAGAAAATTCTTATGAATATGAGCTCAAAATTTCAGTTGCCAAAATTTCAGAGCCCAAAAGACGCTCTGAAAGCCATATGAATGTGGGAAGAGGAAATACAACGGCACAGAGGGAATTCTCTTGCACCAAGACCGTCATCACTTTAGAGAAGAGTACCTTGCAGTGTTCGTCTAGGAAAATTGTGCGTGCGCAATAAAAAATTCACATAAAAATCGTGCACAAATAATTTTGTGCACCGGAGTAATAATTTTTATTTCGCGGGCATAATTTTCCCAGACAAACACTACAACGTGGAGCTATAATATACCGCGGTCAAATTGAATGGATACATTGAACATAGGGCGTAGATGTGTTTGGAGTTTGAAATTAGTGTGCGAATATATATACGTGTACAATTGTTATGTGTACAAGAGATTCCGCGCGAAAAAAATAATCAAGCTTATTAGCTCCACTATTTTGGTAGCGCCATGTGTGGCGGACTGCCAGTGGCAAAAAAAAATGGAGAATAGCGAGCCCAGTGATTAGTGATGATGGTGATATTAATTGCCACCACAGTCTTTGATACATTGTCGATTAAATCTTTACACTGGTCCATTGTCCTATCTGGAGAGATACACTATTTTGCGGGATAAAAAAGTTGAACAGTAGGGACCATATACTTCGTGACAGCAAACCTCGTTATTCATTTTGACTGTCGAGTGCCGACTCCCTGCGGGATAGGCTCAATTAGACGTGTCGGCAAAAAACGAAAATTTTCGAATGGAATACATACATTCGAGTTAAGTGCGACAGCTTCCGCGTACGACGTGCGTGGTCCTACTACTGTCTTAAATTATCTTAAATTGAGAGTCAAGCGTAACTGCCGGGGGATTGTGTGCATTGGTTATTGTTGTTTATTAATAACTTTACGATGTATATAAGAAGAAGATGCTTGGACTTAAAAATTACCGCTTGTACCAATTTTTATGAAATAATATAAGAGTTCGGATGAGTGCGAACGTCAGAGCCGCATCAATCTGGTGTTGTCCGCCGGCGCCATCGTGCTTCCCGAAAATTCAAATAGGTCGTTAACGTATGGGGTTACCAAAAAATAGTGTTCAACATTTTTTGTAGCGAATCTTGTTCGGGAGAGAAAAGTATTTCAACATTTTTCCGTAAAATGCATTACTGTTAAGCTAAATGAAAAAATCATATTCTTCCCTTTTATCTATTCCATTTCCTTTCAATTTCCCAATCTCTGAAAATTTTGCAAATGCCAATTCTAAAATGTAAATTAAAAATGCAAATGATTAAAGTTGAGTAATTACAATTTTCAGGAGAATAAAATTCATCCGTTGGGAAATGAAATACGCATTTATCAACTTGCACTGCAGAAAACATAATCGAAGAGATTTTTCGGTGGGAAAATTTTGTCGGAGCGATTTCATCCGATAAGTGCTATCCAGGAGTTCTCCTAGAACTTCTCAACAGAGAGGCGCGGGCAATGAAGGGTTAACCGTTCAAAGGGCTGTTGAAGTTCTCTACAAAAAACCATTACCTGCAGGTCTTGATATTTGTGGATGAGATAATTGACTTGGGAACATGTTATTCATCGAGATGCACTTCGATCTGAATATTATTAGTGCTACTGGCAGAGGGTCACACCCATTTGGACCTGCTTATCTAATATCTGATTCATCTGACCCCTCTCATGATGTCAATCTTCCCTATTTTAATAAGGCACTTCACGATTTATTAATTATGCACAGTGTGCTGGAGATTCTGCAGAAGAATGTCGGAAAAATGGTATCAGCAGTGGATCTCCGCACTAAGAGAAATTTCACCTATAAAGGTAAGTAACATAGCGCTAAGGTCGCATTGTATTGGATACAATATGTTTGGTAACAAATATGATTTTGGTTCAACTTTCGTTGCTAAAACTGTGTTACAATGTATAGGATGAAGCATCACCGTATTTGAGTAGTAACCATAACACGAATACACACTGGACGCAGTACTCAATTTATTAGGACGTCCCGATCGCACAATGTTTAGTTATGAGACCTAAAGTTAGACTAGTCCTGGAGTGGTGTAAATTCTACTTACATCATTACTAAGTAATCATAAAACACTAGTCGGTGGATTATTATCATGACTGATAAGTATATAGTTTCATGATCATTTCTCTCCATTTCTGTTAGTTAGTGAGTTAGAATTCACTGAACGAGAAGTGCAAACACTGATCACTGTGTGAATGTAGTTGATGTAAATATTGTGAATTTAGTTGACAAGCGTATGGTTTGACGGTAAAGGTACCAAAATCTTCTTCACTCTATGTCACTAGTGATGGCAACTCAGGAACATTGTCAAGGTCTCATTTCACTATATTTTATACTTGTAGATCTCACATTTTTCCACGTTGCGCGATTTGAAAAAAATCATTTTTTCTTCTCCAAACTCTCACATTTAATAAAAGATAAATGTTGTCACATTTATCTCAAAAATGGAAATTGGTCCGTTAAACTCGGAGACATAGGAGACATTACAGCCACTCTGGTTTATTCAACTTTTCATCCTCTATCCCTCAAACTCTCACCAAGAGATATAAAAATTTAATTCCTCAAGGAGTAGAATGACGTGACGCTGAGATGCCCCGGGCGTTACCAACTGCTTCGTTTAAATTCACCCCTCCAGTATCATGTTTTCAGTCTTGGCGGTTCCATTACCTCTCGTCGTCTTTTTCATTGATATATTTTTGTTCCAGTATTTCGATTATTGCAACACACTGAAATTCGTTATTTACGGACGGCCCCATGAAAAGGGCCCACTTCGTCGTCATCGGTTTCCGAGATTTTTTTCTCTCGCGAGTCGCATTTAATCCAATATTAACTTATTCCTTGAATCTTCTAGCAAATAGTCGGGTCCTTTTCACCTCGTATACCGATATCGACAAAGTGGGCCCTTTTCATGTTGATGCCCAAATTTATAGGGCTCGTTCCACCAATCATGGACATGGTCTGTGACATTAGCTTTTCACCTGTACCCAATTTTTTGACGAATTGAAGACATAGAAATGAAATTCTGTTCGCTCTAATCTTGACGAAAGAATATTCAGCTTTGGATCATATCCTTTACCAAAGGCAATTTTCAGGATTTCTATGTGGTGAACTCTGGCGCGTACGGTATCTGAATCAGGTGTTTATTACTTACTTATTCAGGTGCTTCCACAGTATTGCTCTAGCTTTTAATTAGTCCTTTACATTCGGGTTCATTGACGCCTCTCTCTGGTCCATAAATATCATTACCATCAACGCGTACGCGTCTACCTCCGGTATTCCACCCCAGAGTCTACATACGTGTATATGTACAATCTCAAGTCGGGAATAGTCCCATCCTCGGACGGCTATGCTCCATCCCCGAATTGAGGACCTTCAGCCCCATCGCAAATATCAGGTACATTGTAATATTCCCAAATCAGGTATTTTTAAAAATACTTCTACATTATTCATCTCCCTTAATTTATCCTCGGCATTCGCGTCAATGCACTCCTCTCACCCCCAAAAGTACCATTACCACTAATGTACCTCCTCAACAATATGGCCGTTTCTATTCCAGCATCTCACCAACCCAGCATCCCACTGTATCTCCCCTTGCCTGGAAGATGAAAGCAATGGAGAAACTGGCAGGTCATATAGAAGTGGAGCACAACTGATGGTGGGAAAGTGGGGAAAAACGAAAATCTCCTGGAACTGTCTTCTCGCACGAAGCAAGATGGAGGCTCCGCAGGAAGTCAAGGAGGAAAACTACGATGGAAAAAGAAAGCAAGAAAATAGTTGGGTGGATGGCGGGGGGAGGGGGGGGGGGGGGGAGGGGGGAGTTGGATGGCAGCTGGGCGAGAAGGAGAACCAAGACCAGATTAGGGGGAGAAGCTAGCGAGATAAGGGCGCAATCTCTGGGCCATGGAGACGCGCGGAAGGGGTTGAAAGCGTTGCCTTGGCAACCAACTGAGGGGATGCTGCAGCCGAGAGCAGTATAGATCGCTATCCACCACCGCCTCCATCTTTACCAGTTCCCTGTCCCGCGGCCCTCCTCCCACAACTCGAGGTCTGCTTCCAGGAGGAGTAATACGATGGTAGTTTGGTAGTTGCGAGGAGGGGGCGCACAAGATGGCTTTATTACTCCAGTGAGAGAGAAGCATGATTCTAGTTCAATGGTAATTCGCTATTCCGTGTTTGGGAATGCGAATATTCAGTTGAATTTATTCCATCATGTCTCGTAAACTTGAAGGGGGTGGGGTTGGGGGGGGGGGGAGGTGAGGGGTGTATAGAATTTCCGAGGAATTGGGAAATGCAGAATTTTTTTTTAAGGGATGAAGATGGTCCTCTTAATATTCATGCTCCATTGAATGCGGTAGTTAAGATTTGCGTTGTACTTGGTATTAAGGGAAGACCATGAAACTTGGCTAAATATGGGATTGAGGGTGAAAAGATGACGAACTTTGGAGATCTGTCGATCTGCTGGAAAATTTTTCAAGTAAATTCTGTCAATGGCAAACTAAACATAAAACTTGTACATGAGATGGAGTCGCTGAATTACATTTTCATGTAATTCCTTCATCACCCGGTAAGGGGGTTTTCCTAGCTGAGGCACTCGGCTGTGTTAAATATCCCCCGCGATCGATCTCTCGCAAATTTCTCCACCAAGGCACAACTTGGCGCAACACCGGAGATGGAGACCCAGACGTAATTTCCGGTTTTGGGAGAGGCACACCCGCTCTCACTCGAGAGCCTCTGATCCTGTTCTATGGCGTTGGCTTCTAGTCGCTTGTTATATGTACAAAATGGGTATTACTACGACGTCTGGCTGGATGAAAATGATGATCGTTCAGTCAAAGACGAGGAGATAAGTGTGATTTTGTGGGGATGGCGCAATGAGGGATGAGACGAGACGTTTGTTCTGCGAAGTTGAGGAATTGTATTCCAGGGCTGTTTTCTTGTCTCTCGTGTTTATTTTTAAATAAGACAAGAAAATAATATACTAAAAACAGGAATAACTCGATTTATGCATTTTATCATTCAGTGGTGGCGTGATAGACGAGAGAGTCGAGACAAGACGAGAGGGTCGAGACAAAAGGAGAGAGTCGAGACAAAAGGAGAGAGTCGTGACAAGACGAGAGAGTCGAGACAAGACGAGAGGGTCGAGACAAAAGGAGAGAGTCGAGACAAGACGAGAGAGTCGAGACAAGACGAGAGAGTCAAGACAACGCGAGAGAGTTGAGACAAGACGAGAGAGTCGAGACAAGACGAGAGGGTCGAGACAAGATGAGAGAGTCGAGACAAGGCGAGAGAGTCGAGACAAGACGAGAGAGTCGAGACAAGACGAGAGATTTGAGACAAGATGAGAGAGTCGAGACAAGGCGAGAGAGTCGAGACAAGACGAGAAAGTCGAGACAAAATGAGAGAGTCGAGCCAAGACGAGAGAGTCGAGACAAGACGAGAGAGTCGAGACAAGACGAGAGAGTCGAGACAAGACGAGAGAGTCGAGACAAGACGAGAGAGTCGAGACAAGACGAGAGAGTCGAGACAAGACGAGAGAGCAATTTTATGATTATCGCCAAGTCGAGACAATACGAGAGAGATGTGACGAGAGACGATATGTCTCGACAAGATTTCGAAATAGAAATCGTTTCAAACCGATCAATCGTAAAATTTACTGACGGATTGACTCACATTCCTCTTACATTGATGCTTCAACTTCAATCGACGCCAACCAATTTGGCTTTCCTCTGAATTTTGAGCATTGCAAAATCTAAAAATGCTCCATTTTCCATTCACCCCTCTCTCTCAATATCTTGAAATAAAATTGCGTTATGATCTACTGTACAGGACTCCATGAATTGAAAACAAATTGTTGAATTTAAAGCGTGTGCGATGTGCAGTCGGAGGCATTAGACTGGCGCGTGCCGTTGCGCGGTCATTGATAGCCAAAGGTGTGATGGCACACAGCTCGTTTGGGAAGGGGGGGGGGAAGTGGATGATGGATGTGTATAACTTTCAAACGAACCCCTTTGAGCCCCAGTCACAGGGGTTGCTGTAAAATGTCCACAGGATTTAAAACGCGTCATTCCGGGTAGGCGGAGTGGGAAACATAGTAATGGCCTTTTTTTCGATTTAAACTTCAAATTTCCGCCGTGTGAAAAAAAAATTTCATCGTATTTTGGAGGGAAATTTTTCGGCGATTTGGGGGTGAGGGCGCCAAGTGGATGATTTATGGGGGCGTAGGTGGAATTTTATGAGTTTTCTCCTCGGATCAAACTTGGGGGGTAAGAAAATTTAGATGAGACACACGTGTCAAGGTGATTCTCTCATGAGTATCGGGTATGGCTGTTGCTTTGTCAATTGTCTCTTTTCAAATGCTAAAAAGTGAGGCTCTTCGTACTCATACGGCTGTTCGTGTTAGTACATGCGGGGATGTGTGTTGTAGATTTTTGTTGGTGGGGAAAATTTACAGAAATAATTTGCCAGCAATTCCCTTCGATTGAATCAAATCGATAATATGACTTAGATCAGGTCGGCAGTAGCTCTGAGTTAATTCGTTCCCGAATCAAGTCTAATGTAGGTGCCCACTCAGCAGTGGGATTCATTGGTACATAAGCTCATGGGCCCATAGGTTCATTGGTCCAGAGGTCCATTGGTCCACAGGTTCATTGGCCCATAGGTTCATTGGCCCATAGCTTCATTGGTCCATACGTCCATAAGCCCATCGATCCATAGGTCCAGAGGCCCATAGGTCTATTGGTCCATAGGTTCATTGGTCCATAGGGCCAGGGGTCCATTGGCCCATAGGTTCATTGGCTCATAGCTTCATTGGTCCATACGTCCATAAGCCCATCGATCCATAGGTCCAGAGGCCCATAGGTCTATTGGTCCATAGGTTCATTGGTCCATAGGGCCAGGGGTCCATTGGCCCATAGGTTCATTGGTCCATAGCTCCATTGGTCCATACGTCCATAAGCCCATCGATCCATAGGTCCAGAGGCCCATAGGTCCATAGGTTTATTGGTCCATAGGTTTATTGGTCCATAGGTTCATTGGTCCATAGGTCCAGGGGTCCATTGGCCCACAGGTCCATTGGTCCACACGTCCATAAGCCCATCGATCCATAGGGCCAAAGGTCCATAGGTCCATTGGTCCATTGGTCTCATTGATCCAAATCGTTGAATGGATTGGCCATTTTCAAATCTGAACTAATCCATCCATTGATCCTCTCTTCGCAGATTGGTCCAGGACCATTTTCTTTCGCTCAGAAGGCACTCCATACTCAGTCCTTCAGTCTTCTTGGCTAATAAAATTTTTTTAGCGCTTTGGTAAAGACAAGTCGATGATAACAAGCTAAGTGATAACCTGATTGTCCACAATCAAAACGCTGAACATGTTAATAAAAATCCACCAAATATCCAGCGTACAGGGTTAGCAGTACAGCATCTATGTACCCATCCATCTCTGAAGAATATTAACTACTTCATGAAGTACACACCATGATTATCTGCTTAATGGAGCGAGAATCATGTTGTAAACGATATGATGCTCGCTTCCCATGTCCAAACGAGACAATAAGAAGCATCTCTTGTCATCGGTGGCTAACCGCGTCAATCCATTTATCCCATACGTCTGTTATTCACACCCCGCCTCTAGATATACCACGCACACCCCTCGACAGTCAGTTATAGTTACAGGAGTATCTATTACAAATACCATTGTCATTCAGTGTACATTAAAGCCTTTTCGTGTCAATTCGAGTGTGATTTGTAATGAACAAATATACTTTTGCTGATGATGCTTGGTGGCCGCAATAAGAGCAGGGGACCACGTATAATTGAGCAGTTGATAATTGATACTTGAAGAAATGAAACATTGTACATTTGCCAGGGGCAAAGAGGGTAGCCCGGCCAACGCCGAGACAGTTTATTATAATTCGTAATGTATTCGGGAGCTTTGACGAACGCTTGAATAAACTCGACGTGTGCATACGCATTTAATAACCTTCGACGCCCACTTCGAAAACCCAATTCAAGTGTACTAGTGTTGGGTGGAGGGTGGAATGAAAGAAACTTGGAAGTACAAAACTACAAATAGGATTTCATAAAGAGGCACTAGAGCCATTGTTGCTGGGGGAGAAAATACATGGAGAGAAAAGTGAGTAAATTTTTGAAATAATTTAGAGTCTATCGTAGACAGGGATGGAGTATTTGGTGAACAACTAACCCTTTTTTTTTATTGGACTAATTCGCTGGGGGTGTGAAATTTTTTTTTTGGCTTTTGAGGGGTTGGAGGTCGAGGAAGATCAGCGAAATTGCAAAATAATACGAACGACTTACAAAAACCATTTTTTGGTAAGGGTGGGTGGGTTGGTGGGTGGTGGATAGTGGGTTAGTGGCGGGTGGGTGAGTGGCAGGTGGGTGGTGGGTAGGTGGTGGGTGGGTGGTAGGTGGTGGGTGGGTGGTAGGTGGTGGGTGGGTGGTAGGTGGTGGATGGGTGGTAGGTGGTGGGTGGGTGGGTGGTAGGTGGTGGGTGGGTGGTAGGTGGTGGGTGGGTGGTAGGTGGTGGGTGGGTGGTAGGTGGTGGGGGGGTGAGTGGGTGGCGGGGGGAGGTGGATTTCGCGCCTGCGAATCCAGACGTAATAATTCCAACTCTCTCGTCTTCTATCGGCATTATAAAACCAATTGTTATCTTGTTTCGTCCCGATAGTCGAGAATGGAATCCAGTCTCGCATTGTCTCGTCTTCTCTCGACTTTTTTGCTTCGCAACTCTCGTATTCGGGATAATCATGAAATTGCTCTCTCGTATTGTATCCAGTCATAATTATCTGTCTTCTCTCGATTCTCTCGTCTTGTCTCGATTCTCTCGTCTATCGCCCCAACACTGGTGGAACGTCAATGGACACTTCTGCCAATTTTTTTAACTTCCCGATCTTAGGGAAGTTATTGTTAAGGGTCGGAAAATCGAAATTGGAAATTTCACTTGATCTCCACGTTTCATGACCCCTAGAAACGTTTCCAACCATTTTGAGCGAGATGTTTGTCTGTGTGTGTGTGTGTGTGTGCGTGTGCGTATGTGAGCAAAATGTTGTCGAACGATGTTTTGTCGAGCGATTCGGGTTTTTTTATACTTATTGGATAGGTTACCCCCTAACTTAGCCCTGATTAGATTTTGAACATAATCAACCCAGCGATTTTATAGTTATTAACAAATGAATTGTTTATATCACTGCGTCGTGAGAACGATTGAAGATACGAAAAAAATTATTCAATCAAATTTGTTCCACACACAAAAATAGATATTTAATGTTGTATAACTTTTTTGCCTGCCACCGATAGTTTAGTGTTATTAACAAATTCAATTGTTTAGATCGCTAGATAGTAAGAACGGTTACACAACAATGTGTCAAATGAAAGTCGTTCCACACGTAAAAATACATATTCCAGGTTTTAGACTTTTTTGGCTAACACCCACAGTTAATTGTTATTAACAAAATGGATTGTTTATATCGCTTGATCGTGAAGATAATTCGAGATGCGGAATAAAGTGTCCAATGAAAGTCGTTCCACACATGAAAATGCACATCTGATGTTGTATGACTTTTTTTGCCCAACACCCATGGTTAATTGTTATTAACAAATTGAATGGTTTATGTCGCTTTATCACGACAATAATTCGAAATACGAAATGAGTTGAATGAAAGTTGTTCCACACCGAAAAGTACACATTTGATTTTTTATGACTATTTTGCTAACACTCATCGTTTTTCACAAATTGAATTGTTTATCTAACTCTATCGCAAGAAAGAATATCTTTTTAAAAATCTCTTTATATTTTAAGAATTATAAAATTTCACATATTTGGTAATTTTGGAAAGTTTAAAACGTTTACAGTTTGAGACACAAACCGAAATTTTATATATAACATATGCGGCGGAACGATCGGGAAGTTATTGGTTCGGCCCGTAGAGGGTCACACCCAAATCCCGTGTATTTCTTCGTGCTTCGTTATACACAGGTTGTTATCAGAAAATTATTGTCGCATAAATGACCAGATCGAATGAAAATTTACAAATTTATAGATACAATGGACCTAGGATGAAAGAGATAGTAGTGGCAAAAGTGCGATACGATTTATATTTTGTATGGTGGGATGAGCTCCACCCGAGATAATCCGTTTTTGGGCGGTCTATGTGTATGGAGCTAGAAGGGAATCCCATAGCAAACCGTACACCCGTATGGTGGGGAGTGTTTGTTTTATGTCAGCGGATCAAACAGGATTTTCGGAATTTGCTGAATTGATCCCAACCCACCTCCACCCCCCCTCTCGCCACCCTACTCACATTATTAACGACTGAATCGGGAGAGCAGTGCGTTCTCATGATGATTACTGAGTGGGTGTTGTCGAAGTTTACTACCCCACTTGGGATATTAATGCAGCTTAAGGGTTTGACTTTGTGTCGTTAAGATTTTTCAGGGGTGGATTGATTTATTAATTTGCGTGGGATAAAAATGTAGTCTGGTGTGCAGGAAAATATCTATGTATTATATTTATGTGTGGGATGATGTCAGTTATTTAAATAATTTTGTAAGTGGTAAATGAGAAAATTTTGAAAATTTCAATTTTATAAAAAATCGATTTTTTTTTGGAGACACATTTTTTTATACATTGAGACTTTAAAACAAAAAACAAAATTTTTGACCCATTTTTGGAAAGCAGAAAAAAAATCAATATTTTTGGAAAAAAATCAAAATTTTTGGCCAAAAAATTGACTCACAAAAAATATTCAATAGTCATTACTGTCTATAGATTTTTTTCCCCCCACATTCATCAAAAAAGTTTGTCATTTCTGGAACTCCCAAATTTGATAAACTCCCCAAAATAGTGGATTCATTCAAACTAGCGATATGTGGTTATATATGGTTAAACTAATGTGATAAATCAACGGGTAAACCATCCCTAACTAAATCGACTTTATACGAGTATAAGAGGGGTGGGCACCAAGGGGTGAAACGTTGATGTGGTTACCGGTGTGAAATGTTCCCATGGGGGGTCCGAGAAGACACACAATCAAAGGGAGTAGGCGGAAGGGCGGGCGAGGGGGGGGGGGCTAGGGATCATGTATAGGGATCAAAGCCCCTTTATCCAGAGCGGGACAATATGTTGGACGTCTTCCGGTTATACGAGATGAACTAAACAAGCTGTTATTGTCTCATTATGGTGTCGATAACATTCGAAAGAATGGGAGCCAATTTGAAATTGTGGAACCCGAATTGGGATTTTTGGCAAAGCTTGTGAGGTCCAGCCAAAGAGGATTGGGTCCAGCTATGCTCGCAGCAGAGCCGTTCTCCTCATCTTCTGCGATCTGATTCGTTTTCATGTATGGTCTAGATCCTCAGTAGTTACTTTTTGGTTGCTCCACGTACGGCGACGATCCAACGGATCGATCCATGTTCCTGATCCCCTTCCTGGATCCTGAGCTCCGTCGGATCGATCCCTATACCGGTCCGGCTTGCCGGAATAGACCCGGGATCCTTGCCGTCAACATCAAAAAGGTTGAAAAGGTAAGATAAAAAAAAAGGTTGAAATTGTAAATTTGCGTGGTAATTTTTTTTTAATTTTATTTTTTCATTTTCGTTTTTTATAAGGAAAATTGAAGCAAATTCTTCTATAGTATTTTTCTGTTATGATTTAGTGCGAATTTGTGGATCAAGAAGTTTCTCTGCAACTGTATTTTCTGATGTCATTGATAACCCGAAGAAGTATGATTTACTTCTGCAATTGATCAATGTTGATGGGGGGGGTCTGCGATACGTATGAAGCGGGGAGGGGTGGAACTGAGAAAATGTATCGTTGACGGAGTCACCCTCGATAGTACAGGATTAGAGATTAAATAACCAGTATCCGAGAGTTAAATGTCCCTGACGGCTCGATGAGCCGCATTCCAGTTGCTCAATTACGGCATTGGGGGAAGTATACTAGTGGTGTAGAAGTGCCACAGGAAGATACGTAAATTATCTATGTGAACATATAGAGGATGTTACACTTTGAGAAAAAGGATAATGCCATTCTAGAACTCGTGGGTTGAATATGTTGGTGGCTTTGGAGTTTTTTGCAAATTTTTGAAAATTACATTTACACAACACACATACACACACACACACACACAAAGTTGGGGCTTAAACATAGTGAGTAGGAGGGAGGGGGGTGGGTTCCATCATAGCATAGGGGTTTCCGGGGGTTTACCCTGTGTTTAGAAATACGATCGCCTCAATGCCGAAACTTGGCCCCACCCGCATGGATGGGTGTCCAGTGCTCCTTTTGAGAGGAATACTAGAAAGATAATTTCTGCTGTAATTGCTGGTAATTTTAGGGACAAATTATATTCCCCAGAAATATTTTTTTCTGAATGGTACTTCGAAAGCATCACTCAGGGTATTCACACACGGGCCTCAACTGAATTGGCTTTGAGGCAAAAAAAAATTTCACACGTGCCGCATTGATGCCCCTTCAAAAGATGAGGGATCGGATTTTTATTATCTCCCTTGACTTTTAACAAAATTTCGTATTAGACATAGCAAAAATCGGTGAAAAATAAAATTCGGTGAATAAAAAAAGACATACAATTCCCACCGAAATTTGGATAAAAATTCTAGCGAGGGTCAATCAAATTTTACCCTACCCATAGTGTAAATATTATCGATCGCCAAGAAGTTTTGATCGGAAAAAAATTAAGTGTATCGTTTAATTTTGCCGGTATTATTTTTCCCACCAAATTTTGAGGATTTCACCCAACGATGTTGGGAAATTTTTTTGTAATTCTCATACTTAAGGGCTCAGAGACACTATCGTAGAAGAGGGAGGATTATATATACATGTTCCCATATCAAGCATGCAAAGCCTGATGTATCGATGCTTTATGGCACGTACGAGAGCTCCCGCGAATGCATACAGACCGCCCACTATATACCCTAGACGTAAATTGTCATGTACCCCTGATGGGGGTGCTGCAAAGTCACCCCTAATGTTCGGATTATGCCATATATATATATATATATGGAATGCTATTTTTTTGTATATATGCCTGGAGTCGAAAGTGTGGTTGTGCAACCAGAAGTTTCTAAGTAGTGGGAAATATCAGGACCATACGGGAAAGCTCATATTTATCCCCCTCTCCTGTAACTGTTTATATTTAGAATTCCGGAATTATATTTCTTTAGAATATTTTCTTTGCACGATCAGGGAACTTAGGCTGTTCATTAAATTTTTTCAGAATTTTTCCAGAACTTTAAGAGCCATGTAAACTCTCGAAATATAAAGAACGCGCCCAAATAGGGACTATGTACGTTGGAAATTCGATGGTAAACGATATCGGTGGATATTGGTTTGCGTGTCTGAAAATGCGTGAAAAAGGTCTGACTGACTTCTGGTTTCAACAAGACGGTTTTTGCTACAAAAATTCGCTAGACGTGTGATATCAAGAAGAGGCGATATTGAGTGGCCACCAAGATCCCCCGATCTAACACCCCCCGGACTCCTTCTTATGGGATTATTTACAGAGTAAAGTTTACGCCAGCAAGCCGAAAACCATTGACGATCTCAAGACCAATATTCGTGGCGTAATAGCTGCGGTACCGACCGAGATGCTCGAAGAAGTGATGGAAAATGCCGGAAAGACAGTACAGTTTGAGATGGTTAAGGATACACCACCTATATTGACGAATATATAAGAATTGCTTGGAATTTTGATATAATGTTTTTGAAGCGGGAACAGATGCCTGTATGAAATTTGAGATTGATTCACAACACCGTTTTGTAGTTATTAATTATCAAAGTTTTCAATTAACACGGCCTCTTATGGGAAAAATAAAAACTTCTGTAAATACAGTTAAAAATATAAAAATTTGTTGAAATTTTGAAAATTTACTATTGAAGCAGATATAAAACGATGGTAAAAATTTCATGACGATTGACTAAAATTTTTTTTTCATTAATTTGTTTAAACAATATAATATTGATTCGCAAAAGCAAATACAATATAATGATTTTCTATGGCTATCACTTCAACTAATTAACGCATTGAAATATTAATTGAAAATTATTGGCGATAAATATAACGAATTATAGAAAGGGTCATAAACTTTTGTTCTGACTATACGTGTTGAATATCCTTAAACTGTAGTCCACATAAATTGTAACGAGTGCTCATCTTTAGAATTCTCCTTTTTCTCGTTCAACGAGACGGGTCGCGCGTGCTGCGCACGCGCATTTCCTTTTTCCGCCGCAGTGAACGGTGGCGCGTCGGTTCCGGTCTCACGCATTTCGATAATTGCGATAGCTATCGATATTTTCTTTGGCTTCTCTTCTTGGCTATAAAGAGTTTTCACTTTCCGCTGTTCGAATGCAATTCCCGTATTCACCCTGGACTATAATGCGCTTGGTGAGGAGTGTCACGCGAAAAACAACTATATAGGAAATATAGCGGTGGAGAGATAGCTTCTGCATACATTTCTCAAGTGGCATGACAACCCAGCGGCATATAATCTCGAACTAGGCGCAAGCACGCCAGCACAACCAGCACCAGGTTGGACGCTAAATCGCCGTGTGCACCCCTGGGGGGGTCCGGGGCTAAGCGAACCTAAACATAAATGCAATGCATATTGTGTCTGAGATTTATGGCTCAAAGATAGCTACGGGCACTATTCGTTGCTGAATCAAATCACTCTTGACGTTTGGGATATCATCCTAATCGTTCCCTAATTACTGAAATTCAACTCGCACTCCTGTTGACTATTAATCCGAGGTGCACACACAAACCGATATCAAACTGTCGTGGATATTTCACGTGTAATTCATATGAAATCGATTTAAGTGAATTAATATCAACTGTAACTGCTTTATCGGACCAATTGTACGATTGCTGATTGATGTCGCTTTATTAAGGATGCGATGAAAATTTTGAGAATACAGCGGAATAATCAGTCGGGTAAAATATGAAAAAATAAATGTGCTGTGGGTTTGACCCTCCGCGGGCCCAAATTGTAACTTCCCGATGTCTGCGTGTGTGTGTACTTTCTTTCCAATCTCTCATGTGTCTCACCATAGAGCTCTCCAAATAATGTCAACTGTTTATAACGTTCTAACGCCGCAACGGTTAAAGATACGAAAAAAGTCAAAGGACACAAAATGTGTATTTTTTTTATAAGGAACAACATTTGTTCGACACATTTTTGCGTATCTATAATATTTCGTGAGATACAGCGTCATAAGCAATTGAAATTGTTAATAACAATAAAAACCAGCAGACATATATGGGCCAAAAACTAATCAGCTCTAAGTTACGGCAAGACGCTTCGATTGCGTTATACAGGACCTTGATCGGATAATTTGTTTCCGAGAAATCGTTCCCGGAAATTTTTGGTTACATACGTACACCGGCACACACACACACACATACAGACATTTCGTTTTAAATAGTCTAGAAAAGTCAGAAATACCATGAGACGTGGAGATCTGATGGAAAATCGATTTTTCATCTTCGGGGGCAAAACAATAACTTCCTCTATCGGCAGGTTAAAAATATGCAAATTGGCTGCAACGGTGGAGAACCTGAAGAACCAGAGTTTAAAAGATCAAAGTTCCTTTCAAATCTCATCCACCTTGTCTGCAGTTTTTCAGGGTGTCTAATTGAAGTGTCTTCAAGAAGCGAAACTTGAAGAATCCATTGTCCTTAACATTATGTGTCTCAATTTTCTCTGATTACAACTCGTGTCTCATCCAAGTTTAGTGTGACACACGCTGTCTAACACTCGCATTAGTCCTTCAACAAAGACCAAAGGCTGTAGTCCAAATTGTAACGAGAATATACTCGATTGTACACGGGCTGAGTACTTGAATATTGAGTACGTATTGTGGGACACGCGCTCCCACTACAAAGACATTCTTCGTGTCCACTTGAATCAAGTATGTCGCATATGCTTCGAATCAGTTTGTAACGGCGGTGGGTCTAGGGCCCCTGATCTTGCATTTTCATTCCTCAACAGTTGCAAGCAATCAGAGGAGAACAAAATTAGTGGCTTGAATGAGGTTGACCCATTGAGGACGGCCAAAAAGTATCGACGATTTGTCATTTCCGTCGAAGATTATTTTGTCTTTTGAACGAGTTTTTGACTTTACGATAGGGAAAATTATTGAAATGTCCTCGATTGAACAAAATTGATTTTTCAATATATCTCCACGTTTCATGACATTTCTGAACATTTTCGATCATTTTTAACAATGTGCATGTATGTGTGTGTGTGTGTGTGTGTGTGACGGTGTATGGATGCTGTATGGACCAATCGCAGCATCTTTGTGGCCTTCAAAGCTGATTAGCTTTTGGTTGGAATCGGTTTTGTAGTTTTTTCATATTTCCGAAAACACTACCGTTTTACATAAAAAACAGGAGAAGAATCTTCCCGTTTCAAATAGTTTCTATTTGGAACGATTGTGACAACGTATTATTCGATTTTGAAAACGTTTTTATTCCAATTTTGTCAGGTTTTCCGGTAATATTGGCAAAACAAGTTATCGACACAATTTTTTTAAATTGCGCGCCGCGCAGTGTGATTGGTCAGTGCGTCACGTGACATTCGCATGTGGCGACACCTGTCATATTCCGGTATTCAAAATTTCATGATTCCTATTTTTTTTCTCTGAAACCAGTCTTTGAACATTCAATTGACGTGTCGGAAAATCTAGGAACGGCAAACAGAAATTACAAATCGGGAAGTTTTGTTTGTGCATTAAGCATTGAAGATGTTTTTGAGCGACACCGTTGCCCTCCAAGTTGTTGAATTGGTTTCGGCGACTATCTGTCCTCCTACCATTAAAAACGGTGAAAACATCGGTCTCCAGCTTCACTGATCCTCGTATTTCACTCAATTTTTCAAATTGTGTGGTCCTGGAAAAACCCTCGCTGGAGGTAGCCCACCCTGTGTGGTGTCACCCAGCGCAAAGGGTGGACTGGTCCATTGAGGGTCAATGGCTTCAAGTACATGTATCGTGTACCGCAGCACAATGAAGTGAGGTAAGTGCCGCTTGCGGCTACAACGGAACACTTCCCGCCAGAACAACCCTTTGTTTTTTTTTCCCCCCTCTATCGCAGAACAGACTGATGTAATTATCTCTTTCATAAACGTCGTCGTTTACGATAACTGCGGTTCGAATTCCCCCTTTTAGCTTCCGAATGGAGATATTACATTCGCTTTATTTTTATTCCTGTATCTTTTTGCAAACGAAGGCATGCTTTACATTTACTTTCCTGTTAATTTTTTTTTTCGTATTTTTTTATGACCTGGAAGTAGCCGACAAGGATTGTAATTTGCAAAAACAAATACAAAAAATTTCTATGAAATTGTGTATGACTGAGTACGGGAATTATGGTTTGGATAATTCTCAACTCAAATGCCAACTATGGAAATCGGGGTTTGATGTGACCTTTCTAACTTACCCGATTGGCGAAGTTATTGTTTTGCCCGCGAAAATGAAAAATCGATTTTCCGTCAGATCTCCACGTTTCATGGTATTTCTGACCTTTCTAGACTATTTAAAACAAAATGTCTGTGTGTGTGTGCCGATGTATGTATGTAACCAAAAAATTCCTGGAACGATTTCTCGTGAACAGATTATCGATCAAGGTCCTGTATGACGCAATCGAAGCGGCTTACCGCAACTTAGAGCTGATTAGTTTTTGGCCCATATATGTCTGCCGAT
Organism: Asobara japonica; assembly: GCA_026005395.1. Lineage (NCBI taxonomy): Eukaryota > Metazoa > Arthropoda > Insecta > Hymenoptera > Braconidae > Asobara > Asobara japonica. Next base: position 3,632,290 of record BQMI01000028.1, read on the forward strand.
TTCTATGGTTATTGACAATTTCAATTGTTTATAACGCTGTATCTCACGAAATATTATAGATACGCAAAAATGTGTCGAATAAATGTTGTTCCTTATAAAAAAATACATATGTTGTGTCCTTTGACTTTTTTCGTATCTTTAACCGTTTCGGCGTTAGAGCGGTATAACCAATTGAAATCATTTAGAGAGCTCTATGGTGAGAAAAATGAGAGATTGGAAAGAGAGTACGCACACACACGCGAACATCGGGAAGTTATAATGTTGGCCCTCGGAGGGTCAAACCCACAGTCCATTTTTGGATTTTATCCCCGCGGAAGGATGAGGAAGAATAATTTCATTTGTGAATGAAAATATCGCCTAGGCCATGAAGTAGTGACGAAGGCTGCGAATGAAACATCGGTATAAACTGAACTAATACACGATAACTGCCGGGGCTTCGGCGTTGTCTGATGACAAGATGGCGTTCTGTGATAGTGACGTCAGAGGATGATAGGGGACATTGGTGCTTTGGCTACTGGGGTGATGCAGAATTGCGAGTAGATGGTGGAGGCTGGTGGGGGTGGGGTAATGCCACTGACTGAGGTGCGGCGAGGAGGAGGAGGAGGAGTTGGGTGTATAATATTGATCGCATCTCTCCACGAGGCCTGCAGACAGCATCTCCGGCCCTCTCTGGTACGTGTCGTCGGGTTGGTGGCCTCGGTATACCATTTCGTCATTGGGGGAAACGAATGTCTCACTAGTTTCGGTGATTCTTAGCCGAAGAAAGCGAGATTTTTTAGGCACTTTTACGGTAATCTTGCACTTCAATGATGATGCTTTCTTCAAACATCCTGAATTTATGACAGAAAATTGAAACTTCGATGGAATTACGGGAGTAAATATACTCCACGGATCTGTCCCACAATTTTCATAAATTTTTGTCTATGAGAACAGAAAAAAATTGAAAATATTTCGCCGGTTTGCTATCCTCCCCAAGTGTATGCCTACGTTACATCACAGGGGATTGCAACGAATTGACCTATAGATGACCTGAGAAGAACATGAACTGTGCTAAGGATGCACGAGTAGGGAAGTATGAAGTTAAGATTAAGCATTGAGTTATAAGGGAAAGACTGAAAAATTCTCAAAACGCTCATGGACCCAACAATTAGCACCAATCATTTGAACAGGATTGCCCATCCTGCGATTGAATCCAGTACTGCAACTGCTTTTTGAACAACCCCGGCGTTGGAAGATCTCCAAAGCTGCGTGTCCTTGGAAGGGATTCTTGTTCATACACAAACTTATAAAACATCATTCAACTTTGCTGTTATCTCCTCGCATTTTTTCCCATCCAAAAACAAAAACCGTGTTTCCGAACGCCACCGCCTTCTCGATCATAGCAAAAATCACGAAACACTGACGGAAGTAGCTGTTGAATTCAAACTAACCTATCAATCTGTCTCAAATTGGTTTTGGCGTCGTTTGATAGATGGCAACTTACGATGATACCACCAACTTTACTCAAGAACGTCCTGTGTTTACACGCGGCCACGTATTGACGCACCCCCTTAGATGGTCACTCGAACTTGAGCGCGCTGCCAGCGTGCGCGCAGCCCAATCTCAAAGTCTGTTTACTTATAGGATTTCGTTGTTATGATCGGCGCTCGACTTGTAAACGAAACTCTTCACGAATGGGCATTTAAGCGAACTAAATCACTCCAATCTGTCAATTGAATTGATTCATTATCAATGACCTTCCCAAGATATAAATCGTATTTTTTGGTTTTGCGATCTAACAAACGAAGAACCTGAAAATTTTATATGATTGTTAAGGACAAAAAAGATTGAACCACCGTGGGAAATAAGAAAACTCGCTGTTACACAGGATGAAGAGATATTGAAGAAAATAGCTGAATTCCTTTACAACATTAGAGAAAATATTGACCTCACTCACTCCAATGCAGAAATTTGAAAAACCGCGCCAAGAGAACATCAACTCAAAGGTAAAGATTTTCAACACGTATAGTCAAAACAAAAGTTTATGACCCTTTCTATAATTCGTTATGTTTATCGCCAATAGTTTTCAATTAATATTTCAATGCGTTAATTAGTTCAAGTGATAGCCATAGAAAATAATTATATTGTATTTGATTTTGCGAATCAATATTATATTGTTTAAACAAATTAATGAAACAAAATTTTAGTCAATCGTCATGAAATTTTGACCATCGTTTTATATCGGCTTCAATAGTAAATTTTCAGGATTTCAACAAATTTTTATATTTTGAACTGTACTTACAGAAATTTTTATTTTTCTCATAAGAGGCCGTGTTAATTGAGAACTTTGATAATTAATAACTACAAAACGGTGTTGTGAATCAATCTTAAATTTCATACAGGCATCTGTTACTGCTTCAAAACCATTATATCAAAATTTCACGCAATTCTTATATCTTCGCCAATATAGGTGGAATATCCTTAATCATGAATTTGGCTGAGTTACCGACGGTACACAGGCCAGTTGCGCCAAAGTAGCCCTTTCGAAAAAATTATTTTGTATACTTCAATACATGGGTAACAACATCCCCAAGTTTCATTCATTTACTCCTCCTCCTTCTGGTCTAAAAAAAATCGCGAAAAAAAAACTAAAAAAAAAAGGGTTACAGTGGTGTAACCCCTGAAGAAGAACAAGAAGTTATTAATGACTGCTCCGTCTTATCGGCATACAGAAGTGAGGAGAAGTTTACTGTTCATTATTATATCATCCAATCCATTAGGTTCCCAGCACTATTCACTCGGAGAAAAAAATTTTTCCCTCCATATAAATTATAAGAATATTATAATACAAATGCATGTGGTGTACTACAACCACCGGTGTACCTACGAGAAGAAACATTTTTCCAGAGCATTACTTTTATCGGTCTCACGTCTAACCCAACTTTGTATACACCTCCACTGTACTCTTTACCCTGGCCAATTTAGTTTTTTTTTTCCTCTTTAATACAGTACATTTCCCCTCTGTCTAATACGTGATACGTGACACAGCCATGTGATTCCTATCTTTTAATTAATAGCCTCCCGGGCACACGATGTTGGGTAAAAAATATCGAACAATTTTTGAGGGCTAGAGCACTGGGGAAGAATAACGAGGAAAATAGGCTTATTCAATTTGCATACGGTTTCTTCAGAAATTTAATAATGCTCGGAGTGAAATCTATCGACTTCACTGTGGAAACATTCACCGAAAACCGATCTTGAGGGTAAAAGGAACGGAGTAGTTGAAAAATTCTGGGATATTAGTGGAATTGTGTCTAGAGAAACATCTTCGAGACCAAGAAAAATGTGCCGATAAAAAAATTGCAGTGTCTGTGTGTGCCTGTGTGTGAGCAGAAGACGCTCGGGGGCATGGGCCCGTCACGGATGAGAATCCGTCACCCACGCAGGTGGAACCAATTGCATGCCCTAAATTACGATATTTACGAAAAAAGTCATAAGACATTATATGTGTATTTTTGTGCAAGGAATAACATTTGTTTCACACTTTTTCCCGTATCTCTAACCGTTTTCACGATAGACCTTTTTAAACAGTTGAAATAATTAATAATAACTTACCTTAAAAGGGCCAAAATATTTTGAAAATGACCCCAAATTTCCCAGATTTCACAAATGTCGAATGTCTTATTAAATCTTCAGTCTTGTCGCGTATCTCTCTACGCGCGTATTTTTTCCCCCTCTGTCTCCCGGTTTTATTTGGGTCGTGAAAATTTCCAAACTTCTATACTTCAGAAGACGTAACCTGGGTATATCGTGGCAATAAAGAGAAACGGTTGCGTATAAAACGTCAGAGGTGATGGGAGGGTCGATTGTGGGGGTTGAAGGGTGAGAGGGGGTCAGAGTCGTCCAGCCGGGGGCAGTGGAGGGTTGATAGGAGTGACGTTAAAACCGCGGTGTCCCTGGATCGTTGGGGACGAATAGATCTCTATCGCACATTGGCTCCCAGTCCTATACAATTCCGTACAGTATTTTATGCTATAAAACCTACACAAACTTGCTGGGCCACGTTAACTTGATATTCCGTGTTGGCATATACAAACTCATACGTATAGATTGTTCATATATAATTAGCCTGGAAAAACATGTTACAGGTTTCACAGGAAAATTGAAAAAGAGCAAATGATAGCGTGGCTATCATTCTCCGAATCCCGAAACCGAATTTAATTTTCTCGAAGCACATTCCATCCCAATGAAAAATCTCCAATCCATTTGCCAATTCAAGAAATTGTCTTCTCAGCATTTCTGCAAGACCCCCAACCTCAATACAGGTAGCAAACGCTTCAATACCTTTTATGATACTTAAAGTATCTACCTCGCTTATTTTCACTGCCCCAGCATCAATTTAACACAACTATTTTTCATTCCCCCCCCCTCCCCCCTCCCACCACTTTTTAATGGCTGGAATTAATATCTCCGGGTAACAAGACCCCTTTTCCACATGTGTGTTTTGTTGGAGATGCAGTTTGGAGAATGTGGAAGGGCCCAGGACGCGAGAATTGCATGTATATATAAGGTCCGCAGGTAAGCAACCGAGACATAATAAAAGATTACAGATGCGATGCATCCGTTCACAGCAATACATCTGATTGTGCAGGAGAGTTGGACAAATTATACTGTATTATGCTGGTGTCTCGGCCTATCAATTGTGGCTTCTGGGTGCTCAATGGAGACTACTGGAGATATGCACGTGGAGACCAGTGGAGTATATTTGTAAGATGTTTATGTAGGTGAGCCGAATCTGGTACAGGAGATGAACTACTTCATTGATCATATGTATCACCTGTTTCCATGGAACTGGACTGGTTGCGAAGGGGATGTGCAGCTGGGAGGCACGATAGTGCCATTTAGGCCATCGTCTTTCTAAACACAGGGTAAATCTCCAGAAAGCCCTGTGCTACGACGCCCCCCCCCCCCCCCCGCCCGTCGGGGCTTTGGCCTAGTGGGTACATCCGTCCATACCCCCCCCCCCCTCCCCCACCCACCCAACCACGTTTGCGCTAATAGCACGGAACGTTTCTGGTATCGGTTGAAATCGATAAGAAAATACTTCATCATGTCAGTTCTCTGCCGGGCGGTGGGTGGAGGCGAGGGGGTGGCGGCCAACTTTTGTCGCCTTTCTATCGATTTTTTTTTTCACCGCACTAATTCGCCTGAATTGACCGTCTTGTCACCTGTGACGATGGTACTCGTAGGTGGGCGGGGGGGGGGGGGGTGGCCAACTTTGTCGCCTTTCTGGTAATGTTTTTTTGTTTCACCGTACACTAATTCGCCTGCATTAACCGTCCTATCACCTGTGCCGATGGTACTCGTGAGGGGTGGGTGGGGGAGGGGGGGGGGGGAGGTGGCCAACTTTGTCGCCTTTCTGGCAATGTCTTTTTTATCATTGTGTACTAATTCGCCTGCATTGCCCGTGTTGTCATCTGTGACGATGGTGCTGTCGGGTGGGAGGGCGGTGGGGGGGAGGGAGGGGGTGGGGGGTCGCCAACTTTTGTCGCCTTGCTGGTAATGTTTATCGACTTTTTTCTTTACCGTGCACTAATCCGCCTGCATTGATCATCCTATCACCTGTGTCGATGGTACTCGTGGGAGGCAGGGAGTGGGGGAGAGGGGGGGGGGGAGGCGCCAAGTTTTTTTCGAGGAAGAAAGAACAATTTTTATTTTGATAAATTCCCCAGGACTCTTCTCGTTTCCGGATACCCCGTTGCGCCACGGGACACCCACCTCTTAGTTTTTCACATTTTAGTTCAATAACTCAGGTAAAAAAAAAGGGCCCTCGACCCGCAGCGTGACATTTATCGTTTCTAAAAGAATGAAAAAAAAAATGAAGGAGGTTACTTTGGTTTCTTCGGTAAATAGAATGGTTTTGATGGACTCCAGGAGCATTGCGCGTTGAAAGATTTATCATGGGTTGTTATGGGATACAATGAGAAGTAAAAAATATGAAAATATAATAGGAATGCTGTAATAAAAATGCTCGGTTATATCATCGCGACGTAAAGATGGAGAGCGAAAGGTGGTGACATAAGGATCTCGAATGAACGACGCTTTTTATTATAGAGGCGACATTTTAGATCTGCTACAATGGTAATCGACGTGATTTAATGGAAAGTTGGTGAAGGGGGAATGAAGGGTTTTCAGAGTGATGGAAATTGAATTGTGAATCCTTTCGAAATGGAGTTTCCTTCTTTTCTCTTTTATACCTTTTAGGGTTTTTGTAATTTTTTCCATTCAATGGTATAAATCAGCTTTCTTTGGTTCTGTGTTACATTTCAAAATAGTATTTTCTCCATTATTGTCTATGGGACGCGAGAAAATGAGTGAGGGATCGAGTAATTTTTGGTAAATGTAAGAACAGTTTGCAATAACATTTTGCGCAAAAAAATTTAACGAATATCAACCATTTTTTTTTGACTTCCAAAACATACTGCAGCTTGTTCACTAATTACCCCGGATTTAAAAAATTTCAGAAATATATACATATTTATATATATATATATATATGACTTTAGGCAATTTGGAAAATTGGAAATGTTTCATTTCCTATTTTTTGTGACAATTTTGATTGAATGACATGAATCAGCCTTCTTGGATTCTGTGCTACATCTCAAAACATTATTTTTCCCCCTCTATGTAACCCAAAAAAAAACGCGGAAGGGGACGCGTGATTCGTGGTAAAAGTAGTGCAGTTTTGCGATAAGAGACGCAATCCGATGCGCGTGCCAGATAAGTGGCTGATGCCTTTTGGTACTATGGGGGACGATGGCTGGATGGTTGAGTCGTTGGAGCAAGGGCATTTTGGGGAGGGTGGGGAGGGTGGGGGGATGGCGGAGGAAAACGTTTCGTCGAGAACGGCCATGGTGTCCTCGGTGAACGCACGGGGTTTCAAATGCTCTCATGGGGATGGTGGCGTAAGACCCTTCGCTTATAACAACTACCAGCTAGTCGTCCGTAAATGTTAAGCCTCGAGAGCAAGACAGAGATGTGAAAAGCAGGGCCGATCAAATTATGCTAGGATAGGGGGAGGGGGGGGGGGGGCGAAAAGTCATTCGTGAAGCGAAATAGCCAGATTAAGGGACTCGTGGTCATTAATTGGCTTGTGCCAGTCGTTGCTTTTAAGAGGGAACATCTTTTGTTTGGGCAAAGTGTACGCGTAATCATGACCATACTTGGATGAAGGATATGGAAATATGACGGACATTATGGCATTAATTTGCGACAAAAATTGATTGGTCTATAAAGATTTTCTTTTTCTGTATTTTTTCATGTTTTTGAAGTTTTTTGGAATTTTTTGAAATTTTGGAATTTTCAAAATATTTGAAATTTATAAAATTTTCAAAATTTTTGAAATTGTTGAAATTTTTGAAACTATTATTGTCATTACCTACATTAGTGAGTTTTTTAAAAATTCATATATATATATATATATATATATATATATATATATATATATATATATATACTATATATATATATATATAAATATACTATATATATAGTATATAAGTATATATATATATGCTTATGATATATATATATGCTTAGCCCTATGGTGACCAATCGACTTTTTTTGGCCGGTGGCACATCAATAACTTAAACTATCAGTATAAGTGAAAAAAAAAATTCGAATCTAAAATGAAAATTTAAAATAAATTGAAAAATCGATATATCAAAATTGCCTCACATCATTTTTTAGGAGAAGACCTTCCAAGTATGTTAGAAAATTAATCAAGACACAGACTGAACAGAGGTCCTCGCAAAAACGAAAATTGAGGCCAGCACCTCAGGTTGCATTGTTTGTTAGAGAAGAAACAAACTCGCACCATTGGTTCCCATGGGCAGGTTGGCCCACCCATGGATCTCATGTGCCTCGTGACAATCTTTCTCACTCTTGAATTCCAAAAGAATACTCCAACTCCAGCCTCCAGTAATGGATAGAGACCTTCGCGTATAGCCTTGTGCTCCTGGTCCACGGGGCGTCCATCTCAAAATATCCCTATCCTTTATTTTTTTTTACACTCCACCTCTCACTCACACTCCCTCACCAAGTCATCTCACGCTTATTGTTGACTAAAGTCTAGATTACCAGGGGCATTATTACAGGCATTACCCTTTTGCTTAATAAAAATGCAAGGCAAGTCGTTTTTCAAAATGTCTTACACGGAAATTTAGTTAAGGCTCTTTTATGGAAATTGCGGTTTATTTTACCATCAATATTTTACCTCTCTCAAAAAAAAATTACTCCAATTTTCATATTTTTCAATCTCAAAACTTGGAAAATTTCGATTTTTTTAGATTTGAATAAAAAAAAAAATTGCATTTTTTGAATTTTTTTTTGGCAATTTGTGAAATTTTTAGATCCATGCAAATTTCTCAGAAAATTATTTCCATCATTTTTCAGACTTATCCATATTTTTTGATTGAGCACTTTGAAACGATGGAGGTTTCAGCGTTTTCGAATTTTTTGGAAAGACGAAGTTTTTTTTGAAATTTTTGAAAATTGAACAAATTATTTCAAAGTCGAATCGAGGGTATTGAATTTATTTTCTATTTACGCTTTGGTCTAAATCAGGATATACCCCCCCCCCCCTCCCGGCCGGCGACAATGGAAGACGGTTTTTTCCCAGGAACGTCCATCCCACGAGTCCGCCGATTGACGCTCGAACCATGCCCTGATAAGTATGATTTTCATCGGAAAAAAAAGTTCATTTTTTTCGGCAGGTCGATAATAACGGGGGGGGGGGGCGGAGGACAGACATGAGATCCCGATCCCGAAAGAACCCCGATAGTCCCATTTGGGGTTCGAACCCAGGACCCTCCCCCTCCCACCCCCTAGTCGACAGACTTTTCGAACATTTAAATTGTCACACCATATTCACCCCCCCCCCGCCCCCTCCTCTCGCTACCCATAACAATCAATTCCCAGATCGCCGCACTTCCCCGAATATTCGCCACCTCTCAAATTTTTTCTCAATTCCACATAAGCATTCGTTACGTCAGCAAGAAAACCGTGAGATCGACATTCACCAGTCCACTTCATGAATCACTCAGACGTTTATGTGCCCCCATATTAATTCCCACACACGAGTATTCACGAAAAAGATTTAATATCGACAGCGCGGTTAATTGAAATAGCCCATATTTCGATTATTCCGTTCAAATGTGTCGGGGGGTGCCCCCTTAAACCCACCTAAAATGACATCTAAAAGTCTAGTAATGTGCCACCTTGAATAATTTTATTAGCAATCGAATCTACTGCACGGACTTATAGCATTTTAATAGCCATTATATTGACCATGGCAAATCTGTGTACAAAACAAGATAACCGATTGTCGTCACGGTGTTTCTATGGGGGGCGGGGGGGGGGGGAATACTTGGTTAGGGAGAAAAAAAAAGAAATTGAGTAGGAAGAGAGTGATGTTTCATCGGGCACCCCCCTTGGTGAGGGGCACCCTCGAGACACGCGTCTCAGCCTGGGTGGGACTAGAATGGGGGGGGGGGGCATGGGGTCCCAAGTGTTTATCCCTGTGGCGCGGGGACCACGGGGTCGGGCTGATGTTTTATATTTTCGAAGAAACTTGGAAAGAAAATTTTTCACCTCTCGATTTAGAAATCGCTGCTTATGGTGATGGAGTGAGGCTTGTTATGGGGCAGTGAAAAATTATTCAATAATGGGAACAAGGGACAATCAGAGGATGGAGCAACTCATCTTTCAAGAATTATACAGCTTTTTTGAGTGTTCAGAACTACATTCATTTTTGCAACAGCTTTTTGGGATTTGGATATTTTAAACAGGATTGTTATGTTATCAGTATGTGAATTTTATTTCTTTATATACTATAGTTATATGTGAAAACTGAACTTCTGTAGAACCAGTTTAGAATTTCAGTTTTACTGATAAAATATTTTCTCGAGGATTCAAACATCAAACCGATAATGGGAATATTGTGTGTGCTGTTGGCGGTACCCATGAAATGAGACCGAAAGACTCCGCGAAAGCAAGAGAGGGGGGGGGGGGAGGGGGGTGCTATCATAGGCGCGCGCCATCGTGGCATGGGGACTTCTGGTGGTTTACCCTGTGTTTAGAAATACCATGGCTTATATGGTGAAAGTCGGGCCTAGGCACATGGATGGGTGTCCAGTACACCCTATCGAAGACATGCTCAACAGGATGGGCGTAAGGAGTACTAGCAAGAGGGACGAAAGCACACACACACACATATCGGGGAGTTAATGAAGCGATCCCTTAAGGGTACTCATTCGCTTCACTTAAGGGAGCTCTTCTTAAGGAGGCGGTACATAACGACATCAAGGTAAAAAATCGTGTTATCAGGTTTTTAAACCCTTCATTTAGAGACCAGATTAAGCTGAATAAGAAATCGACCAGCTTCACAGTACTTGGCGAAGATTTTCGTCAGTTCCGTTGTTCAATTTGTTCACCTAATTATGTCTAAATAAATCAATTTTTGTCATGATATTTAACACTTGAACGACCCACTTGACTCACCGAACACTCCCCCTCATCTCCATATCCTTCACTCAGCGAAAATAGAGATGACAACGACTAAGAGAATATTTTCTATTTTACATTGTTTACGCGTCAACGGGCCGGGCCTGTCATGTTGAAGGAGGGCTGTACCAGGGTATTTAGGGGTTAGCCCTGGTTGGCGATCTCGCTCATCAAAATACAGGGAAACGTCAAAATACCAGAGGCAAAAACGGTCTGTAATCCTGAGCGATCGTATGGATAGTGAGTTTTTGAAACCAAATACCACTTCAGGGTTTCGTCAAATTTCAAGAATGTCTCAATTGGCGCCTGGCCACTGATTTTTTTTTTGTTCTCTTGCCCCCATTATTCCTAATCTCTACGGCAAGAAAAATGTAGCAGAAAAATTTCAAGCCTCACCTCTAGAACACGAGACAAAAATTTCCATTGTGAGGATAGGGTGCATACTAAAGGGAATTATTAACAAGAGAAAATATGAACAAATACATGGGAAGTGCTTGGCACCTTCAAAAGATAGCAACAATAAATGTCCGATATGTCTGCATTCGCAAGTGTGTGTGTGTTGAAGGAAAAACGTATCCCACACACATAACCATTCACGCAGATTCACCCACCCACCCACCCATCTATCCAGCCACCCACCCCCCACCAAACCGTCCGGCCACCCATCCATCCGGCCAGCCACCCACCCACCCATCCACTCACCCACCCATCGACCCATCCACTCACCCACCCATCCACCCATCCACCCACCCGCCCATCCATCCACTTGCCCACCCGTCCACCCACCCGCCCACTTGCCCACCCACCCACCCACCCACGCACCCACGCACGCACTCACTCACCCACCTACCCACCCACCCACTCACGCACCCACACACCCACCCACCCACCCACACACTCACCTGCCGACACACACACCCACACATACATACATATCCAGCCACTCGCGCACTCATGGACACACATACATACACGCACACTCTATGAACATTTTTTTTTTCTTGTTCATTTTTTTTTATCCTGAAATTTGAATAAAAAATGTCGAAGTCAAAGTCAAGATTATGAACTTTACATCTAACAAAAATTCTGTGTGTATAAAATTGACCTCAAATCAGATTTTCGACTCATCCCACAGTTGCTCCGTACTTACGATACATAACAAGATTATTATCCCTATTACGGAATACAAGCACTTAACGAATAACTGCAGAGTTGTTTAAATAATCGATTTCTCCAGTGGAACGGTGATACATAATGGTGGAGCCACATGGGCCAATAAATGTAAAAGCGATCAACTGAAGTGGCTATTTCACGTGAATATCCCGTGTGTAACATACAAACAGGGTTGGCGAATGCAAATAAGTACTCCCTTTTACTTGTCCGCTTCTCGGGACTCCACCCCCGTCCTCAGGCGCTCTATTGTATGGGAATCTCCCTTATTTCGTTGTCGCTTTTTTTTTTGGGGAATACACATTTATATCATACATATGCTGGCACGCCAGCTCGCGCATTGTCCTAGCCGGTGAGAAATGAAAAAAAGGGCACACGTATACGGTTTATTCAGGGTACATTGTGAAGGAAAAGAAATGCCATATTATTCTCGATGTGCATATTAACGATATTCGTCCCTTCATTTTTTTCTTTTAACAAAAGTAATTTTTGATAAATATTTCAAGAATTATTTGAGACATTTGAATAGGTTGAACAGAAATTTTCCGACGTTTCAAGAGGCATTATTAGTGTCACGCGTGAACATGCCAGACAAAAAAATTGGAGAGTTTCTCGTCGAGAGACCTTGTCGACAGAAGTTTTCGAAAGACCTCGTCGAGAGATCTAGTTGAGAGACCTTGTCGAGAGATCTCTTCGAGAGACCTTGTCGAGAGATCCAGGCGAGAGACCTAGTCGAGAGATCTTGTCGAGAGATCTAGTCGAGAGACCCTGTCCAGAGATGTACTCGAGAGATCTAGTCGAGAGATTTAGTCGAGGGATCTAGTCGAGAGACCTTGTCGAGAGAACTTGTCGAGAGAACTTGTCGAGAGATCTCGTCGAGAGATCTCGTCGAGAGACCTTGTCGAGAGATCTCGTCGAGAGATCTCGTCGAGAGACCTTGTCGAGAGACCTTGTCAAGAGAACTTGTCGAGAGAACTTGCCGAGAGAACTTGCCGAGAGAACTTGTCGAGAGATCTCGTCGAGACATCTCGGACAATCCAATCATTCATAAACTCTTCCTCACTCGTTAATTTTTTTCTAAAAAAATGAAGGCTATTTCATGATGAGTATCCAGCCCTTAAGGAGCAAATGCCCTTCCCAAAGCTTTTAATTTGCCCCTAAAATTTTTTTTTCATACAAACCCGTAAAACATTTACGCCTCTTCATTAGATTCTACACGCGTCTCCAGCCACGCAGACGTGCGCAAAATGGAGTGAAATTTTACATCATCTCTTTAATAATTTTTTGTTGCCGCATAAAAAAGCACAAGGGTGAAAAAAGAAGAAAAAAAAAAATTGTAAGAATCGAGTTTATCGTCCGGTCACAAAACCACTCTGACGATACAATATTTACGAGACGATGCATCACCATGGGTACAATGGCTCATAACACCCGTAGAAGAAGAACCCACCCTCGAGGGTAGACGTTACTACGCGTGGCTTTCCGGGTGCCCCTGAGGTAAGCGAAAAACTATCACCCCCCCCCCCCCGCCGCCGCCCGCCCCCTTTTCCCACCCGTCACATTTCCTACTCACCCCTGGTACGCCCTCTCGGGATTCTATCCTATCGGAACTCGTCAGATAAACTCTTATCAGCGCCCAGCAATATTCTTACGAGATGGCTGTGAGTGGCGATACGCGAGATCTCCTTTTTTTTTATCTGAAACTCTTCAAGATGTGAGGGAGTAAATGGTAAATAAATTATCTGTTGCGTGCAACTATCAGGTTGACGATTAGTCGATAGCTGAGATGTTATTTAACCCATTACGTCGCGTTATGAGAATTTTTCTCACCCAAAATTTCTTTGAGTGTGTGTGTGTGTGTTATGCAAGGTATGGGGGAGATTGAAATTTTGAGGCGAAGTAGTTTTGGGACCACGAGGTAACACTTGCAGTCGATTCGAGTGGATGAAAATGAATTGCAGCATCCCGCGGTTACGTAGTAATCCGGAGAGATGCAACAATTTTAGTCAACAGCGTCATTGATCTCTCGCATCAAGGACTAGTATCGCGTAGGAGTTGTATCGATTGGTGCGTCTGCGTAACCCCCGTGCTCTTGGTAACATCTCTGCTGGGGATTTGCCTGTATAAAACGGTGCGCGAAACTGTGCGAAAAGCTAATACGGAGGGAGATACCACTCCCCCCCCCCCCCACCCCACCACTCTGAAGATATGAGAAACTGAATATAATCATAATTTCATTTTAAAGAAAATGATACATTTGGTCCTTACATCGCAGAACTTGAATTTTCTGGCAAACTAGAAACCTCGAAGTGGGCCCTTTTCATTTGAACGAACACCAACAGTGATAACAAGTTAAAATATAGTGCAACGAAAAAATATGAGATTTTGAAATTAAAGAGAAAAAAAAATTAATTTAAGAAATTGAAAAAAAAATTATACAAGAGGATTGATGAGGACAAGATTACCACCTTAATAGCCTCCTTAAGACATGGAAGAACAGAAGACATGTATAGAATAAAATGTACAATTCGAAACGATGATAATTTGTTTAAAGGAGCACTGCGAGCCAATCAGATCAGCAGCTTTACGTCCAAGCTCCAAATTTGAGTCGTCAACTTCATTTTTTAAATTGTTTTGATCAATCTTCACGAATTGATTGATGATCTGAAGTATGAAGTAGATCAATTGATTTTTTTTCCGGTGAATCGGACGAATGATCACAAGATCTTCCATTAAATATTGCTCCTCTGCAATATATAGCACATGTGATGGCTACATAAATGTTCTCGTTGAGGGGTTGCAGACTTGTATGGGGTGCGGGACTCTTTGCCCCCCCCCCCCCCCAAATCCGTAGCTCACGCTCAGTTAAACCGATGAATATGGTGTGGATTTACTGGTGCTACCAGTAGTTCGATAACTCCGGCAATTAGATGGGCGGCATTAGAAATCCATTGGAGTGGAAATTGGGAAGAAAATCAATTCGATGTTCACACGAAATATGTAGGTGGCTACTAATTAACCGCAGCAATTAATTACATTTTGTTTCGCCTCCCATTTCTTTGCCAAGGACCTCTTTGGGGATGATGGTTCTCCATTTTTAATTCTCATTGGAATTTAAAAATCTGATATTTTTTTCTTTAAAATTAATTTTGAAATTTTGATCCAGCTGATAAGTGTAATCAATCAGGGGGGGGGGGAGATTCTCTATGCTCTATATATAGCGAAAAATATTTTTCTCATAACAACACGTCATACATTTCTGATTTTGCTCGTAATTAAGGATATTCCACCTATATTGGCGAAGATATAAGAATTGCTTGAAATTTTGACAATGTTTTTACACAACACCGTTTTGTAGTTATTAATTATCAAAGTTCTCAATTAACACGGCCTGTTATGGGAAAAATAAAAATTTCTGTAAATACAGTTAAAAATATCAAAATTTGTTGAAATTTTGAAAATTTACTATTGAAGCAGATATAAAACGATGGTAAAAATTTCATGACGATTGACTAAAATTTTGTTTCATTAATTTGTTTAAACAATATAATATTGATTCGCAAAATCAAATACAATATAATGATTTTCTATGGCTATCACTTGAACTAATTAACGCATTGAAATATTAATTGAAAATTATTGCCGATAAATATAACGAATTATAGAAAGGGTCATAAACTTTTGTTTTGACTATACGTGTTGAATGTCTTTAAGGAGCAAACGCAGGTAGAATGTTGCGAGTGGTTCTGGAGCAGAAACAGGTCAGACAATCATTACAAATGGCAAATTTTTTTTTCAGTATTCTCCCATGGGCATTAATACACTGTGCCCACCAGTTGAACCATTAGTGCTGATCCATGAATCTTCTCAGCTTGAAGCACCATTGGGGAATTGAAAATGAATGGTTCGGTATGCAAACCCGTTCGAGGAACGTTGACGAGGATGTGTAGAAAATGCACGAGTTGGAATGAATGGAATTAGTGAAGAGACTCACTGAATAATATCGCTTCTATCTGCGGGGGCGAGACTGCTGCGGGATTGAAACGTATCTCGGCGACATATCTTCATAGACGGCCCAGCGTTGCCCGCGTGTTGGGCTTGCACTAGTGCCTCTGTTAAAGGCAGCCAACTCTCCACCACTCAGTAATTTTCTTCTCAGCAACTATAGACTCTTCCGTGTGCACCATGTGCCATATTGCATGTATATATAAATTGAAGTTTCACCAAAGTAGTTCTTTCAAAGCTTTTTTTTTGCTTTGAGGCTGCTAAAAAGCTTGTCATATGCTTTCATTTTGGCCAAACAGTAAAGCTACAACCGAATTTCCCGGGGCCTTTGGCTTCCCTTATCTACGGTCTAAGACCCCTTCTTATCACCGAGATTGATCTTATCGGCTGCCTCTGTTTATCCAGAATTAATTCTTCAAACGTGGACAATTCTACAGCTAATGGACAACTCTCTGCTTCGGGGGACTCGTACACTGTTTAACGGGCATTTCCGGCAGGATAATTTTGATATGAAGATGTGTTTGTTGGTGATATAGGGTCAAAAAATGATTGGTTCTGTTGGGGCTGTGACGTAGATCTGCCTATTACGTTACAGGTCCCAGGTTCAGGCCCTAAAATTTTTTTCTAAAATATTTTTTCGCGGATTCCGACTGATAGCAGGAACGTTCCGTCTGTTACCGTAAAATGAGAGCGCACGGCCGGGCGGGAACCCAACCCGAGGGAGGGAGGGGCGGGGAGGGGTTCATCACAAGCACCCGCTATAGGGATTTCTGGAGGCTTACCCTGTGTCTAGAAATACGATGGCCTAAATGCCAAAAGTCGGCCCCAACCGCACGGATGGGTGTCCGGTAGGGCCTCTGGATACTCAGACAGCAGCTACCGTGGGAAGTACAAACGAGAGGGACAGAGACAAAAACAAACATAACCACACACACACACACACACACACAGTGTGAATTTTTTTTTCACTAAATTTTTTCCTGAGGATATTCCGTTTTCGCTATTTGCAGTCCGCAAGTGTACCCACACTGAAACTTCCACGATATAGAGTACACTTTAAAGTAAATTTGTCTTTCGGTAGGTGAGTTAGCTCTTCTGAAACTGGTTTTTGAATAAATCTGTATACGTGATGTATACATGCAAATATCGATGATGGATCCTGCATTATACATTCTTATTCATAGGAAGAAGATGAGAGTTTACGATAATCTAGACAAGACGACAATCAGGGACATCCTGTTATGCCATGCCTCAATACTAGAACGATTGAGTGAATAAGTGTATATATAGTGTAGCGAGAAGGGTACAATCGGATTCGTCTTTTATCCTTGCAGGAGACTATTCGTTTACGTCTCAGGACTTGCCCATTTGGCTACTGCCACACCCGATGAGCGGGATGTGGCTTCACGATACCAATCACTCAGTTTTAGTTTCGGAATCCATCAATTTTAAGAGACAAGCGAGATTGTTATTCGGTTGAAGACGGAAGGCTGAAATAATAAATTATGGTGTCATGAGCATGGGGAAATTGGGTGGGGGGGGGGGGGGTGTAAGTGGAACTTGAGGAAAGATTGTGATTGGTTTATCGATACAAGAGAACTTGTACAATCATTATTTTTTTTTCTACAGATACTATGATTCCAATATATGAATGTTTATGAAAATTAGAATCAATAGTTCATTGATAAATAATTAGTTTCCAGAAATATGAATTTTGCAAAAATATCTTGTCCCGGTGGGTGTGAGTGTGGGTGGGTGGGTGTGGGTGGGTGTGGGTGGGTGTGGGTGTGGGTGTGGGTGGGTGTGGGTAGGTGTGGGTGGGTGTGGGTGGGTGTGGGTGGGTGTGGGTGGGTGTGGGTGGGTGTGGGTGGGTGTGGGTGGGCGGGTGTGGGTGTATTCCTGTAAATAAATTAAAATTGAGATTGTGAATCGAATTGAATTTTCTAGAGTCTCCCTAACTTGTAAAAATCGATAAATAGTCGAAATGATGGGCTATCTTGGAGAAGATCGCTGAAGCTTGTCGTTAAAAAATTGTAGAAAATTAATTGAGCCTGAAGTTATAGAGCACATCCGTTTTGAGAACTGTGGGAATTATAGAGACTGCTCTACGACATCGGGATGACTCGTTTATCAATGACAACTTAACTCTTCGACATCTGATTGGACGGAATAGCTCAACTGCTGCGAGTGTAATCAATAATCGTTGGTATCACGCGCGATGAAAGATATTGAATAAGCAACGAAAGTGTATTTTAGTTTATCTGTACAAGTTCGGCCGGATAAATGATGAATATTGTGGTTGAAACGGAACTTTTTTTTCATTAATCAATTTTTTAATCAATTTTAATAACGCACCCACGGGCGGAGGTTATTGAGTTGGCTGATTAGATTTTCTTTGAAGACGAAAGGTAATTTTTTTTAACAATATCGGACCCACGGAACGGATTCAATTAACATGGAAAAATTGAGAATTTCAAAAAAAAAATTGTAATAAAAATCAATTTCAATTTTTTTCCCGAAACCTCAAAAATATCAGAAAAATTGAAGTTCATTTTTTTTTCTTAAATTTTTATTACAAATTAATTTTTTTACAAATAAAAAACAATTGTAAAATATAACGAAAAAAAATGAATTTATGGGTCACGGTTTTTGGTAAGTCTTCATTATTGTAGAAATCTTACCCTATGTGTATTGGCCAATTTCCGGTTTGATGAATCGGCCTGCTGACAATTCGCGACCATTCATTATAAAATGCTTCATCGAACAGATTTTGCGCCTTGACGTATGTGAACAAAAATGTGTTTTACGTTTGGTATGATATATAGCCATCAAGGTGTCCAAAATTAAAAATGTCAATTGTAAACGAATTGACAATATATTTTCTGTCAATGCGTAAATAATATATTGTGCAGGGTGGAGTACAATAGGAAATAAACATGTATAGTTTGTTGGTTGAATTATGACAGAGTGGCATTTTGTCAGCATAGTTGCAACAATGCTTGTTGTACAATGGTGAGTAAATTGCGGCTGTTCCAGTCAAAATAATATCCCCGCACAGGCATGGACCAAAGGGACATAATCACGCCTACGATCTACTCTATGTGTTGGGTAGTATCTCACTGGCATCGAGCGCTAAATGACGAGAATGCAGGTTTACACATTGGCCCACCACAAACTGTCTGGCAGCTGTATTTTGAGTTATCGCGAATCAACGATCTACGGATTCTCAGTTTTTATGGGGAAAATAGATGCCAAGCTCAGCCGTCACTCTCACTTGGCCGTTCTCTTTTTTTTCCACCACTTCCCTCGGCACAATCCGCTGCAGATTCAAATTCGGATGTCATCTGCGCGCAGAATGGATGCTGAGAACATAAATTACATTTTGGGAGAATTTTTCGGGAGAATAATTTAGGTAGAAAATATTTCACCGGGAGTGCAAAAAAAATTTGACACTTTCTTATGGCATGACAAATCATTTTGTCCAGGGAGAGACCAAATTGGGTCAGAAATAATTCATTGATTGCTATTAAAATCGGATTAAAAATTTTCCATTCCATCAATTTCAGTCGCCAGCGAAGTCAACCCCATCACTACCTAACTCTATTCCTCCTATCTTATCAATTTCATCTCCTACTGTGTAGTTCCTAACCCCCGTTAGTTAATGAGTTAATATGAGACTATTGTTCAGCTATAAAAACGTCATACTCTTATCGATGCATCTGGAGGCCTTTCAACATATCTAAAACCATCTCCGAAAAGCCAGCTCTGTATTTCACCGTTGAAGTGGCCTGATCTTGTCGGAAAAATGTGCAATTCGGATAATCATCTTTGTTGTGTTCAAACGCTTGATCCACTTTATTTGTGACATGAACATAATCCATCAGCGATATCATTCACTCAGCCTCTTGTGACAAATTAATTTCATGCTCAGTTCATTTTCCATGTATACTAAATCTTCCTGGTTGCTTCGAAACTTTTCGGTATGCTCTTAATTTTTTAGAAACAACCCTGTGTGTGTGTGTGTGTGTGTGGGGGGGTGGCTGCGTAGGTGAGTGAGTGGCTGCGTAGGTGGGTGGGTGGGCGGGGGGGGGGGGGGGATGTGTGGATGGGCGGGCGGGGATGTGGATGGGTGGGTAGATAGGTGGATGGGCGGGTGGGTGGGTGGGTGGGGAGATGGGTGGGTGGGTGGGGAGATGGGTGGGTGGGGAGATGGGTGGGTGGGTGGAGAGATGGGTGGGTGGGTGGGGAGATGGGTGGGTGGGTGGGGAGATGGGTGGGTGGGTGGGGAGATGGGTGGGTGAGTGGGGAGATGGGTGGGTGGGTGGATGGGGGGATGGGGGGGCAGGGTGGGGGGGGTGGATGGGTGGCTCAGTGGGTGCGTGGGCGCCCTCGTGACGTCACTAAACCAAAAGTGCTTGTTCTATTGAGTAGCAGCTCCATACATAGATAGTACTGCATTCTGCCGGGTAGCGCCACGTGGACCGTATAGAATTTGCTTGATTGCGAGTGTTTTAAATATGGACATTCTCAAAAATTCATAAGTAACTATTGAACCGTCAAATTTTTTTTTGTCAATGCAAAATACATTATGCGAGCCATATACATAGTTGTACAAGCAATCGGTGGTAGAAAGGAGAAACCAACGAATTTATCGATATATATCACACTAGGATTAAGAAGTTGTTGGTTCGGTTCATGGAGGCTCCCACTCACGCCCATTTATTTTTTCGCAATTTAATTTTGTAACATCGATTATACATGGATAGCGCGGGAGTGTGCAGACATGGGGCAGCTGTCGCTGGTTTTGAGTCTATTGTCAAGCAATGTTTGAATGTTCGGAACAGAGGAGAACACCCGTTATTGTCCTGACCGAGATCTCATGATTACGCGACTACGATACGATCTCATCAACATTCTCTTTCCCTATGTAAGTTTTTTTGTTGATCCCCCCCCCCCCCCTCCCTACTCCGCTTCGCCACATCCCTATTCTCTCAGTACTTGCAGAACTTTTCCACGATTCATAGACGCTTCCTCAACCCTCGAAAGATTTTCAGGAAAAAAAAAAAAAAAAATCATTTCAATTTTCAGATAATTTTTTTTTCCAATTCCGTAGATGTGTCATTTAATAATTTTTTTTTGGAGAAGAAATGTAGGTGCTAATTCAGTTTTCGGTCAATAATTTCCCCATTTTCTGCCAAAAGAAAATGACCTTCACTGGAAGAACATATATTTTTTATCAAATGTTCTCCCTCCAGTATTGATCCACCAGGGACTGTCTAATTCCTGACGTCCATGATGATTTCAACATTTGTCGGAGCCAGAGTTCAATGGCATCATGTGGCCAGTGCCATGTCATGGAATTACATTTTTGATGGTCGAGCCTGTCCCTAACTAATTTGCTGACTGCTACTTAGTATTCACTTACGTCTATTGAGCTATGTCACGTGCTCCTAGGTCATGCATTCAATGGCCATCGAATCCTCCTATTGTCGTAGAATATTGGCTATGTAATTAGTGTGAATACATGGGGGTAGGGCGTTGGGTAATCGTACACTTTACCAGGATTTTTTTTGTCTTCCTATGCAAATGGGAGGGGAGGAGGAATTTTATGATTCCCAAGGAAATATTTCTGTATATCCCTCAGTGCGCATGGATGAGAATTCGGCCCAGGCGCCCCGGGCTTTTGCGTCGCGGCGTCGTTCTGACGAGACGTAGCTCGTGGAAGCAGCACCAATTAATGCTACAGCCGTAAAATGACTTCCAGACGAAAAATCAGCGAGACTGATACGAGTGATTGCCCTTGTAAGACATCATTGTTAGCAGATTATAGGGAGAAAAAAATGTTTCTCTTTAAAAGAAGAAAAAAAATGCTCGACCGTCGGGCTTCAGTTGAGGGACGTCAGCCAGTGCTATTCAGCGAATTGCAGGCGCTTCACAAATTTATAATTTTGAGCATACCCAGTCAAATCGTATCCAGCCAACAGATAGAGGAAACAGAATATGCATGAAGAGTCGGGTAAAAATTACTGATAAAAAAATGCTGTTTTAATGAAAATGTTCGACCGAGATTTTTGTGATGGGTCCGATGTGAAGGAGTCACAGTTTCTTCATTTCTTCACGTTTCATGTGAATCATGTCTCCGTCCCTCCCATTTGTACGCCCCGGGTAGCTGCCTGAACATTCCTTCAGGGGCCCTACCGGACACCCATCCATGCGGCTGGGGCCGACTTTCGCCATTTTAGGCCATCGTATTTCTAAACACAGGGTAAACCTCCGGAAACCTCTGGGCTACGATGGAGGCCGCCTATGATGGAGTCCCTCTCCCCCCCCCCCCTTGCGTCGGGTTAGGTTCATGCCCGGCCAGGTTCATTTTTTAAGTTTTATATTTTTTAGGTTTGACATTATACTTGAAGAAGTTTTTCCGCAATTTCTAAACAGCGATTGCTGCTCGATATCTACTGCGCAAACAGGGTCAAATTTACCGGGGCTAACTTGTACGTAAATTCCAATAATGATTATATACACTGATAGAAAAAATGTCTGACACGAAGAATCCAATCTTGAGACAAGAGATTTTCTTTGCAAAAGCCAAATTCTCCAATTTGGCGGGAAATCCTCCCAATGAGGATGTTCGAAATGAGTTCCAAATGTTACTAGAACTTCACATTAGGCAATAAATACATCATATATCCACATGTGCTAAGTTTCTACAGAAAAAAGTGAAAATTTAAGTTAATAACCAAAATATAATTTTAGAAAGAAACATTCAATAAACTGATATGTAACATACTTATTGTCAAATATCATAAGGTACAAATGTCTCTTCGATTTGAGCATTCGAAAGCAAATCTCTTGTCTCAAGAGAATCGATGTTTCGTGTCAGAGATTTTGTCCATCAGTGATTGACCTCGTTGGGGAAAAATTCGCCACGTGGCTTAGAGTGATTAACCCTCGCCTACTGGCCTCATCAGGCAAGGCAACCCCTTCTCCGCCCAGTAAGGGCATGTGCCATTTCAAATTTCAATAATTCTCATAATATTAAATAGTGGCATATTGAACAAACACACTTCTCAAAGCTAGCTCACTTGCCGAGGAAAAGCTACAGAAAAATTACGAAAAATTTTCATGTATGACCTCTGAAAAGTCTGTGAAAGTTGTTTTCCCCGAAAATTGCAAAAGACATTTTGAATGGATCATTGGAATTTATATACAAAAACTAGTGGGATGGAAGTGTGTCTGCCCCCCGTTGGGAGCACAAACAAAACTTCCCGATTTGTAATTTCTGTTTGCCATTCTTAGATTTTCCGACCATGCCAATTAAATGTTCAAAGACTGGTTTCAGAGAAAAAAAAAATAGGAATCATGAAATTTGGAATACCGGAATACGACCGAGGTCGCTACATGCAAATATGTCACGTGACGCACCGACCAATCACACTGCGCGGTGCGCAATTTAGGTGGGAAATCGTTGGAGAAATAATTTATATTCATACATACACCGTCGCATACACACACACACACACATACATGCATCTTGTTTAAAATGGTCGAAAATGGTCAGAGATGTCATGAAACGTGGAAAAATCAATCGTTTTAAATCTGAGGTATTCCCGATCGGGAAGTTAAAAATACAAGATGAAACTTCCAAACATCTTTTGAATTTTCCAGTCCTGCAAAATCAGTTGATTCAATCTAGAAGGTTGATTAATACTGAAACACGAACGCTCCTAGTCAATTTCAATGTAAATAATACCGGTGAAAATGTTATGAATTTTATTACATATCACATATCTCAAGGTGCATCCTCTTAATTTAATGAATTAAACATACTTTTATCTTGGGACATGCGATATAAATATTCTCCATCCGACCGTTGGGCAAAGGGGATTTATAAAAAATTCTGCAATCGGGTAATGAGGATGTGAGTGGAGGGTGCAGCCGATGCCGACGGCGTTCGAATCAAATGCAGATATACTTTAAAAATTCGAAATGAGTTATTTTCGGAGAAAAAAAAGAGTCGCACAGCGCAAATTTTGTTTTTTTTTTTCAAAATTGATCAAGACAAATTGATCAAGACAGATTGATCAAGACAGATTGATCAAGACAGATTGATCAAGACGGATTGATCAAGACAGATTGATCATGACAGATTGATCAAGACAGATTGATCATGACAGATTGATCAAGACAGATTGATAATGCCAGATTGATCAAGACAGATTGATCAAGACGGATTGATCAAGACAGATTGATCATGACAGATTGATCATGACAGATTGATCAAGACAGATTGATCAAGACAGATTGATCAAGACAGATTGATCAAGACAGATTGATCAAGACAGATTGATCAAGACAGATTGATCAAGGCAAATTGATCAAGACAGATTGATCAAGGCAAATTGATCAAGACAGATTGATCAAGACAAATACTAGAGCCATCTTATGCCAAAGTGGCGGAAGCTCATTTGCACAGCGCAGCGCACGGACACCGCTTCCGCTATACTTCGCATTTGATGTCTTACCCACATTTCTAATGTTTTCTCATTCATGAATGTCGAGGAAGTACTTCACTGAGATGGTATCTATCACTCTAAATATTTTTTGATCCATCATGATCACTTATGTAACGCAAAAAAAAAATGCTTCGCAGGGCCCAAACGTACGACATGTACAAGAATGAGTATGTGCTACAGATGTCACTGGGATTTGGAAGTGACATGCCCCAACACAAACGTATCTCAAGCTCATCTGGACCTCTGGGTTCAGACTCCCTCTCTCCCGCTCTCTAACACACCAATGCACATGGTACAAGCGTACATATACGCGCTTACAAAGACACGGAGGGAGTATTTTGCTTTTCGGCAACACGCAGATATGAGATTATCTCGATCTACGCTAAACAGTGTACCACGTTCAACCCTTCGGATAATATAGATAGCATTCACTGGGTGTCTCGACCCTCCTCTCCTCACCACCGGCCTTTACTCTTCATACCAATGAATTCAATAATGGTTTCTGGGGAAGAAGAATGAATGAATGCTTTATGTGTTTACACAGCGAGAAAGCGGTGAAAAATGACGAAGGGTTTGGTATGAATTAAGAGCTGAAGGCGCAGCGAATAATTGAGAATTTTTTTTCTAATAAAGAGAATTCCAATAACTCGGGTTTTTGCTCTGCCGCAGCGTAACATAAGCCATTTGGTGAAATTTTCCAGAAGATATTTGTGAAGAAATTTCGCTGACAAAAATTAATAATAGATAAAACGTTGATTTTTATGTGGAAAATTTTTTCGCGCCAATCCTAATTGAATTTGCTAATCTCTATCGGGAAGTTATATGTGTGGCCCGAATGCGGGTTTTGTTGTTTGATATCTCGAGATCGGGAATTACGATATTCTCGAATCAACCAATCTTTTTCGACATTTATGTATATTGCCAAACGGTCCTCACAACCTCTGTCCCAAAAGCTTGCGCATGCGCGATCTAATCTAATATTAAAGGAAAATTTTATTGCCAGGCGAAAGTGCTTCTGGCTGTCCGATGTAAGTATCAGTTGTCTCCGCAGCGTATTTTTGGCCCGTTGCACCTGCTTATCACTGCCCCGGATGAGCACTTTAGATGGCACTCCGATCGCACCTTGCAATTTATGCCATAGATTCAGCTTATTACGTGTGACCACGATAATTTGGATATCATAAATTTCCATGTCGATGCATTATCCCACCCATCATATTTTTTATTCAGCGCGTGCCTGGCTATGACACACAATATCGCAATAACATCAGCAGGTGATTGGCAAAATTATTTTTTTCGTACGATCAATCTTTGATATCACAGGCTGGCTCAGCATGTACATGTATATGGTGGGCTATATCTTAATAAAATTTAGATAAGCAGTGAATTAATAATTTGCAGAAGCACATGCTAGTCATTGGTAGAATCCGTTGACTAAATTCCTACTCAAAATCAAACAATTTTTTTTAAACAACATATCAAAAATTTGCTTCCTATTCTTAACCACTTATCGACCGAATTAATTAGTTACAATCGTGATTAAGTTTTATTTCATTTACTCTTGTAACTGTCCCGACAAAATTCGAAATGACATGCTCTGGTGCAGTTTCAATATTCTGATCATTGCTGGGTTGATTTACATGCGAGAGCTTATGATCCTCAACGTTGACATTGATTGCTTCTGCCCTGGCCCGATGATCCCTTATACGTTCGGCCGCACCTTTGCCTACTGTTTTTGTTTTCTTTGGTTTTAAAGCATTCTTCTCACGTAAACGATCACGATATTCTTTTCCAACGTTCTGCATTGGTTTTCCCCATAATTGACACTAGCAATACACTCGGTTCACGTTCTTCTCCCCACTTTGCTACAGTGCCATGTAGCATGTCGGAATTTTCGTAACGCCCCCTCCACCACTTGCGTTGCACCACTTCCCGCCAAAACGTTGCATCGTATTTTCTGTTACGCGCCATAAGAAGTTTCACGAAAAAAACCATTGGCATTTGCATTTTAATTACCTGAAAAAGATGGGGCTGCCTTTCAATAGGTTGCGTCTTAATAAAATTTAGATAAGCAGTGAATTAATATTTTTCTTTTTTTCTTTTCCTTTCAAAGAATCCGTTGTCTGTGGCATTTCGACGAGATGACGTTAAAAAAATTATTCTCAAGGAAAATAAAAAAGAAAAAAAATAAAGGAAAAATATACGCACACGTACGAGGCGGTGAATGTGCATCTCGTGGATGAAATCTGCGCAGGTTTACGGACCGTGAAACGGAGTCCGGTGTGCACGTCTATAATTATTCTGAGAACGAGGATACATAGATCTTTATAAAGAAGGGTTCACTGAGGAGACGTATCCACAACGGTATCTTTATGGCTTATTGCTGTTGCTTTCGGCAATTTTGTGATGAGTACCTGTTGGTGATTCACACAGCTTAATCCACCAATTATACATGTAGGAAAAAACCAGCAAATTACTAAGTTGTATATGAAAATTTCAGGAAAAATCTGATGCTATTCTGTAATAGGGTGCTTGTATGCAGCCAACATTCACGATGTAATTCCATTGAGAGACTCATTACAACCTGTCAAGCATCGCTTCCCATGAAATTGATTTCAATCCTTCCTCACTATTTTTAAATCAATTCGTCAATTTTCAAGGGCAAATTGGTCATTTGTGACGTCACAAGGGTCGCGCTGGTGTTTCTAGACTTTTCATTGGATGCCTCCGCTCGAGTCATGTTGAAGTTGGCCTGTGATTGGCTGTCGCGGGCGGAGTCACGTCAGTGACGCTACGGCTGTTGCAGGTGATTTGAGTGGTACTGTTACTTGTGCTTCATTAGAAGTTGATTATACTTTGTGTGGCTCTGACCTTGGTCAGACTTTCTTTTGTGCAACATAATGTACAGTTATAAATCTCAATCACTCAATCAATCATTCAATCGACCAGTCGGCCAATCAATCGATCAATTAATCAATCGATCAATCAATCGATCAATCAATCGATCAATCAATCAATCGATCAATCAATCGATCAATCAATCGATCAATCAATCAATCGATCAATCAATCGATCAATCAATCGATCAATCAATCGATCAATCGACCAATCAATCGATTCAACAATTAAAAAAAAAATCAAATCGAATGTGCTCAGGGCGTGAAAAGATCAACGTTTTCTGAAATGAAGAAGCAGTGGCGACATATACAGAATATCACTCAAAATCCAGAAAAATCCAAAATTCCAAAAATTCAACTGTATTCAAAAGTTCTAATTTTTTCTCTGTCCTCGTTTTTTAAATTTCCATTGATATGGAATTCGAGCGAGAGGGAAATCAAGATAAGTTGTTTCTGGATGTAGACAAGAATCTGCGCAATGGAGACCTGATACAAACACGATTATGCAGTGAAGCCATCAGTGTTTACAGAGCTTAGCCAAGTGCATGGGCATTGTGCCTGTATTCATGTATCTTGGAGCGTACTCGCATTACGCTAGTTGTCATTATTTCGGCGCCAACTCTTTTTGTTCACGAGCCCACGGATTAAGTTGATCCCCACAATACAGAGCAGCGGGCGGTGCCTCCAGCTTGAAGAATTTTTCAACAGTGAGCTGGCAGGAATTTAAGTGCGCGGTATTCCCTTAGTTTTAAAGACTCCAGAAAGTGTATCCCTCTCCTCCCGACCCCCCCCCCCCCCCACCCACCCACCACTCACGAACAATACTCACTGAGACAATGGCTGTGGAAAAACTTGAGAGTATGAAGGCCCTAAGGTGTCCGATGTCGTAGAGATCTCATCTCGAAGGCTTTTTTTCGCTCCTAGATCGTAAGATTTTGCCAAAAACTTACAATCTGTGATAAGATCGCGTGCAGCCTATGTGGAGCGGAAAAACCACGCTTAAAGAGGCCCCGGAACGCGTTGTCATTGCTAAAAGCTAGATGGGTGGGGGGGGGGGGAGAAAAAAAAGGACATCTTTGTTGTGGAGGAATGAAGTGGAGAAGTTGGCTGAATGCACCTGTCAGACTCATCTCTGGGGCGTATTGTTGGGCAAAATGGATGATGAATAATAAGATTTTATTATTAACTTTCCCTAGGTTAACGTTTCCCTTGGTTTTCCTTCAAATTGAAAAAATCAAGTTTCCATCGGATGCAACAAGTTTTAAAAAGTCTGTGTGTATGTATGTGCTTTGCCTCCGTTGTTTTCTGCTCTACCCGATACGGCCGCTCTGGAGCGTTTCTTCGGGAGGGGCCAGTGGACACCCATCCATGCGGCTGGGTCCGATTTTCGCCATTCCAGCGATCATATTTCTGAACACAGGGTAAACCCCCAGGAACCCCTAAGCCATGACAGCAAGAATCTGGGATGGAACCCTCCCCCCCCCCCCCCCCCCCCCACCCCACCCCGGCGACCGATTGGGTTCCCCATTTTTGCTCTCAGTGTACCATTAGAATTGTACCAGCTAGGTACACCCCCAATTTTCCTTAACCCACCGAAAAACTAATTCCACTTATCTAAAAATAATTCCGATGCACTTGCACTGTATCTCCTGCTCAGATATAACGTTCACAACTCCCGGATTGGCGAAAGGGGCGGGAATGGATACAATTTTTTCAATGAAATACGACTATTTGTTATTGTTCACGAGCCTTTTTTTTGTTGGCTGTCTTTATTTCAGTTTTTTCCCTCGCTTGCTACATTTTCATGTCGGTCGTTCACTTCCTCGTATCATCTCCCTCTTTTTTATCGGTTTAATCCCACCACTCACCCCCTCCCACCCTCCCCCCGCTACCACCCACTCCCCGCTACCACCCACCCCACCACTTCGCGTTTCCTGTTTTAGCGGTGTGTGTACTTTTTTTTGTGGTATACCACTGCACACCGAACGAATTGGAGGGTGGGTGATTGTGTACTCGCGGAGTAAAGCGTAGAATGGGTGAGGCAGTGGGTTGGCAAGTGGGAAGCACAATACAAGTAGAAAAATGTAAACGTGACTCGCCGCCGGCTGTCAAGTTTTTACTGTCTGTGTGCTTCACACATATGCAACCATAGGATGTACGATATTTCGGAGTCCCGCTTCAGCTTCAGTTATCTTACGAAATATAGCATAAAGAACGTTTTTGTAACAAGAGATAAAAAAAAAGGAAAAAAAAAGTTGGGCTTTTCAGGGAATGATCGTGTACAGCCGAATAAAAGTACTTTCATGTTTTGCTTGTGAATGCAAAAACTCGGTTGCATGAAATATTTTTCTAAATATTTTATAAATACGGTGTTATTTTAATGAACTGATTTTTTCTCTTCCTATGATCACATCACTTTCGTAGATTCCAAAAATTATTTTGGAAAATTTGTAAATTGTAAAAAGTTTTTCGGACTTTTTGTTTATTCAATAATGAGGGTTCAACCCTTCATAAGGGTTGAAAGCCAAAAAGTGAAAAATTTGTGGCGGCACTTCCCTCATGGTGCGAGCCAAAAGGATTTGAAAGTGGCCCTTAATCTTTGAATTCACGGTATGTTCACACTGGTTTAATTTAAAATTTAATACAATTTTTTTTTGAGAAGGATATTGCATTTACCCGTTCACTGAAGTGTGTACACGGAACTGTATACTGCGAAGAGTCCTGGCAGTGCACTGTACCCCGCCATATATTAAAGGTATCGCTGTTATCTCTGGCCAGATATACACCACCCTCTCTCGTTACTTTTATACTATAAGCCGAGAGCAGTGCACACGCATACCCGGCACTGCAGTTGTACACGTTTGCCGTGGAAAAGGTCATTTTTATGAGAAACGTGGCCAGCGGCGACATGCCACGCATGCTTTATCACCTAACCCCGGCCTTTTTTTTTTGTCCACCGCTTTTATATGATACCTTTGTAATGAACATTCTTGCCCGCCATTTTTCACCGATAACCCACACCGTCAATTGGAGAATTGATTGAATATGAATCAGGAATTGTGCGGGATAACGTACACACTCTTTGGGACCACTTCTGTGCGTGACGAAGACCAAAGTGCTGGGTGATAAAAATAATCAAGCGGTGATATTCATGGGCGCGAGGTGAGGTTGCGCGGGGACCAAGTGGTAAAGGACAATTATAGCTTAAACTTGTAGACAAAACATTTGGAAGTTTCCGAAATTTTCGAACTTTTTGAAATGTTGGAAATGTTGGAAATTTTGGAAATTTTGGAAATTTTGGAAATTTTGGAAATTTTGGAAATTTTGGAAATTTTGGAAATTTTGGAAATTTTGGAAATTTTGGAAATTTTGGAAATTTTTGGAAATTTGGAAAATTGCAAAAGGAAAAAAAATTGAAAATCGGAAATGTAAAGAAAAAAATGAAAATTTTGTTCACCTCTTTTTCTAGTTGTCTGATTTTTCAAATTGCAAAATTTCGAAAATGTTGCAGTTTTTCACATGACTCAATGTACCCATTATTAGTATTTTTTCCTCACTATTTTCTCATATTATTCAACTTATTAAATTCTCCTCCGTCCCATCCCGATATATCACGTTTGCCGCAAATTTTTTGCCCCCCCCCCCTCCCTCGGGGGAATAAGTGGAAACCGAGTTTTCGACGTTAAGAACGTGCGAATATTCATGCTTTTATCAGCAGAAAATTTGAGAAAGGGGCCGCTACTTTAGTACGCCTCCGAAAATAAATAGATTCACCGTGTACTTTTCCCGTTTTGGTACTTTTACATTAGCGAGATAAGTGAAAATAAGAAGGGAAAAAGTGCGGCTGGGGTTGCAAAAAAAAAGGAAAAAAGTCGGAAGGAGCATAACGCTGAGAAGAAGCGAAAAGAGGAGCCGAAGGTGACTCTGCGTGAAAACCGTGGGTGGGTGGGGGGAGGGGGTGGGGGTGAGGGGGTTTTTTTCACCCCTTTTCTTGCAATAAATCTGGTCGCGGGAATTAGTTTCGAGATAAAGTATAATATCAGGCTCTGGGCGCGGTGACGTCAGAGGCTCCCGATATTTATGGCTTTGATAGTGTCAGTCGTGTGCGCGGTGAGCAACCCCTGCCCTTCGTGTACCCCATCCCTCCTCCCACCTCCCCCCTTGACACCCGAGTCTAGCAGCCCTCGCATCTCATACTCGAACCAAAACCTCCCCCACCCACCCACCCCTCCACTGGGGTAAATTATTGGAAAATAGTCGTAAAGCGCAGAGGAGAGACAAGATTTCGGGGAAAAAATAATCTTTGGTATTCCATTAACTGTTTTGTATTCAACGGTAACCGCTTGATCTGTTTGATTTATGGTCGCGTGGGTATTTTCCACCGTTTTGGAAAATATAGGGGGAATTTCGCTTTCTTGGGTCGGCGAGGAATAAATCGATTTAGCGGAAATTCGGCGGTTACGCAGATGGGGACTTCGTAAAATTTTTGAAATTTTTGAAATTTTTGAAATTTTTGAAATTTTTGAAATTTTTGAAATTTTTGAAATTTTTGAAATTTTCCCAAATTTTGGAAATTTTTTCAAATTTCTGAAATTTTTCAAATTTTCCGAAATGTTCCAAAATTTTGTCGACTTTCTGTGCGTAGAACATCCGTTTTCCGTCACAGTTCTACAGTAACGTGATATTTCCGTTGCGCGGAGGGGCCTGAACTTTTGTCTCGCCATAACCGGAAAAATATCTTAAATCTATAGTAGTCATTGACTCTTGTAACTCCTCGAGAAATAGGTCCCTACAAATTCAATGCCACTAAACGGCAACTTTATGTTCAGACCTAACCACGACGTCACCACCTAAGCTGCGTCTCCATCAATCCGCGCAATTGATTCCGTCAGGCCGCCACGTCTCACAGGACGCACATTCTGATAACTCTGGTCCCGACTAAAGCACACTTGTCGCCACGAAATTAACAGCCCAATTCAGTCTCTCTAAAATCATCAGCCGCAAAATCCTGCAATTGTAATAGAATCTCAATCCCTATCTAATGTCCATCTGTTGTGTAAATACACTTGTGCCACAATGCTGAATTGCCCAGCTGTCCCTTGACTCCATATGCACTATACACCGCAAATAGTACGACACCGCTGGGACCACGAAAATGGTGGGATGATTTTATTGTCAACACCAGCGGCTTTACTACCCTAATGACAATAGCGTAAACCATGCAATGACACCACCAACACCAATCGACGAAGTCGATGCGCACTTGCAGGTTCACATTAAGATGTTGTCGTAACAGATGTGCGCTGCTGTTTGATTTGGCCAATTTACCACCGCAGGGTGCCTAGGGTGGGTTACGCCAGATTGAGGACGTTTACGTCTGCCACCCCTGGAGATTTTAAATCATATCTCATCACCAACTACTTCTTCCCCAATCTCTAAATAAATTACTGGAATTATATGAACACCTTAACCACCCCGGTGATTCCAGTCTGCCTAAAAAATCTATCAGGACTTCACGATTTGACTTCCGGACTTCCGGCTGTTATAGATGTGGTGCGTGCACTGTACGAATGCAAGAAAGTTGAACTATTCGTTTCAAAGTCGGTGCAGAGAGTACGTACTTTCGACCGGGGTATGAAGAAAAAAAAATTTCCGTGCGCAAGCGTTTCGGCATATTGGTTGCGAAGTTCGGTGTCCTCAATTTCATGTGAAGAGACCGACCGTAATTTTTAAATTTATGTCTGGAAAGAAGTTGAATGCAACGATCCAACTTAGGTGAAGTTGTCCAAATGGAGTCCATCATCTAGGATTGATAACAATCCGAAGTCTGCTACTCATAACCAATTAGGTAAATCCCATCGTACGGCTAAGAAAATTCTGCCCTCCAGATATAATCATAAGAGCATTTGGCGATATCAAATTATCGGTGATTGCATTTCTCGTATATGTCGCTACCACGCCAGAATCGTCTAATTTATGTAAATTGGCTCCATCGAAGATGTACATTCTGAAACTGCCTCCGCCCGATCCATTTCCCACTACCACTTCCACTTGGATCGGTGCAAACGACATCTGGGAGAGATCTGCCGCTAAACTAAGATCTAATAAAGCGACAAATCAGTTTAACGGCGGTGGATTATGAGACATCCAGTTGCTGTTGCCAAAATGACGAAATTCCGCTGATAGACGGGAGAATCGAGACAAGACGAGATAATTACGACTCAATACAATACGAGAAAGCAATTTCATGATTATCCCCAAGTCGAGACAAGACGAGAGAGATATTTTTGATAAATTTATGGTGATCCTAAGAAATAATAATGATGATAATGAATTGTTCGCACATTTAGGAAGTTTCATTAATTCAACGGTGGAAAAATTTGAAGATATATTTCTGTCAATATAACTACCAACATGATCACTCACTTTTTGCCAATATTTTCTTTCTCAATAATTACAACGGATATTTGATGGCATTTTTCAATTTTGGTGTTAATGAACACTGGAGCCAAGAATGAAGGTACAGAAGCATTTCAGCATGAAAATCACTCAATCGATTCCTGTGTTATCGTATTAACGAACCAGCCTTTGAAGAGAGTCGTTCTAAAGCAGCACTTGACAAATGAAAAAAACTCGAGACAAGACGAGACGATACGAGATTGGCTTGTATTATCGACCCTCGAGACGAGATAACAATTGGTTTTATAATTTCGATACAACACGAGAGCGCTGAAATTCTCTCCGTTCCATCTATTTCCCACTACCACTTGCACTTGGATTGGCATAAACGCCATCTGGTCGAGATCTACCGCCAAACTAAGATCTAATAAAGCGACAAATCAGTTTAACGACCTGGGATTATGTGAGGCAATGCGCCGTTGCCAAACCGCATCGATTATGCTTACTATGTGTCTCCATCCAAAGGATTGGATATCTTTGGTACTAAAGATCAATGTGTCAAGCTCACATGAGATTGTCCGTCGCTTTGCACATAATAACGATAAGTCTGAAGAACTGGCTTTTGTTTATTGGATTAAATGGTGGTCATAAACTATGGCAGACAGGTTATTATGCCAATTCTGTAGATGCTCATGGCTACTGGTGAATCCACTAATCAGAGAATTGTGGCGTATGACGTATTAACGGAAGACGAATAGTCTGATGTGAAATAGGATTACATCTGCTATTCATATTGGCCTACATATTGGATAAGACTTTTTGGACGGTAAATAACGTGGATAGTGAGAGGGCTAATTGAAACATAACGCACATCAATTTGTGAGATAAGCCGATTGCCAGGCCTCTCCTACCCTAGAGAGTTATGATATTACGATGCACTGCACTTGCACGTCAGTCGCGAATTAATTTGAATGTGGAAGTTATATCTACAGTGCAGGAGCGATCGTTCCTCGTATTAATGTGCTAGGTCATAGGGATGTAGAGGCAGATTCTCGCCTGGTGATTGCGGATGCTGCGATGCTATCGAGAATTTTCGGTGAAGTATCTGGGAGTCATTAGCATCGAATTACGAGAGTTGGGTGGTGGGTTAAATAGGAAGAAATGATTTGGTAACTGAGTCCTTTCTGCGCCACATTCCGCTCATGTATCTCTTCAAATTTATTGAAAAGTATATATACAACGTTTCGAAAGCACTAGGCGTTCATCATCTTCGTTTCGTGGCATTGAAGCACCTCAGGCGTGACCTCTGACGGAACTACGATATGGCGGGAAATTCAAATTGAATTGAGTGGCATTTTTGTCACAATATACATTATCAATGTTGTAGTGCTCTAATCTCACAGTTTAAAGGAGACGACTGTACCTGGGGGTTTTTCCCTCGAGTGAGGTTTTTCCTCGTCCCTCGGCGAATGCGGTACAGGGGGGTTTAGAGGCGGAAAAGGGGTGGGGATGGGAACAAATCGTAAAGACCCGAAAGAGTATACGAGAAAGAGAAAATTGATACATCATCAATGTCTACACCTCAGCTAGCTTTGGACCTCAAATAAGGTTGAAAATGATTATAATGGCTGATATTTTCGCAGACACTTTCACACAGTTATTGTTCTCTTTGGGAACCTATTCGACTTGTCGAGGTTTTTGTACCCGCTTCTTTTTTCCCTCCTGGACCACAAAGAATGAGGGTAGAACGATCTGCTCTATCGACATCTATCTTCGGTATACGTGTCGAGGAGCAAGAAGCAAAGAGGCATCATTTCAGGGCATTGAGAGGTGGCGACTTCACGGTTCCATCCGGCACGATTTCTCGAGTTTATCGAATATCGTCTCGTTAGAGCCACTCCTAAGGTACTTTTCAAGCACTGGTTTCCTGCACAATGGCTACGGTATAAGTTACATGAGCTTTTGGTGGAGGAATGGGAATACTGATCTTCCGTATCGCCGCCAATGGCGTACAGCAGAACGTAATCAACTAATCTTTTTGAGTTTTGGAAGAACTTGGGCTAGATAAACACTGTTTTGTTTATATTCGTGTTTTACAGAGGATATTTTGTGTACAACAACCACTTATCGGAATATTTAAAGGGATGTCGGCAAACTGCCATCAATTGGATGCTGTAAGACTTTCTTATTACATGAAGAAATGAAATGAGATGAAATGAAATGAGATGAAATGAAATGAGATGAAATGAAATGAGATGAAATGAAATGAGATGAAATGAAATGAGATGAAATGAAATGAGATGAAATGAAATGAGATGAAATGAAACGAGATGAGATGAAATAAAATGAGATGAAATGAGATGAAATGAGATGAAATGAGATGAAATGAGATGAAATGAGATGAAATGAGATGAAATGAGATGAAATGAGATGAAATGAGATGAAATGAGATGAAATGAGATGAAATGAGATGAAATGAGATGAAATGAGATGAAATGAGATGAAATGAGATGAAATGAGATGAAATGAGATGAAATGAGATGAAATGAGATGAAATGAGATGAAATGAGATGAAATGAGATGAAATGAGATGAGATGAGATGAGATGAGATGAGATGAAATGAGATGAAATGAGATGAGATGAGATGAGATGAGATGAGATGAAACGACATGAAATGAGATGAGATGAGATGAGATGAGATGAGATGAGATGAGATGAATCGAGATGAAATGAAATGAAATGGAGTGAAATGGAATGAAGTGAAATGTTCCTATTTCAATGCGGTTTTCCCTTGCCCAGGATGCATACCCAATTAGGCGGCACGGGAGGGGGCAGGGGAAGCTGCAACTCAAATCTCACCATCATTGTCGGTTACGTTGTCCTGTTACTCAGATGCCGATATAATTTCTAATCTATAGTCCATGTGGGCACAGTGATAATGCCACTTTTTTTTTTCCTTTTTTGAAAAATGTGTTTGTGGTGGATATAACGAGAGGGGCGGTCCCTCGTTTCTCGGTAGTTCAAGCAGAACATCAGCAGTGTGTAATCTTCAGGGAAGCCTTCTCCTCCCACTTTTTTCCTCATCTTGCCCCGGGGGAACGGTAGATTTTCAAACAATCGTATTTCCCTACGTTTCTTTTTTCTCCTCGTCCTCCTACAGCAGTTAGAGAATGTGCTAAATCATCATGGATACTCAAGGAAATTAATTTACCTGGATGTATTATTTTTATGAAATTTCCAATACGCGGAGGTACTATTATGGGTTCGACAATCAGGAGGGGTCTTTATAAAATTATTTCGCGTATGCATGTATATGCAACATTGCAAAGAAATTATTCAACTCAATTTGGTTATCAGGATTCGATTTTCTATCTTATTTGCACATACTATTATCTATCTTTCAGTGGAAGCTGAAAAAAATTACTTTCTTGTGCACTATTTTCGAATTTAAAGTGCTGCAAAAAACCAATAAATGAAATAAATTGGTGGTTCGGAAGATAATATTGTTAACAAAATTAGTAACAATTGTTTTTTGTTGAAGCTTAAATACAGGCAGCAAATGATCCAAAGGGTTCTGTTGGTGAAAATTGTCGATTGATTTTTATGACTTCGTTCCTGACTTACAAGATTGTTTTCATGGGGAGACTGGATCCAAGAAATTATCTACCCTCCTATCCGCCTGAAGTCCCTTTGGTTTCCTTCGATGGAGGCTTGTAATTTTGCAACGTCATTTTGGTGTATGCCTGAAGATCCGGGAACCACCGGATTGCGTTGATATTACGTCAATGTTGCGTGGATGTCTACAGTCTGGTCCATAAGGCGAAGAAACGCTTCTTGAACTAGTTAAATATTTGATACCAGAGATGGAGCCTGTACCGTGAGCTACGATAAAGCTGTATAGAAGCATTCAATTAGTGTCGCCGCCATAGACGAGAGAATCGAGACAAGACGAGACAATTATGACGCGATACAATACGAGAGAGCAACGTCATGATTATCGCCAAGTCGAGACGAGAGAGATTGTTCACACATTTAGAAAATTTCATTAATTCAACAGTGTAAAAATTTGAAGATATATTTCTGTCAATATAACTACCAACATGGCCACCCACTTTTAGCCAATATTTTCTTTCTCAATAATTACAACGGATATTTGATGGCACTTTTCAATTTTGGTGTTAATGAATACTGGAGCCAAGAATGAAGGTACAGAAGCATTTCAGCATGAATATCACTCAATCGATTCCTGTGTTATCGTATTAATAAACCAGCCTTTGAAAAGAGTCGTTCTGAAGCAGCACTTGACAAATGAAAAAAAGTCGAGACAAGACGGGACGATACGAGATTGGATTGCATTCTCGACCCTCGTGATGAGACGAGATAACAATTGATTGTATAATTTCCAATGCCCTTATATATGTGCTCAAAATTCTTTGGGTCCATACGACTTCCTCCACATGCGGACCCCGTCATCTCATAAGCTCATCCTGATCACGAAGTTCTGGATTCGAGCCCCGGATCCCACCCACATGTTGCTCATCCCATCAATAAATTACCTCGAATTGTGCACTTTCAGGAATGGCATTGGCATGCAGACACTAGTATAACTAAACGTTGGCAAGAGGCGCCGTTAAAAAAAAGGAAACTGAGATTCCAAAATTCTGGGAATTCTTTTTCTACGTGATGTCAACTGTA
Source organism: Asobara japonica (assembly GCA_026005395.1). NCBI lineage: Eukaryota > Metazoa > Arthropoda > Insecta > Hymenoptera > Braconidae > Asobara > Asobara japonica. The sequence continues at coordinate 3,670,516 of BQMI01000028.1, forward strand.
AACACTTCGCGCTGAAAACAAAAGAATGAACCAAACGGTCTATACCTGGCTTCGAAAAAACGAAGGTATGGTGGAGGAGCCAGAGGAATTGGCAGGAATTTTAGTTTCTTCTTTTTTATTTATTCACTTTTTTTTTCGACTATGGTTCCTTCGATAATTTGCCTACAATGTGTCGTTAAAAAGATGGTAACTTGGCGGGGGCAGAAAAAAAAAACGACTTTTTGATGGATATTCAGTGGTGGCGCGGTCATTTGTCTGTGACAACCTGTGCAACTGTATTGAAAGTGAAATCATCGTGCCTCTCCGGGCCCCATTGTGCCTTGATTTTCCCTATTGAAGCTGGGCAAAATAGAGTTTTTATTCGTGGAAAGCCAGAAGATGCCTTTCCTGGTCAATTCCACTTTGCATTCTTGGCTCAATGCTCCATCGTGAGCCCTGAATCTCCTTTCAATAGTTTATAAATTGCGGTAAAACAAAATCAGCGCGAAATATCCAAAATTTCTAACGTCACCTTCGACGAAAAAAAAAATAAAATAAGGGAGAAAAAGAGGAGAGAAATAAAGGAGAGACAGTATGGACCACTGCTGCCGAGGAGGGTCATAAATAGTTACGAAGGTAGTGCAGAGGACCCTCGGGACGGAGTCATTATTTACGACCGGTGAAATCGATACCCATGGTCCTGTAGTCGATCATGGAAATACGGCACTCGAAAAAGGGACTTGTTCGACACTAGAATAACTGTAAGTATAGTTTCATTGTTATGCTTTAAAGTGAGGGCGTAAGTCATTTGAGAACCATAAAGAATAGTTTTTGGTGATTTTTTTTTCACAGCAATATGCAGATCATCTATTTTGAAATAGCAAACATTGCTGTGAATGAATTCATTGGTATTAGAACCGCTCCTTATATTCCAATTAAGGGGTTACATGGGTTTCGCGGTTTCAAAAAATCGATTGTTTTTTTTATTGCCTCATAAAATTCTACAACATCTTGAGAACATTGTCCTAAAATTTCAAGTCGATCCGAGTAATAGTTTTTGAGATACAGTATAAATAAGTTGCCCACTTTTTCCCTGTTTTATTGTCACTCAAAGCTTTAAACGCGTTTTTTTCAAATCTATGTTTTCAAAGTCGGTTGTCAAGATTTCTCGAGAACTACTCAACTGATCTTGATGAAATTTTACATAGGTCTTCGAGATACTATTCACAAGGAGTTGGCCGATGTATTTTTTCCAATTACAACCGTTTAAAAACAAAATGCGGCAATATTTTAGTCATTTTTCGATTTTTTTCATAAAAACCTCTCAATCAATTTTCAATTTTTTTTTGTTCCTTCGTCCAAGTTCTAGTTTCAACTGTTGACTAAACACACATTTTTTGCTTTTCACTTCAGATGATCCCGCTAGGAGTTCTGCTGTCAACGCGAATGCACCTTTTTCCCGAGGGCTCGCCGGAAATGACGTCGCAATGGCAGAGTTAAAATTTTTTTTTTTCAAAAATTTCAGTAATCCTTCATCAAACATGTATCTTTAAGACAGTACAAATTTTGAACTGAATATTTCATTTTTTATATAAAAAAAAATTATTGGAAATCGGCCGTTTTTTCCCCGGCGAAACCCATGTAACCCCTTAATTCGTCCTCTTCGTCCGGCCATCTCTTGCGATTGATTTCAGTCGAATTAATAAATCCCTCCAAGTTAGCTTTTTGTCGACATTTTGGGTGCTAAATACACTCCTTTTCCAGGCAATCTGTCTCCCCATTTTCAGTACACATAAGCTCAACATTGGTTCATACTTTTTTTTTTTAATTTTATTTTAACGTCGCCATATTTATGCTCTCTACCTAAGTGCTAATCAGCGACGAAGGTCAACGATGTGTTTGTAAACAAAGCACTTACAAATAAATTACATTGGTGCTCGTATCAATCAGCACGGCTAGGATTCGATTGGTGCATACTGCTCCACTCCAATTTTCATGCAACCTCCCTCTTAGTACAACACTTCCCATCGGATAGAAGCATCTACCTACATCTTCGCCATCAATAAAATGAAAGATACGACCGAGAGAAAAAAATCAAGACGCCAAGTCATCCCAAAAAAGTCTAATGTGGCTTTTCTCGAATTTTTTTACCCGATTTTATGGTGTTTCACCACCCATAAATCAGGTTGGAGGGATTGGAGGGACCATAAAATCGTAGCGCTTTCGAGTGGAGTCGACGATTTCCATAGTTAAACGCGTGCGCCTAGGCCATAGGCGCATTTCGGTTGCCGCACGCCCGCACGTTTCTGTTTTCAACCCCCTTTATTTTTTTCTCCTTGGGACCTGCCTCACCGAATCTTAGCGGGGGGCATTGTCCAACCTTCTCTACCACCTTGTTCATTTCTCTCTTTCATCCTCGCACAGACTAAAGCCCCACGGGTGCGGCTACCACCTACGACCCTAACAATGGCTAGGCCAACACGTAAGACATTGCGACATTTTAGAGCAGAAGTGAGAAATCTCAGGTACCTGGGAGAGAAAAAAATTCTTCCCTATTCGCTACGTAGCAGAAGAAAATCCAGGTTAAGTCGTATCGTAAAGCTACGGCTTGGCATCGTCACAGGTTAGATTACAGGAATTTCGGGGAACCACTGACGACCAACGGCAGAAACAAGACAGGTGTATGATTTTTAAGAGGGCGCATTCTGTCTGATCCCAGTTGATGACCTTTTTTTTTCAATTTTGGCGTAAAAGGTATGGGTAATGGGGGGACGTAGTCTGAAGTTGGTGAAGCACTGTGCCCAGTTTGGTACTGCTCCTACGCAACACTATCATGAATTTTATGCTGGGACAGCAATGCTGCTGATGGTACCTGATTTGCATCGGCTTGGACCAGGTCTTGCGACATGATTTTCTGGATGGATTTTCTAGATAATGGAATGACAATTTTGACGCAATTTCACGGGAACTACGTGTTGCGACTGAAACAGCTGATTGGGTAGTTGTGCCTGCGCGGCCTCGACCGAGTCCGCCGGGGTTCTCATCACTCGAACATTAGACTTTACTTCAGCTGTTGCGCATGCGTGAGCGGGAGGTAGCGGGGTGGGGAGCGTGACGCAGCCGTCACGCGCTTGGGTTTTGAGTGAACTATGCAACATACCTGTAGTACGCAAATTCTGGGACTCTCGAGCGCTGCTATGATAGTCATGATTTTTGTGCAGTGGAATCGTAAGGGAACCTTTTCGAATTAAAAGAGCTGAGTTATCCTCACACTTATGCCAATCAATTCTATACGTCACACATGTGTAAGAGGGAGAACATCAAGGTCATGCGGCAATATTTTTATGAAGACTCTTGGCGATGGCTAACTGAGTGCCACACGAGTCAACCAAGTGTGGAACAGGGAGGCGGGGGGGGGCGGGGAGGGGGGCAAGCCGGGGCGAAGAATTTTCGCTTCCCTATCGGAGGGTTAAAAAAAATCGAGAAATTCGATAAAATAAGCCGATCAATCGCTTTCTTTTTCCTTTCCTCGCTTGATTTCAATTTCCTCAAATCCTAGTTCAATAATTGACCGAGAACTTTGGCCCCAGGCCGGTGACTCAGTTTCATCTGCCCAAGCAACTGCAGTCTACCGTGACAATCTTAAAATCGGGCGAAACTTAGCATGCGTCACCGAAAATGAGGAGCGTCATCTTCAGGTATAGGACCATTACCAAATTTCCATATTGCATTATTTCTCCTCATGTCGCATTCACGGACTAAACGCCAATAAAGCTTAGAATCTCATTACAACTTCCCAATTTTCTGAGTCACTCCCTAATTTAGTTATATGGGACAATTTCCCATATTGGCTTATTTAAACTGTTTACAGTGTCCACTAATGTTCATTCTATATTTTGACTCATGCATAGGCGCCATTCATCGCTTTAGTTTCTTAAGGGCCTGCACGAAGTCATTAAGACCATAATCCTTTTCTACGAAAACTAGGTACGTCTCAAAGTCTCGTCAATCAGTAATTACCTATATTTCACTTGTCATACGTCATCTTGAAATAGAAAATTTTCAATCTAGTAGCACTGGGATGAGAGGTTGTAACAGGGCTCTTCAGAATTTCAGCTACCGTCTTCCAATAAATCTAAAAGCCCTTATTAAATTCTATTAGGAGATGTGCGGTAGCTATGCTTTAATTAGAGGAGGTTAGACCGCACGTCAGGCGGCCGCCACAGAAGAGAATGTCAAATATAGAGGAAAGATGTAGATTGTACTGTTACGCACAGGGAAGAAATCTTTTTATGTGTCAGAAGGAGGCGTGGCTGCGACCCACTTCTCCTCTTGGCTTCATGATGATCCTTTTTTTCGACAGGAAATAATGGTTTTTAACATCTTTAAAAATTTCAAACCATTTGACAAATAGAAAATTGTGGAAAATTATAACAAATTGAGATTGAATTGAACGGATTTGAATAGTATTGATGGTGCCGCGATAGACGAGAGAAGCGAGACGGGAGAAGCGACACGAGAGAAGCGGATCGAGACGAGAGAAAGGAGACGAGACGAGAGAAGCGAGGCGAGGCGAGACGAGACGAGAGAAGCTACACGAGACGGGAGAAACGAGACAAGACGAGAGAAGGAAGGCGAGGCGAGACGAGACGAGAGAACCTACACGAGACAAGAGAAACAAGACGAGACGAGAGAAGACGAGAGAAGCGAGACGAGATGAGAGAAGCGACACGAGACGAGAGAAACGAGACGAGACGAGAAAAGCGAGACGAGACGAGAAAAGCGAGACGAGACGAGAAAAGCGAGACGAGACGAGAAAAGCGAGACGAGAGAAAGGAGACGAGACGAGATGAGAAAAACGAGTCGAGACGAGAGAAAGGAGACGAGACGAGAGAAACGAGACGAGACGAGAGAAGCGAAATAAGCCGAGAGAAGCGACACGAGACGAGATGAGAGAAGCGAGACGAGACGAGAGAAGTAAGAAAAGCCGAGAGAATTGAGACCAGGCCCCGCCTTAATACTCAATTATAGATGCAAGCAATTTTACTCTCCTTGACTGCATTCAAGCAAAATCCATCAAGCATCAACATACCTGTTGTCATTGTCATTCCAAGTGTATCTGCAATCCCAAAGGCATTTCTATAAGAGTCATCATGCAATGTCGATCATTTTCTTATAAATCATTTTTTTTTCATAACGCGACTAAAAATGAACCTCTCCAAATCTTTAATACACACAAATCCTGTGGGAACGATCCGTGTTTTCTTGTTACAAGTAATCTTTCTTTAGAATGTCTTCTGCGAACCCAAGAATATGTATTTTCGATTGGGAATTCACCAGGGATTTGAACACAATCGTGATACGATGACTCTCATTTTTTTTTTCATCCCGATGGATGGGAGTTGACAATCATCCCAAAAATCTCGGATTTATGCTCGAGTATATGGTACATCATTTTTAATCTCTTTTGTGGTCATCCGAGTGTTGTTCAATGTGCACTATATTGATGCAAGACAAAAGACTCCTGGGTGGCGCACGATCCTTCCCTTCCGGTTCCTCTCGAGGGAGACATATGTCACACTTTAGGTAATGGACCTGATAAAAATTGTTTATAGTCGGAGGAAAAATTAAAAATTTCATGTGCGAAGATTGAAGAGCAGAAGGATCTTTGGCAATAGCAATGGCAATGGCGCAATCGAAGCGGCTGTGTGGCCTTCAATGCTGATTAGGATTTGGTTGGAATCAGTTTTGTAATTTTTTCATATTTCCGGAAAAACAACCGTTTTACATAAAAAAAGGAGAAGAATCTTCCCGTTTCAAATAGTTTACATTTGGAACGGTTGTGACAATGTATTATTCGATTTTGAAAACGTTTTTAGTCCAATTTTGTCATGTTTTGCGGAAATATTGGCAAAACAAGTTATCAACACAATTTTTTTAAATTTCGCGCCGCGCAGTGTGATTGGTCAGTGCGTCACGTGACATATTCGCATATAGCGACACCTGTCGTATTCCAGTACTCCAAATTTCATGCTTCCTATGTTTTTGTCTCTGAAACCAGTCTTTGAGCATTTAATTGACGTGTCGGAAAATGTAGGAAGGGCTGGCAGAAATTACAAATCGGGAAGTTTTGGTTGTGCTCCGGGGGCGGACACACTTGAAAACTTTGGGATTTTGTTCTCAATTTACACATATCAAAAAATTGTCAAATTTTCTCTACCGGCCACAAACATTTCATCAGTTCCGATTGCTCAGACATGCCATCCCATAAACGCGCAACGTCGCCTGGATTTCTCAGCAAGAAATCCCAAAAGTTGCGTAAGCTACGGCCTTACCAACCGGAAGAGTAATTTTCCTGATATCTGTTCCACCCTATATGTGACTTGTATATCTCGTTCATATTCAGATATAAAAGTAGGTGCGATAATTTATGGGGCTCTCGTATAAACTCTGTAGCAAATATATCGGCAACACGTGCGAATCCTACAGGGAGCACATGGGAACTAGCTATAGATTGCGGACTCCGGCGCGTAAAATCTGGCTGACGCAAAAATTAGAAAGTCGTAAATAAAATTTTCAATGAAAACTTGAAGACTTAGAGGAAAATATACGAAACCTTTTCTGTTAGAAATTACATTTCCTGCGAAAAATGTGGTATACTTTTTTTTGTAAAACTAATTTTCAACGAGATAACTGAGCTTTTTCATCGAATCCCGAAGATCCTCCGCCTGGGGAAGTTACGTGGTCTTATAGAGTGAATAATTTTGTCCACAACTTGCTCCTGGGGAACACCTCAGCATCGGCCAAGATTAGCCGAGTTGGATATGCAACTTAAAAAAAGGAAGTGAGGCCTGGGGAAAATGACCATTGCGAGACAAATCCGTCACTGTCATTACCTCCAATACCTTAAAGATTTGTTGGGGGCACATTAATGTTCACTTCCCATTATTGGGTGTCATTAGTCTTAAACTTAAACTCGAAGCTTCGTTGGATTTTGCCAGCAAATGTACCTTGTAATAACCCAATGGTAATGCTCACTTGGCTCAGTCAGCTTTAACTATACGTCGTTAACTTGGCATTTAACATGATTTTTTTACGGTTCAACCGTATATTTTCCCTCATGTATATAATAGATAATAGCGCTCCTATAAGTTTCAAACTGTCCTCAAGCGGAAAAAAATTGTCGCATGCGGCACATATTACAAAACCCTATTTGGAGAAAAAAAATGTCCCATATCCACTCCGATAGATATGTAAAAAAAATATATACATATCATGAGCCAAGTTTGAAACATCGTGCAAAAAATTTATAAGATATATATAAAAATCTTCCATCTAAAAAATAGACCAATTTAGGATATAATATACGCATATCAGGGTGTGTCTGAATATGCGTGTGCACACGCATGCATAGGTGCGTACGTGTGTGGGAGTGTGGGTGAGATTGCGCGAGTGGGTGGGTCGGTGATGGGTGTGTGCGACTGGGTATGTATGAGTGGGCGATGGGTGGGTGATGGGTAAGTGGGTGATGGATGGCTGGGTGGGTAGGTGGGTGATGAGTGGGTGGGTGGGTGATGAGTGGGTGGGTGGGTGATGGGGGATAGGTGGCTGATAGGTGAGGAGCGGGTGGATGCGTCTGGATGTGTGTGTGTATGCCTTCATAGGAGTCATATGAGTGAATGGAGGTCACACTTCGCCCACTTCTTGTCTATTTTTTACACCACTGTGCTATATCGGTTGAAATCCACCAGGGGCTTCATTGCGTCTCTGTATGTACATTGTACACATACGTCAATACGCCACTATTCCATTTTCTGACTCTAATTCATGGATCAGAGAAAAGTATTCAGGATTTGTACTATCTGATTTAATGGCCATTCAAGCTGAATGCATTTATAGGAATAAAAAAGGAGGGAAACGGATGGTAGCATTGTGATTTAGGAAAAGTTTTGAAAATAAAAGGAGAGATATTTTAATGCAAATGTACATGATGCATCATTGTTTGTATTATCGTTATGGCTTTGTTTCCCTAAGAATATTCATCTCAATGGATGAGGGAGCATTTATGGTGATACAAGGTTGAGGAATTATTTTATATGGGAACTTGCAGTCTGAGAAGTTACGGTGAGTCCTAGAATCTGTTGTGTTTCCGGAATCTGATTGTGGCGCTATACGGACGGACGAAGATCAGATTTGTAACATATTAAATATTACTTGCTATATGTAACATAATCTGTGTAAAATGTAATGTGATGTTTTTCAATGAATTTCAATAAATCCATCGTGATTATTTCGGCCAAGTCAAGGAACTGAGGTCCCATTTGACATGTGGTTGCCCCGTCTGGCACAATGCAACGAAAACTCACTTGAATCACCGAACGAGGGAGCTGGTACGACGGGGGAACAGATGAGAAACAAAATGGGCTTCCAAGTTTGTTTATCTGAGGGGGCAGATCAAATTGATAGTTACTACCTCAAAAACGATAAATTTTTATCGCCAGTTTCATTCCTCGTGGTATTCTCTGGTTGACATGATTGGCATGTAATGCAATGATAGAACGTACACACCCAGTACAATAATACTTCGATTCACGATTTTTTTTTGAGGATTCATGTCGAGACATCTCGTCTCTCGTCACATCTCTCGCCTACTCTCTCAATTCTCTCGTCGACTCTCTCGATTCTCTCGTCTTGTCTCGACTCTCTCGTCTTGTCTCGACTCTCTCGTCTTGTCTCGATTCTCTCGTCTTATCTCGACTCTCTCGTCTTATCTTGATTCTCTTCTCTTGTCTCGAATTTCTCATCTTGTCTCGACTCTCTCGTCTTGTCTCGATTCTATCGTCCTGTCTCGATTCTCTCGTCTACTCTCGACTCTGTCGTCTTGTCTCGGCTCTCTCGTCTTGTCTCGACTCTCTCGTCTTCTCTCGATTCTCTCGTCTTGTCTCTCGCGGCAGTACTATCAGAAACGCGGCAAATACACTCTACCTCGCCTGTAACTTCTACAATTCTTTTTCTCCGCGTCTAGTCCCACTTCCCCAAATTTCCAATATCTCGTAAATTTCTCTCGACTAAAAAATCAAGAATAAAAAATTAAGAATAATAAAATCGAGAATTAAAAAAAAATCCTTCATTAATAACAATAATATTACCCCCGATACATCATTATTCCATTAAAATATATTGTTTTCAAAACTTTTCTCAAATCACAATGCCTCCCTCATTTTTCCTCCCCCCCCCCCCCACTCACCGCCACCCCCCCCCCCCCCCGAAACGCATTCAGCTTGAATGGCCATTAAATCAGATAATAAAAATTCTGAATACTTCTCTCTGATCCATGAATTAGACACAGCAAAAATGACTAGTGGCGTATTGACATATGCGTACATACAAAGAAGGAAAAGACGATAGCCACTGGTGGGATTTTAATAGCTACAGTACAGTGGTTTTAAAAATAAAAAGGAGGGAGAAAAAAACGGGAAAGAAAGTAGGGGAAAAGGGTGGAGAGAACAAGAGTGGTAAAAATGAATCGATAGGCGGAGTTTTTCGAGACGCGCCGCAAGAGGCGCTTCCACCGGCGAGTGGTAAAGGGCGACGGGTGGGGGGGGGGGGGGGTGGAAGGGGGAGTGTGAGAGGTAGAAGGCAATAGGCGGAGTCAGGCTGATTTAGAGCCGCCATTTTGTGACAATGGATGAGAGGGGGGATATGACTATCTGATTGGCTGATCTACGAACTCCTCTCCCGTACTGCGACAGGGGTTTCTACAGATTGTTCGGTTGTCTCCGACGGATACTCCAGCCACCCGGGACAAGTGCTCCCTTCCACTATTATCTCCCTCTCTTTCTCGCTCTAACCAACCCCCCCCCCCCCCCCCCCAAAAACCCTTTACCTATAATCTCGGCTCACGATTTTCCATACTGTAATTTTGCACAATATAAGGATTATCGCATTTCGCGTATGCCGATCTCATTTCTTTGGATTTTCGCGGGAAAAATAATGGGTTTAAATGAGGGCGGAGGGGGTAATTGGGGAAATTGACGCTAATTGATGAGTGAGGAATTTTCGGGGAATTTTAGGTGTGGAAGTATTTGGTTTGGGACTGGAGACATTTTAATTGAGTTGTTCAGTTCAATTGGGTACTGATCGGTAATGATCGGCGAAGGGACATGTTTCAATGATTATGCATTCGGAGGTGGTGATTGTAATTGTGGATTTTTTTTTCAGTAATTGTGAATGGGGAAGATCAATGAGGATTTTTTTTCAGATATTTGGAGTAGTATTATGCAAACGGAACATTTGGGATGTGAATTTGAGATTTCAAACAATTTTGGGTTTATCTCCAGAATGAGTGGTTTGGGAGAGAAGTTGTATATAACCTTTTATATCTAGAATTAAATTCTCTACAAAAAATGGTGTATAACATTATGTCGTAGACCCCGTCGTATAGGAGATATTCCCCTCATCCTGGAAAACTGGAAAAGAAAATTGGGGAAAGTCACAAATCACCGAGTATCGATTTTTTTCTGTTGAATTAAAAAAAGTGATCGTTCATTATATATTTTTTTGCGAATGATGAAAGAATGCGTTGTTCCAACTTTACCAAAGACACCGACATTTTGAATAAAACGTAGAAACATTTAAATTTCATTATGACAATAATTTCTTCATTATTTTAAATAACTGTCTGCAAAATTAAAAAAAAAACAGCACCAAAATTACGTTGATAATTGTTTAAATCCAATCTCAGTCAATAGAACGTTCAGATGAATAACAATTCTCATTTTTCATCAATCGTATTCCATAAAGTTAAAAAAATTTACACGACAAAAAAAATTGCAGACGCAGCTGAACTTAAATATGTTCAAGAGATATGCCAATTTCTGAGAGACTGTAAAATTAAAGTGCAAGTCCAGATGACTTGATTCTGTCCAGATGATGCAAAAATCGGTTAGAAATACGCGGATTTTTTTTTTTTTTAAATAATATATGTCCCACAAATACTCTGGGACATGGCGATTGAAAATAAAAACTACAAAAATTGTAAAAAATATTTACGACCTACGACAATTGATAATGCAATGCGAGTGGCTTCTGCGGTCGCATCATCGGTCAGATTACCGGCTTAAGATTTCGGGGATGGGCGTCATATATATAGATATATATCGTGTATCGTATCTCATCTAGATATTCAGCAAACTTATCAAGATTAACTCTTCGCGCGCTTTTATGTACATATGGGGGTTTTCTCTGCGCATATATATGTATGTGTTTGTCTGTGTGTGTGTGTGTATCTGGCCGTTGATCTGCTGCGCGGAGACACGTGGCACGCCGATCGTTATTTCTATGCTTACTCTTCTTGATTTCAATCTGTATTTTTATTTTGGGGTCTCGTTCTCCTTGAGAAGCGAAATGAATATGTTTCAAGAGTGATTATGTCAATTGTGATCGTTAACACGGGTGTTTAAGCCGAGTATGTGGTGGGTAGTTAATGGGGTTGATGTAATCGTAATTATCCTTCGGCATGGATAACTACCTCGTATCAATTATTAGCTATAAATTTTTTTATTCGGAAAAAAATTAATCGGTTTGATTTTTTTTTTTCAATAGTTAACTGTTGATAATTATTGGGAGTACACGGCCAACAGACCGGTATCAAATTGAGATTGAAATATAATTTCAGGATAGAATCACAATTTGACATTCACGACTTTAAAATTCGAGTCTTAATTTAAAATATTTTTTTTTCAAACAATCTTTTTTCCAAAAAGGGCCAAATTTTGAATGCATTTTGGATTTCGTTACAAAATTATTATGGATGCATTTTTTTCCATCCCAATTATAATTTCGATATTTTATTTTATTTTCAATTTTACGTGATTGTAAAGAAAAAAAAATCATACACTTTTGAGATCTTGTTCTTTCGCCCCATCTCACAAATTCAAACCATTGACTCAATCTCACGTGACCGAAAATTCTGATGAAAAATTTTCAACACAATTTTTCCAAAGCGCGCCAAGAGCGCATGCGCGCACAGGAGTTTCCTTTTCCCAACAGTCAACGTTTCCACCTTCAGAATGTCATTGACAAAATTTGCTAAACACTGCTATAAATAAATTGAAATTCAATTTTCAGTCAATTGAGTCAATCACTGCTGCGCATGCGCGGAAGTACTATATTCTTCACCCACGCCCCCAACAATTGCATAGTAAACATTTCGACACCAAAAAAAAGCCAAAACAATTTCCCTTCCCCAAATTCTTCCTCCAATTTTTGACTCAACTTTGACTTCGTTGTCTCAATTCAAGTTCCGCGCTTAAATTCTCGTGCGCATGCGTAGACATGTGCTCACAGTTCTGTGATTTCCACAATTATCTCCCAAACATCTGTACCCCCAAAAAGTCTGAAAAAAAATTTCCAATCCCAATTAATTATTGCATTAATGCCTGACTCAATGCTGAGTTCTTTGACTCAATTCAAGTGCGCAAAAGTCCCAATGTACTATTGCGAACACCGGAAGAGCCGAACAAAATCGTATAGAAAAGTAATGTAACTCCGTCAGATGCTACGGGTGTACGAGGGTTGTACATTGAGCATTAGCGGCGGGGGGTGGGTGGGTGGGTGGGGGGGGGGTGGGCGGAAAGGTCCGGGGGGGGGGGGGGAGTAGCGTTGGCCTAAGCGCGGAGAGGGGTAAGTAAGTCAAGTTAACGCCCGCGTGAGGGTGGGGCCCCAGGTGTCGAAGCCGGTTGTAGGCGTTGCTACAGCGACCCGATTTTACCCGACTACCAACGAGCTTCACAGCCGACTTTTACCGAGCAAGAATGAACGTGGGGGCCTCGCGGACCCCGTGTTTTCATGCGCTTTAGTTCCGCGCCGGGTGCCACGATAGTTGCATCGATGACTCGTGCGCGTGTGCGTGCATTTTAATGCAAAAGTTCGTCAAATTGTTGTTGTTTTTAATCGTGATTAAATGAGAAAATTATATGTTATCGAGAAAATTAATTCGATATCAATTGAATGTCAATTGAGTAATTCGTCTGGCTCATTTTTTTTGATGAATTAATTGGGATAAGGTGATTTTAGAAATTTTTTGATATCTTATGTGGATTATTAATAGTGGGTGAATTCAATAACTACAGCTGATGACATTGGAAATGACAGGGACTGGGAAGACTGGACCAGCCTGATATTTCAGTGTGTGACCCCAAAAGAAATTGATTAATTCAAAAAGCCATTGTTGTTATTTTATAAACGTCAAAGATGTGTCGTGTGTGTGTAGAGTGGTGTGTGTTGGTGATAACCTAGTGATTATCGAGTAATTATAATACAACTGAGGATTCAAACGTTTGGGCTTATCGGTTTATCGCTTCATTGACATCTTTGAGTTACGGTAAGTCCGCTCAATTTTGTTCTTTTTTTTGTTTTTTGGGAAGGATTTTATGAGTGCAATTTGGTGCAATGCTCTTATTGGGCCTCGTCGGGAATAACTGTAAATTCAAATTTTCGCGCCACACCAACCCGCAGAAAAATTACTTTCCATCCCCCGTTTCTGCAAATTCAAAATGGCCGCCATTTTTCCCGCCTATATTTCTCCGAACTCCACTTTTTGCAAATACTTTCAGTGGATTTTTTTTCCCTTTTTTATTGAGGTGAAATGTCTAACGCGAATTCCCGCGAATCCGCGAAAACGCGAAGTGCCGACGGCCACCGTTGCCATGTTCAATATCCGGCTATTGTTGAAGAGAATTCATAAATTAGTATTATGTCATACTAAAGTTCTTGGGAAAAATGAGGGAATGGGTTTTTTCGGGATTTTTTTTCCTCCAATTCTATCCCGAAGCCGGGTTGCGCCTATTGTAATTCCGCGTTTAATTATGTAAATTGATTGACTTGTTAGTCCGTGGAAACGTGATGTCTGGTACATAACTATGGGGGGATTAATGAAAAAGAAAAAAATAAATAAAACCAGCTTTTCTCGCGCCCATCTATTCGCACTTTTCACATTAGGCAAGTGATGAGTGTACGGGAAAAGGGTATTCACTGGAAAAAAAATTATCTGCCTATACGCCAGTGTAATTAGTCATTAGTGAGTATAATCCGCGATTGTAGTTTCATATGTTAGCGATCAATTGTTCTCCTTATTAGTGAAGTGACGGTATATCAATTATTTCTTTGGTTTTCTCGTATTATAGTGCGGCCAATGCATTATCAATGGATTTACAAACATTGAAATTGTTTATCGCGACATCTAATAACTCGTTTTCTATGGGTTATGAGTTAATGGTACGAAAGGTCAATGGTCAAGCTAATGAGTCATTCACAGCCAATTGTTGAATTATCTCACTACCTTCTATCAATCGTGCAAACTCTGCCTCAATCACATGCAAAATTGATCAGTCAATTTTAATCTCAATTTTTGCGGGCGGAGGGGGGGGGGAGGTATTTTGTTTTCACTTCACGGAACATAAAAAATAAAATCTTGATTTTCTTCTAGCCGGTTTGCCATATCAGCTTCATCGAATTACGTGGAGGGTGATGTTGGGTGAGATAGTCATACCAGAGAACCGGGTAATTTGAATAATTGCATAAAAATGGAACTGTTGGAGTCATTACACTTGGAGTTATTTCGAATACTTTAATGTGTGTTTAAGGGTTTTTGTAAATTACCCATTGCTTTGGCTTTATTTATTGCACAGCTTCTAAATACCACAAATTATGGGGAAAATAATTAGTAAATGAGAGTTTATGTGAATCTTTAAAAAAAAAAAAAATCGGCGAAGATTTAACCAAAAGCCGAGTTTGTGTCGAGGTGTCCTAAATTAGGTGTCCCAATCTTATGCCCCAATTAGTTGTTACAATTTTTCGGGGCTAGCTTGAGACTAGCACAGTGCATTGGTTTAATTTAAGGGCAAAGCCGCCCAATTTTATGCCACCGTCTTAGGTCTTAAACGGCCATGGGAGGGAGATATTGGGACTTAAGTCTGGCAGCTGAGTTTAAGACTTCAATTTTGGAGTCAATTTAATTTCCAGATTGACATAATTTTACGATGACACTATCGAGGTCTACGAACATCGAAATGTTCGGATCTTAAAATTGAGCAATTTCAGTAAAGTACGTGTCCCAATTTTAAGACACACTAAGAATTTCGAAATAGAGACAAATTTTGAGATCAAGGGGTCGACTATTTTGCATTCCGTCCTAGCTCAAAGTGTCCCATTTTCTGAAGTATGGCCATCTTAGAATTTTGAATATGAGACTGTCCCAATTGTAAGCCCTAAATGGCCCAATTTTAAGATCGAAAGTAATTGTAAAATGGAAGTCGACCCGATTTCAAAATCAAATTCCAATAACTGACTAAATTTGAAGACATCGATGTCCCAATTTTAAGACAGAATGGACCAATTTTAATGTGATATAAAAGTCCTGGTTTAAACTTCAAAGTTTTCGAATTTTTACATCCAATTTCAGATTTTAAGCTAGCAAGGATCCATCCGTTCAATACCGAACATTTACGCTTAATCCGCAACTGGCCCAATTTAGAGACCAAAATCTTATTTTTTTATTACAAGATATTGACCAAATTTCCAAGGACCAATGTCCTATACTCCGACCTTAAGACAATAATTGGAGAACAATTTCAATCCCAAAAAATTCCGATTGTATATCGCATTAAACTTCGAGACTAAAGCTGTCCCAATTTCAAGACAAGTGTTTTAATTAAAAACCTCTCCTTCTATACTGCTAGAAATTTTCGCCTCAACTTTGTTCTCTACACATCACATTTTCTCTGAAATATCACGTTGAATTGGCCTTGGAAATTATATTTCAACCGAAATTTGAGGCAATACAGACCTTAAAAAGTCTCCAGGCTTCATGAATATTCAATCGCCGAACCTAATTTTACTCAAATCATTTAAGTAAAATTTCAGCTAAATTTATTCGAATATATCCCCAAACTTTCAACATTTCAAGACATTCAGTTATATCTTAACTTACAGTACTTTTTTCCAAAAAATTCCGGTGAACTAAAAATTTTCCAGGCGGTCTTCACTAAAAATCCTTAAAATTCCCACAAATAAAAATCAATGCGACCTTTCCAGAAACTATAAAATATATTTTTTCAAATTTTGTCTCTTGGCAGTTCAGTGGTGTAAGGCTAGTATGAAAATCGATAAAATAATCATAACAGTTGTGTCCTAAAGGTGTCGATTTGATAACAGACGCATCCCCTCTTCTTCTGATTACAGAAGTACGAGGTACGTGTGGATGAATCTACAATTCTGTAAATCAGTACTTGAATTATTTATCCCAAGTTCGACTCCTGGCGCCCCCAAAATAACTAACTCTTAAAGCAGCAAAGCTTCGCCAAGTTCATTTGCACTTTACGCTCATTGTTTACAAAAAAACTTCGAATGAAATGAACGTACTAAATATGATAAGATAATTGTTCTCCAACGCCAACTGAACAATAGTCTGGATTTTTCGTTCTACCCGTTCTGCCCCATGCGCCAAAAAAAGGCATTCACTAACTCTCCCTTTCTTGCTCCCATCACGTGACCTATAAACAATTAAAGACAACATGAAGTACAAGTTCACCACAGTGTCCAAATTTCCCATGTTGATCAAATGCGACCTGGAACACCTGGACCTGGGCCTAGACCTCGCCCTCGTATTTTCCAAAGCCCTCATCTCCGAACTATCCAAAATGAAAAAAAATTGGGTTATCTTTCAACCAAGTCTAAGAAAAAAAAACTAACAAAAATTGTCCAGTCAAGTACAGGGTCTGAACCCAGAGTCCCACCTGGTACCACGAGATTGATCACCTCAGTTGAATAATTTTCAACATACAATCCAATATTTCTCTGCTGAAACATACACACCAAGAAATATTCTTCTCCGAAAAAAATCCAATTCCAATGAGATCCAAGTCTGCCTGTCTGCTTGTCCTCTCCCAAGTCCTGCTCCTCCTTGGATCCCCAGTGTCCCGAAATTATGATGACTCCCTGTCCCCAGAATCAGAAAATGACAGATCAAAAATTCCAGAAAATATCGTTTTTTTCCTCCACGTAAGGATACAATTGAAAGGCTTGATCGAGGACACGTGCGACGGCTCGCGAAGACCCAGCATAATGCACCACATTGACCACAGGCCTATCCTCCTCCTTCATGTTGAGTTTTCGTCTTTTTTTTGCGATGGGTATTGAGTTACCAATGACTCACAAAATCTCTTAGCGCGTTCCTTTGGTGATTACCGACATGACTTTCTTGCAGTCGTAACCGTTTTCAAGTTATCTGCATAAATGTGCTATCTCGGGGATAAACATATGTTAACATAAAAAAATGGATAGGGCTTGGGGGGAGGAGGTGGGTGGGGGGGGGGGGGGGGGGGGGGAGGGGGCAACGTCAGCCTCCACCATTCTGTCTTGGCAAGTTGTTATGGAAAATACGGTTTATTGGATGCTTATTTTCTTATTCATTGAGCCATTTTGCTCAATTTCTTTGGGCGCACTTCGGTAGGAGTGGAATTCTTTTCACCGTCGGGCGCCGATCAGGTCTATAGGAAAGACCCTAGTCACTGTTACTCTATGGGAAACTTTCCATGGGGATCGTTATGGGCGGATACAGGTTGTTTCATGTGTTCGGTAATAAATTATAAGGGCGATTTGAGGTTTGTGGATATTGGTATTAACGGATATTAAGGTATGTTGTTAATTAGTCGAAACTGAAATTGCGGCGGTTTTTTTTGGGAGCTTTAGAAAATTAGAAATATTTTTTTCAGAGGATGGGGAAAATTTTTTTTTGCTGTAATAGTAAAAATTATGGGCACAGTTTTATTTTGAGGGAACTGTAATTTTTATGGGGAGCACTATAAAAAGTGCGGGTGGTCGGGTAAATTTTACTCTACCCGTCGCAAAATTTTTCCCAAATTTTTTAACTGTAATATTTTTTTTTTACAAATCTGTATTAGAGAAAAAAATTTGTATTAGAGAAAAAAATATGCAAAAATAGTGGTTTTGTTATTTGCCGAGGAAAAAAATTTTCTGCCAATTTTTTGAGTCGCTGAAAAAAAATGTGAAAAAAACGAAAAGAAAGTAATTGCGCAATAATTGACAATTTTGTCAGTTGAAAATTATTCACAATTTTTCTTTAAATTAATTTTTTAGGCAAGTTTTAAAAGCCGCGAATAGACACCTAAGATGAGGTTATCAGGCCTATCACTTCCACCGCAGTTCAACATTATTTCGTGTAACATTCCCAGATTACCCCAAACTGAGATAAGATTGTGGGGGTAAGGGACATTGAAAGGTTTGGTCAAATGACCAGAGACACGATTCTTTATCAAGTAATAAAAATCATTGACACGAGTCGATATAACTACCAGGTTTTTAACACTATTCGTTCTTGTAATCAGTTATAATTTACGGGCTCTTTATTTCCCTCAAACTTTATATGCCATAATGGTCCAGAACTAAAAATGAGATGACAAAAAATTGTAATGAGTCCGCAATTAGATCCTGGGCCGAAATTAATTCCCAAAAAAAAAATCCCACAATATTTTTTAAATCGATCAAAAATTTTTTTCAATCCATCACGAACTTGCGAAAAAAAGAAAATAGTCACAAGAAAATTCCGAACGAATACCAAAAAAAAGTGGACATAAGATTTAACGATAATTGTGTAGATTAACTCCTAGATTCCGTCGATACCGCGAAAGAGATCTCCTGGGATTTTCCATATTTGCAACTATGGCAGTTTCACGGGCTTAGGATAGTATCAGTAAATTTCAATGGAAGATTTTATGGACATAGTCGCAGTAACTACAATTTTATGATTTTGTATACAGAATGTTAAAAAGAAATTATCGTAAAACAATTTCACGTACAAAAAATTGGCATTAATATTATCATTATTATATTCTCATTGATATCACTTATCTACATTGTCTCAAGCATTATCATGTCTTTCCTCTTGAGCGACTCAATGTCAATAATCTCCCAATCACCAATGTTCCCCCCCAAAAAAAAGAAAAAAAAATGAAATCAGTACTAAATCTACCTTCGCGCTGGTCAGTAGATCAGTTATCCCATATCGTCATAACGAGATCAATTATCCCATATCGTCAAAACATATTTTCAAAAGCCAGAATCTGCCGGAATTTTCATTGAGAGATTTTTGACAAGCCCTGGAGCTTCATCAAGATAACCAACAATCACTATCATTC
Organism: Asobara japonica; assembly: GCA_026005395.1. NCBI lineage: Eukaryota > Metazoa > Arthropoda > Insecta > Hymenoptera > Braconidae > Asobara > Asobara japonica. The sequence continues at coordinate 3,689,712 of BQMI01000028.1, forward strand.
CTCAAATTGTCTCCTGTAATACGTAAGTGCACTATTCCAGGTGGGATAGCTTATGATTAAATTGTATGTAATTTACATTCCATTAAATATGGGCTTGTTGAATAATGCGGGTCATTTAAAATCGGTATGATAATTATTGACTTCCTGATTTTTTTTCGTGATTCAGTTTAAGTAATGGTAGCAAATGAGCTTGATATCATGATTTTGTATGATTTAAATTGTTCAAATAAATTGTAAAATATCTTAAATTTAATTGATTAATGTTCGTATCCGGTTAATCGTGATATTTTCCGAATTTTCATCTGATATGAGTGCTGTTATATCTAATATTGCCCTGAAAAAAATTATGTGAATAGAATTGATTGTATGAGGCTGAGTTATGTCGAGTATGACTCATGTTGAGTATGAAAGCGATTGGTTAAGAATTATTGATCAGGGTGGCTTGGATTGAGTCGAGTGTTGACTTGAGTCAAGTAGATTGTTGACTTGAGTCAAGTCGAGTGTCGCACTGAGTCAAGTCGAGTGTCGATTTGAGTCAAATAGAGTGTCGATTTGAGTCAAGCCGAGTGTCGATTTGAGTCAAGTTGAGTGGCGATTTGAGTCAAGTTGAGTGGCGATTTGAGTCAAGTTGAGTGACGATTTGAGTCAAGTAAAGTGCCGACTTGAGTCAAGTAGAGTGTCGATTCGAGTCAGGTCGAGTGGCGATTTGAGTCAAGCAGAGTGCCGACTTGAGTCAAGCACAATATTGACTTGAGTCAAGCAGAGTGTCCACTAAAGCCAAGTAGAGTGGTGCTTTGAGTCAAAGAGACTGTCGATTTGACTTAAGTAGGCTCAATTTCCTAATTGTAATAACAATAAGTGTAGTTACTCGAATCAAGTGCAGGTGACTTGCAACGTCTTCAGGTTGTCATAAGTCAATGCTCTCCTTGACTCAACTCGACATTACTTGATTTAATGTTCATATTGTTTGACTAAAGTGGACACGAGTTGAGTCGACTCAAAACGATGTGATTTGAGTCAACTTGACTTGAGTCAAGTCGAAACTACTCAAATGAAATTCATACTACGTGACCTCGCACTTGACTCTGATAAACACCATTTGATTCAAGTCGCTACGATTTGACGTGAGTCATTGCTACTTGACTCAAGTCAATACTTTTTAACTCAGCTCTGACTTTCCAATCATTTTTATGCAACAAGCATTTTTTACGATTTGCAAAACTACCCATGACCCAAGTTCACGAGTCAAGTTCGAAAAATTTCTCAAGCAAAACCTACTCCCATCAAGTACGACTTTACTCGAATCGGACTCTTTTAAGAGTAATTAATCCATTCACATATTTAACAAATTATTTTTGGGCTTGTTGATTCTCCAATGGATAAATATATTTTTTTTATCACACTCATTTCAACCCATTTAATCTTATCGATGCCCACTTTTTGGGATATATCTTATCAGCTATTGTTTTCGAGTATTTTATTTGCCGTTGATCGAACACTCCCGAGGTGAAACGTTTTTCGTTTCTCATAGGAAAAAGATCAAGTGCTGAGACAATTTGTTGTCAATTTTATATTGCTTATATGTAAGTACATCATTACAATAATTAGCGATAGGGGGATATCTGTGGGATATTTCGATACTTTGTTATCCGCTCAATTGTGTGTGTTGGCATTTTTTTTTTTTTTTTTTTTTTTTAATTTATTTATAAGACATTCAATTGAAACATCTTTCATGGTGACCTTGATCAAGCGATGATCTTTTGATAAATATTGTAACTCCTACTCGCATACCTCATAGACATTAGGATTGTATTTCAATATAACGGATCCTCCTTCATTGTTCTGCATCACTGCTCATGTTGAAATTCTTCGCTATCAATTGGAACGTCGGAATTGATAAGTAGGCGCCATGTTCTCACGTCTCGTTTTTTTTATTATTTTTTATCATAGGGATCATCCTTAATTATGACGGAGCCAATTTAGGTGTCAAAAGAATTGAACAGTGGAGATTGAACTCTCGAATTTGGCATTTTTTCTTGTAAATTTTATTTTTGCGAAAGTGGCTATGGATTTTGTTCATAAAAAAGCAAAACATGATAATGTATAAAAGAATAGGTCCATCAATTTTTTTTACATCGAAAATATAAATTACGGCCGACGCTGGAATACCGCGAACGCGTCGCGAACTCTTATCTCGCGAAATATAACAAATCGGTTTCAAAGTCCCGCGGATGTGACGTACTTGCCAATCAATCCCCACATCGCCCGAAAATAATTATCATCAATATCTTCAAAAAATTTCCCAGTAACAATATCAATTTCTTTTGATTTCAGATAACCGAAGTGCTGGCGCAAGTGATCACGTGATCTAACTACCGATACTTGAGAAAAAATTCTGGATTGGACGCCTCTAAAAAAAAAATTTTTAATTATTTATGTTAATTGCTTTAACATAATTGTCAAAATTCGGTGACAAATTCGAGTGCGCAATTGATTTTTGCGAAGCCCACGAACAGTCTAGTCTCGCTAGAGGGTGATCTAAAAATTTTTTACTACACATTGAACCGTCAGACGGCGCCAAAAAGCGCCGAAGGGTTTTTTAAAGGCGAAAAAATTCTGGACACAATGGACATGAGCAGCGAATCGAGTGCGGCGCGGTGGTATGAGCCACCGAGGAGCCTCGAGCCATCATCGGGTAGCGGGGGTGTTACGGGGGTGGTTGGTAACCCGGACTACCGAGGTTACTATCCCCATGCTGGACCAGCCCCCCATCATCCAGCTGCAGCTCACTATGCTCACAGTAAGTACCAATATGACCTTTGAATACACCGACCACAATAGAACATTTGAAAATGAATTTCTTCCATTCTCCTCATGAAGAATCTTTATCAATTACCCCGCACCATTCCTAAATTGTCCAAACACGTCTCATTCACGGCTAGACTAGTTTGCACATGCCGAAGGAGAGATGCTCAAAGATTTATAACTCGCGGGTCAATTACCCCGAGCGCAACTTCTTCAGATCCTTATTCCCCCGTGGCATGTGCCAAGTATTTAACACGCTTGGCTATAACGAAAACAGCGTCAATGTTATCGCTATTCACCATCAACGACTCTTTTCATATGCACTGGCGTCCTTTGGTAACCCACTGTCGCGCTTTTTGATACATATATATTGTGAGGAAGTGTGGATCCAATCTCACACAGACGCTCATTCTCCGCAGAGCATCATACAGGGGGGAAAAAAAGCAAGCCGATGGAGTGTCCAGCAGCACAGACCGCTAACTTCCCGATTTAGGATTTTCCACCAGCATTATTGATTTTCGCGGAACTTCCGCAAAAAAATATCTTGACTACGAGCGATCGCATAAGTCTTTAGGAAGTTAGTAGAGAGGTGCCCGACGCGGAAGTGGGAGATCCGGGTTCGAATCCAGACTGGGATTACCGCAATTTTTTTCCAAGGAACAACTCTGTGTGTGTGTGTGTATGTATGTGTGTGCTTACGGACATATATGAGTCTACGTATAAGCCACAACTGTGTGCAGGTCTGTGTGTGTGTGTGTGTGAGTGTGTGTGTGGGTGCTTACGAACATATATGAGTCTACGGATGACCCATAACTGTGTGTCTATGTGTGTGTGTGTGTGTGTGTGTGTGTGCTTATGAAAAATTGGCATAACTCTATTCGGATCACATTTATTTATTTTGGATGCACACAATCATACACCTATGAAATTGCCCACTCCACATTCTTACCTCCAAATGCTACGGTCAGTGATGATGACAACGATGTGAACTCGAGCATCAAAACTGCGCGGGAATACCGTGCGGTGGCAAAAATTGAGGGCTGATCCCAACTTACGAAATTCGATCTAGCTTCCCCTGGAATGCGATATCCCTGATTTTTGCCGGCTTGATACGCGTGGATCATATACATGAGCCACTGTTATGCAAGCTCTTGTCCGTCTCCTTATTCTGTAACACACTGAAACATGAATTGCGCCACGTGAATTTTTATGTGAAATTGTCTGAATGTTAGACTCGGGAAAAAGTTGTTTAAAGGTGTGTGAAAAAGTCTGGACAAAGATGTCAAAGATTTAGACATTTGTTTTAGCAAGGATGTGGAAGACGTGGGGGAAAAAAATAATAATAGGGTGAATTTTATAAAATATTCTCCATATGTGAAACTGCTATTAGTTAGGGTAATTTCTCAAAAAATAGACCGAGAAGGGTGGTGGGTGGGTGATCGGGTGGGTGGGTGGCTGATCGGGTGAGTGGGTGGGTGGGTGTGTGCATACATTGCTCTTACATTTTTTTTTCTGTACCAGACACTTCTCCAAATTAAACCAAATAAGATTTCTTCATTTTATCAAGACACACGCCTCAAGGAAGAAAAAAAAATTGCGACTGTTAACCAAGAGACCGTGGGAATTTGGTGCGCAAACAATAACGAAGAATGCCACGAAAAACGCAAGACAATGAAAACGAAAATATGAAACACACGAGTGTAACGAGGGGGGTAATGTAAAACTGTTGATGGGAAGGTGGTGAGGCAGTAGGTGGAGAAGTTTATGGAGAGGGGATGAGTAAAGATAGCTAGAGAGCGCACTGGTTGCGGCAGACAGGAAGGAAGCGCAACCAACCGAGTCGGCCCACACTGGGTCTCAGCAGAAGAGGTGCATACATTATTTGCCCGAGACCGCGGGGAGGCGCTTCTGGTACTTATCTTTTTTTTTTTTACCTTTTGGCGGTTTATGGCCTCCACATGACATATATATGTTCCTGGTAATAATCACCCGGTACCTCAACGGAGCAGCCGGCGAGAAGGTAGCGGCCATTAGCAGAGGCCATTTGGAAGGAGAAATTGTCGAATGTTGGATGGGAATATGGGAATTGTCACATGAGCTCCAATATGAGCTGCGCATGAATTAGGAAGAAATCGAGCCTATCAGAAGAAATTTCCAATATTTTTTCTCTACAAAAACATTGATCCCAGCTGCGGAAGCAAAAACGACCTTATAAATTTTATGACATAATTATCGTAGTGCAATGTCGCAATTCTTGGATTTTTCCCCACAGTCTTCACTATGCAGCAAAATGAAGAATAACAGATTCAAACTTTCCCCTTGTCAGATACTCCATGATTGTACAGCTCAGTACCAGAACATTTCTGTAACTCCTTTCTCCATGTATAAGAAGAAGGCTAAATTGAGAACAAGAGTCGCGCGACCCGGACGCCATTTTGCGCAAATGCATACGCCAACTGAAGGCGGAGCCAGAGCACTGCTCTCCAAGAGGTCATCTCTTTCTTCATCTCTTTTTCATTAATCTTTTTCTACCGCGCTCGTAAATTTAGCGATTGCGCGGAAGTGCAAGACGATATTTTTTGATGACGAACGAACAAGTCGACATGGTTACGTATCAAAAGTTTTGTCGACTATTATTTCCACTTCGGGTATATCTGTGTACATATGTGTGTGTGTGTGTGTGTGTGTGTTCGCGCGCGTGCGGTGACAGTGTGTGCGTGTGGTGAGTGGATGGGTGAATGTATGGCTGGGTGGGTGGGTGAAGGGGTGGGCCAGTGTGTGCGTCGTGAATGGGTGAGTGGGTGGGTGAAGGGGTGAATGTGTGGCTGAGTGGGCGAAGAGGTGGGCCGATGAGTGCGTGGTTGAGTGGGTGATTGAGTGGGTGGGTGAGTGGGTGGGTGAGTGGGTAGGTGAGTGAGTGAGTGGGTGGGTGAGTGAGTGGGTGGGTGAGTGGGTGGGTGAGTAGGTGGGTGAGTGGGTGGGTGAGTGGGTGGGTGAGTGGGTGGGTGAGTGGGTGGGTGGATGGGTGGATGAACGGGTGGAAGGGTGGGTGGGTGGCTGGGTGAGTCATGAACGGGTGGAAGGGTGGGAGGGGGGTTGGGTGGGTCCGTCTCTGTTTGCTTGTTATTCTAAGTTTAATTGGTAGATATGTGATGACTCAAAAAAGTAATCTGTCATTGTTCTCACTTGAATTTCCGGACACACAAGGTTCGGTTTCTATTTCTTAAAAAAAAAAAAAAATCTTAACGCTTCACTACGTGACCCGCCAAAATCTCACAATGAGTTGAAAACAGTCATTTAGCCGTACCTTTAGTGGCTACAACAATTAAAATACGTGGCATTCATTATAACCAATCCAAGATTACCATCACCCATTGACCAGTTTTTGCCCACCTCACAATTCCAATTGTTGACATTGTATTTTCTTTCAATCTTAACCACTTTGTCTTGGCTCGCGAACACATTGGCATCCCCCATGCATTTATCAGAGACACCCATAAAGATTGAGTGAACCACTTACATGGGCACTAGTACTTTTTCATAGTGGGGTGCCGAGCGAATGATTCTCAGAAACACTTGGTTGAACGAAAGCACTCAACCGCATGAGTAATTGCAGTTTGTTGGCTTTAAATATACAGTGAATATACATATATATATACTATTTGAATTGCATGAATTTACAAAACATGAAGACAACTCATTCTAATGAAACAGTAACATATATATATATATATACATAAGGGAAATCTGGTAAACGTTGATCGATGGCACATCCGGAATGATCGATTCGCAGAAGATTGGGAAAAATCCCTTATCAAATTGGTGATTGAAAAGTGCCTTATCATCTGCCCCTCTTTAATCTACTTCGTGACATTCAGCTACTCGCTTCATCTCGCTTATTTCTACTTGATAACCCAACGTTTTTCTTCATTTTGTCTTTGCGAATTTTATTGATGATCCTGAGGTGTCTTCTGTGTACCGGTTGCAGTTAAATGCGCGGCACGGAAATCGCACGTCCATGCTACGTGATCGATTCTCCCGGTGCTGGTGGGATAAGGCGGCAAACAGCAAACGTCGTTTTACTGCAGCGTACCAACTACGTGAAAAGCATCAGGATATATTTTGCGTGCAGCCACTGTTGGTGAATAAAACTATTGGAGATGGTTGGCAGCAGAGGGATCATTGGTAGCATTCCAGAGCAAGAGAATTGAAGTTGAGGCTTGATAGGTTGTGCTACGGTCGCAGCGCCGTCGTTTGCGAAAATTTTGTATTTTGGCCGAAGCCAAGGGAAACTTGAAAAAATTGCATTGGTACTCGAAACTGAAGATAAGAAATGTAGCACGGGTGCCGCAATTTAAAATGTAGCAATTTAGGATCACGGGAAGGCTTAGGTGCTCGACCCCAAATAAAATTTCTGATGGCATCCTGAATGTCTCTTTAACCTGACTAGGACTGAGTTAACTGAGGGATTTTGGATTTTAAGTAGACTGAATCGAGGTGAATCAAGAATCGGCTCTCGACTCAATTCAAGTTGAAGCTGATTCGAATCAAGTCGAAGTCTACTTGTTTCAAGTCCAAGGCTACTTGACTCACGTCAAAGTCTACTTGATTCAAGTCTAAGTGTACTTGATTCAAGGTAAAGTCTACTTGATTCAAGTCGAAGTCTATTTGATTTAAGTCGAAGTCTACTTGACTCAAGTCGAAACCTACTTGATTCGAGTCGAACTCTACTTGTTTCAAGTCCAAGCATACTTGACTCAAGTCAAAGTCTACTTGATTCAAGTCGAATTCTCCTTGTTTCAAGTCCAAGCCTACTCGACTCAAGTCAAAGTCTACTTGATTCAAGTCTAAGTGTACTTGATTCAAGTCGAGGCCTACTTGATTCAAGTCGAGGCCTACTTGATTCAAGTCGAAGCCTACTTGATTCAAGTCGAAGCCTACTTGATTCAAGTGGACTCCTCTCAACTCAAGTTAACTTCGGGTTGACTGCAGTCGATGCTGTGCCTAATTCAAGTCCACCTCTACTTGACACCGCTCTACATGAGTCAAGTGAATACGTATTCCATCCGACCTCCCCCCAATTCACATGGTCCATTGACATCATAACAATCTTGATAAACGAATCTTTCTATGCTTGAGATGAATTAACTGTGAAATCAACTTGAATCAAGTTCCACCTTGCTCACATCGAGGATCCTTCATTGCGTGGAATTTCACTTGGTAAAATCTTTTATCACTTTCGAATTAGGAATATATTTTCTAATGTAACCTCACAGAAGCTTGCATGATGCCTTACATCACGTGATCAATTGTAAGGAAATTAATTCTAGTGCAACGGAGAGAAAATTCACAGTAGAAATGACTACTGATGCACAGACAGGATTTTAATCCTCAGTGTTGATCTTGTTGAGGGATTTCAAGGCGTTGGGAAGCATCTGAAGACTCAGCAAGCCCATTTCTCGTCGTCTAATGAGGGACTTTTCACGCGACATCTGCTTCGCTCCACAATCTCCGTAATTTAATGGTTTTGGAGTAATATATTATATCTGAATTATTGGCGCTACCGTGGAATGTGCAACTTCTCTGCTCTCATTAGTGGAGTCGCAAATTACACGCACTAGAGCGCATTCTCGCATGCTTGATTCGCATAATTATGGCTTTTTCCTTGATAAAATCCAGGGAGAGATGTAAGTGACAATTTTCGATTTTTACTATTTTTTAGTGAAGAAAATACATTTATTGGATTGGTATGGCGCTATTAAATGTATCAGATCGCTCGATTATTTGTTTTACGAGTGGAACATTGTTCGGTCAGTTTAATTGCACATCAGTTTTACACTTGAGAGAAAATCACTTCGGGAGATCATTAGGATGTTTTATGAAGTGTGATTTGAAATCCAGGGGGATAAGATTCAAAAACTAGACCGAGAAGGGCCATGTGGGTGGGTGTGGGTGGGTGTGGGTGGGTGTGGGTGGGTGTGGGTGGGTGTATTCCCGTCTTCCATCAAAACTATACAACCAAGTGTTAACCCTATGATCCGTTCATTGAACTCTCAGTTTTATCTCAAGACAGAGTCGCTGTACAAAAATTTCATAAAAACCTTTTTTGTCAGGCACAAAATTCTCTACAAAAAATATTTTATAACTTTTTCTCTCAAAACACCTCGATGAGCAGATAATTCATTTCTTTCATTCGAATTATGAAAAAAATCCGTATTAAGAAAATCGCATAATGTATTGGATAATTGGACTCTTTGGGGAATTACGGAGACTAGTAAAATGAAAATGCAGGATCGGAGCAATAGCGGCGCCGTATGAGTTGCCAACTTCTCGTATATGGTATTTCGCCTCCTTTCTAACCATCTCGTTCCTTAACGCAGCAGTGCGTATTCTCAGGTCCATCTCTATTCTGTAATGTTCGCTGGCATTTCTCAGCGAATTCCAATTTTTTTATTTTTCCATCAAGCCAAGACTCTCATGGGAGCTTTACCATTTGTCAGCAGCGTTGCCAACGATACCATTATCATGGCATCTATACCATGAAACTGCTCTGCGGACTGTCGAAAAAAAAATGGGGGAATTACATGGACAATTTTCCCAGCATCTTTCCTCCTGGAAAGATCTCCGCCTCTATGGAGAAGTCTATATATATGAACGTTTCTATACCTTCCTTAAATTGCCATCGGCTTCCCAAGTTAGCTGGAGATCAGTGCCTTCGCTTGATCTTCAGCAAATATAATATCAGAAAAATTTTCCGAAGCCTGCACAGTGGTCTTCCATTTTCCAACACCATTACTTCAATTCGTAATAAAAAAAAAAAATAAAAAAAAAATTAAAAAAAAAAATAAAAAAAAAATTAAAAAAAAATAAAAAAAAAAAATAAATAAAAAATTGTTTCATCTGAAATATCATGAGCTCCCTCTACCATAATCCAAGTATGGCTCCTCGGAGTGGCAACGCTGTTTGTCAGAGGAAATACACGGCCGTGCCATGGCTCACGCATCAGTAAAGTCCACTTGCATATGTGGAATGAGGAATAAAAAAAAAACAGTGCATCCATTAAATAATTTTCTTTATGGCAACGGGGTGAAGAAATGCTATTTCGTGCGGCAAACAGCCAAAGGAAGGGATTAAAAAAGAAAAATCATTAAATACCGCAGTGAGAATGGGAATGTGGCGAGAGCGAGGTGTGCATTTGCTGCTGATTAAATTCCTAGGATTCGATAGAAATATCACAGTGATAAAGTGCATGAAGTTATATTCGTGTGAAGCATGCAAAATTGCATTACGAGAAAATGTCTCATTTTTTAGCCCTTGCTTTTTTAACATCCCGATAGAGTACAGTAGCCACTTTTATTTCGAACTTTCAGTGACAAGATTTTTTTCATTTCATTTTTTGACAAATTTGTCGGTTTATGAACAGAAATACATGTTTACAAAAAATGGAAAAGATGGAAAAGGCTGTTAAAACATGTTTAGTGAGAGATGAGTCCAGCTGATGTTTTGGTCGGACCAATTTCTGAGAGAAATACTGTTTGATTTTTGGTAGATTATGTTGAATTATTCAAATTTATATTTTACAAAATGTTTGATTCATATTTATATTTATTAAAATATTTTATTTTATAATTTTTTCTTTTAACTTTTAGTAAATTGTACGTGAAGAAGGAAGCCCAGAGCTTCTGAAACGTTGTATATCAGAAAAATTTTATTAAATGGAATGGAGTTCCGACCGACGTATGGCCCAAAAATGGAAGCGGTCTTTTATTAATTTGAAGTGGCCCGATAAGGGAAGTTACTGTTTTGCCCCAAAAATGAAAAATCGTTTTTCCATCAGATCTCGACGTTTCATGGTATTCCGAACCTTTCTAGACTATTGGAAATAAAATGTCTGTATATGTGTGTGTGTGTGTGTGTGTGCCAATGTACGTGTGTAACCAAAAATTTCCCGGAACGATTTCTCGTGAACAAATTACCCGATCAAGGTCCTGTATCACGCAATCGAAGCGTCTTGCCGTAACTTAGAGCTGATTAGTTTTTGGTCCATATATGTCTGCTGGTTTCCATTGCTATTAACAATTTCAATTGTGTATAACGCTGTATCTCACGAAATATCATAGATACGCGAAAATGTGTCAAATAAATGTTGTTCCTTATAAAAAAATACACATTTTCTGTCCTTTGACTTTTTTCGTATCTTTAACCGCTTCGGCGTTAGAGCGTTATCAGCAATTGAAATCATTGAGAGAGCTCTATGGCGAGGAAAATGAGAGATTGGAAAGAGAGTACTCAGTCTCGTTTTTTCATCTCACTTAAAAAAAAAAATACTTTTTCACCTGAGTGTTACGAAAGTTACGCAATAAATTCACGGATGAGACTTGGTGTGCCCACTGACGTTGAGACTTGAAAATTAATGCTCATATAACTCTGGGTTAGTGCACGCCTGTGGGCCCTCGCTACAGCGAGAATGGTCGAGGGGCTGCCACGAGGAAAACAACAGAGGCGGACACCATTATCACGTGTACAATGCTAGACTGTATGTATTTAGGGTGGTATACTATTGCATTACCTATTGCGCACGAAAGTGGTGGACCCCAAAGGCTTGACAAGAAAACATAGAGACCGCTCAATATATCGATCGTAGTCGCGCCTCCGTGCCAGGTAAGCCCAGGTAATGCGAGCCGCATGCCGGGTAAACGCGAAACGAGAAAGAATTTCTTTTTCATTTGAAATACCTTTCGAACGGCAAAAAAATACAAACAATAATAGGAGAAATGTACCTAAAGCCTGGGATGGGTGGGGTGGGGTGGCAGGAGGGGGAGGGCAAGAGGGAAATAAGTGGAGTACTTGGATACATGTTGCTACAGGTACACGTATAAAAAACCAATAGAGAATAAGACATGAAAAATTCGAAATTTTACAATCACGCGATGGAGTAGCCCTGCCTTTCGTGACGCCTCTCCATTGGGCATTGGCAAATGTCTCCCATTGTTGACCATGACTCTGTTCTCCGGTATGTTCCAGGCGAAATGAATATTAATAAGCTCTCTATCCGTGAACCTGAAAACAATAAAAGCCATTTTTCCTATTTCAAAAGCTAACTGCATTTTGCTTTTGATTCGACAGGTAGAATGTCATCAGGTGGTGTATCCAGTGGTGCAGTGAGTCAAGTATGTCGTCCCCATTTCCACGGCATTCACCCTTGGTTACCAAGCGCAAGTGGTGATACATCTAAAGCGTGGGGTTTTCCATCGACAACGGCATCAACGGGTGGTGGCAGTGAAGACAAGCCCCAAAGCCCACTCGGCTCATCCCTATCCCTAACGAGTCATGGAAATGGTGTAACCGGTCATCATCCATTTTCATTTCCCCCAACGCCACCAAAAGACGCAACGCCCGACAGCATAACCACTAGTACTAGTTCAACAAATAATAATAGTAGTAATAGTAATAATAATAATACAACATCAAGCAATAATAATAGTAGCAGTACAAGCAATAATGGAAGTAGTGGTCTTGGTATTGGATCATCAAGCGGTGGCAGTAGTGAATATCAAGCGGCCGTAGCACATGCAGCTGTTATGGGTGCTTTTATGCATCATCAGGATGCACTTGGTGGTGGTAGTGGTGTTACTTGTGATGTTAAGCCATCTGTGATGCTTGGACACCATCATGGTGCATCATCACCAACCCATCAGCAGCATCCCTCCAATGGTACCGGACAGGTGAAGCAGCGTGAAGGTAATAACCAGTCGGGAAATAGTAATGGAACAAGTGGCAGTGGCACAGTTAATGGTCAAACAACAAATCAACAAGCTAATACATCTGGGCAACAGCAGCAGGATTATCAGAATTCTGGTGGTGCTACATCACCATCATGCCGTGACTCGTATCACACCTCCTCCCATACAGCACATCATCACCATCATCATCATCATCCCACCTCGGCATCCCAATATGATCCAACAGCTAGTGCATACAATATGTATCAACACCTACAGTATCCAACCCATCATGCCCATAATCCTCACAATGGCTCCTCCTTATTCACGAGTAGTCATCATAGCACTACTGGTGTACCTGGCGTTAGTCCCGATGCTAAACTACTCGGTTCCACCCATGGAAACACCCCAAATTCGCCCAGTTCCCAACAACAGCAGCAGTCTAAGACAAGGAACAAGTCCAGAACGTCCGCCGGTAAGCGGCACATTTTTTTATTTTATTTTTTTGTTATTCTTGGGTTATCCTCACTTATTCCATTATTTTCATTTGTTTTCGTCATTTTTCGTTGGTTTCAATCCATCATTGAGGGGGAAAAAATACTTTCGGGGAGGGAAATTGTTGGTAATTGTCGCAATAATTTCTTTCTTCACCTAAAAGCATATTTTTCCACTCCACAAGACTTTCCTTCACTCAGCTTGGTTTATGGGTCCTTCTTTTCATTTTATGATTTCATCATTCTCTTTACGTTGCATTTATTCCCGTATTAAAATTCGTTGCATTATGATTTTATAAAAACAATGGACGTTGTTGGACTACACAATAAATTTTTTGTATTTTGCCTCACTTGTTGACCTGTTTTTGAGTGGCACCCACCAATGCGCGCACACCTTGATTTACGTGATTACTTGAATATAAAAAATACGCAATAATTAAAATGGAGGGTGAGAATAAATCACGAAAGCACGTTTTTATCGATGTGGTGTGGCTACAGTTTGTTCACTAAAGCAAAAAAAAAAAATCCCCCCCACAAGTTATCGATGTGGTCTCTGTTATATTCAATGGCAAATTGCAATGCTGATGACAAGCATCCCTGAAAATGACAACAAATACATCCAACCCATGATTGCCACAGTCAGTGGTAATTACGCTGAGTAGGTCAGTTCCATTAGCTTTGAGAGAATTAAAAAAAAATAAATAAAAAAGGAATGAAAAAAAAAAATCAACCCTCATCTCGGAAACAATGGATTGACGATTGCGGTACCACGCTAATTAGATTCCCTCACTTGCGACATGCATAGACACTATGTATGTGTGTGTGTGGATGCGTTCTACCGTATCATTCACCTGAAAATAATTTCGAGGAGAAAATACGTCAGAATTAACATCTAATGCCTAGTTATAAAAATCTGACTAAATTTTCAATATTTCTGTACTGCGACATATGCTGCTATAACTCAAAAGGATGAACACGTAAGATCGGTTGTTGCAGTGTTTACCAAATTATTTTTTTTTTCGGCATTAATTCAAAATTTTATCACCAAAATCTCACATCACCTATCAACTCCTCAACTCCTTGATCAATGGAAATTCCACAATGTCCTTATCGAAATATTGAGTCTAAGAATGATGAATTCTTCCTATGTCTCATCACCTGCTTTTGCTCTGGTAATCGCTTATTGGTATGTCGGCAATGCATGCTAATTAACAATAATTGTTTAAGCTATGCAGAGATGGTTCACTTGGTGAATTTGGTGGGACTGGTGGTGGTGGGCAAGGGGTAATTAATTTGGATGTTTTGTGGGAAACGCATCTCTGGAGTCATGGGGCTTCCATTTGAGAATGAGGTCAAGTACAAGTAGCTCATATAGGAGGTACCATCTATGGAAGGAATATGAGTAATATCAAAGTATTTGGTCAACATAGAGGACGGGAGATTCTATTAGATCCACGTCTGAGCGGTTCTCGGATCTATTTTCCGCGAAAATTTTGTCCTAGACCATTTTCCTCCCTTAGGCAAATTTTCCTCCATTAGACGAATTTTCCTCCCCTAGACAAATTTTCCTCCCCTGGACAAATTTTCCTCCCCTGGACAAATTTTCCTCCCCTAGACCAATTTTCCTCCCCTAGACCTATTTTCATCCCCTAGACAAATTTGCACCCCCAACACGAATTTTCCTCTCCTAGACAAATTTTCATTCCCTACACAAAATTTCATTCCCTAGACAAATTTTCATCCCCTATATCAATTCTCATCCTCTAGACAAATTTTCATCCCCTAGACAAATTTTCCTCCCTTAGACAAATTTTCCTTCCCTATACATATTTTCCCCTAGGGGGAAAAAATAATTTTGTCTAGGGGGAAAAACTCCGACCATCGATCTTAAGCCATGTGCTATATATGTTTCCCCATCACTGAACAGACGGGATCTCTGAGAGAATCTTCCGTCGGTTCCAACGCCGCCATTTTTGCGATATACAGACCCTATAAAAATTGAACGATGCTCGCAAAATTTCAATGCTCCATACTCTCCATATTGATTGAAATCAACTATATCATCTCTGCAATCACAAATGCTTGATCCAAGATTTGCCAAATTCAAGCTGAAGACCATTAGCTCTAGGTTGTGCAATTTCTTGCTTTAATAGTTGGCATATACTCCAAGAAATATGGCTCGAAACGTCATTCGAAATTCAGGTTTTCCATCAAAATTATTAAAATAGATAAATCCAGCTGAGCTTGATTTACCTAAGTTGAGGACCTTCTTGGACATGGCCCATCTGCTCTGGAACCCTTGATTGAAAACCTGAATGTCCTGACTTGGTATTGTCAAAAGCTTCATCCAATACCACAAGTATGGACTTGAAGCTGGAAGATCTCAATTTGAGAGCTGGCAGATCTGCTTTGAGACTTGCAGAGGCTTTGAGACTCGTGCATTTGAATCTCGATTTTGATGTGGAACTTGATAGCACTTTGAAGCTTCCCCAAGCTTGTTTGGAGGCAAACTGCAAGGTTCGAGTTGTGATAAACTTGGCCCATCTTCAAAGTGTCAAGTCAGATCTCCAGGTTCTCCAATTGACCCACCAAAAAATCCAACTAAATATTTCTGTGTAAGAAAATATTGGTACATTCTGACCATTCACAAATTAACAATTTTCCACCCGCTCGGCGGGTTGACCATTGCTATTCCCAGAGGGCCGCGAATGTGTCAACTGTGGAGCAACATCAACACCACTATGGAGACGAGACGGTACTGGACATTACCTCTGCAATGCTTGTGGACTTTATTACAAGATGAACGGACAAAATCGGCCGCTTATTAAGCCTAAGAGACGCTTGGTAAGTACCTTGTCATCCCATTTATTTTTTTACATCGTGTGTGGCGGACAAATCGATATGATGGGCATGGGAAAAAAAAGAAGAAGAAGAAGGAGGTTCTTAATGCATTCGTTGCGCAGCGAAATTGCTGTTTGATTGATTCGATACATTAGTCTCTTTGCCATTAACGAATATTCGGTGGACACATTCAGGGAAATGTATAAACATTGTGACACGATGTGAATCGACCACGCCCCCATTCCCCGAGAAATGTGTAACTTTTTTTTTCCTTTTTTTTCGCCCCACCTCGTGACGATATTCATGAAATATGGAGCGGTTTAAAACACGTAGATGTCATTCAAGACTCACACACCAGGCGCATTAAGCGGTATATAATTATACGGACTAATATATGGACATTTTCCACGTATGGTACGTAGCAGAAGGACATATATTTGGACGGTGGCGATGTGTCAATAGACATGTGTCCCTCCCTTCTTCTATCACACGTGACGGTGATTTAGCACATTATTGGGAGAATTTTTGGGGTAATTAATGATCAAAAAAAAAATTCTTGGATAAATTGTCTATTTATTTCGGGCAAATAATCCATTTTTTCCTGCATTTTTAATTCCAACACATAAATACATACAAAAAGTTCTCTACAATTTGGTTTTAACAAGTAAAAAAAATATTTTTTTTTTAACGTAGTAAAAAAAAAAAATTTTTTATCTAGTAAAAAAAAATTTTTTTTTATCTAGTAAAAAAAAATTGTTTTTTTTACCTAGTAAAAAAAACCATTCTCTTACCTAGTAAAAAAAGTAGTTTTGTTACCTAGTAAAAAAAAATAGTTTTTTTACCGAGTAAAACAAAATTATTGTTTACCTAGGAAAAAAAATAATTTTTTTACCTAGTAAAGAAAAAAATTTTTTTTACTTAGTAAAAAAATAATTTTTTTACCTAGTGGAAAAAAAATTTATAAAAAATCAGGCGAAAATTGTTTATTTAAAATTGCAAAAAAATATTCCAATTGATCTCTATTTAAATGAATCTATTTGCGAAATCCCATCGAAGTTAATTTAATTCATATAAATACGCATGCGCAAATAAATGCAATTTCTGCATTACATTCACCCACGATACTCCGTGCGCTCATTAACTTTTTCCTCGTGATTCTTAAAAGAAAAGGAGGAAAAAAAAAACAAAAGTAAAATCTGTACTCGATTTTTACTGCTTTCATTAACTTATTCATTTGGCTCTTAATTGCGTGTGTTGCGCCTCGTCGCTCGAGTGGATAAAAAGTAAAACTCATCGCGTGCAGTGTTTGATAAGTAAAATGAACGAAAAGAGAAAGAAATACAAGAAAAACAAAATTAAAAGTAAAATCATTGACATGAATTTTTCTCACTTTTCACGAATGCTGCGGGGCAGAACGGAGCGTATTGGAAACAATTGCTTGTTCTGCAAAAGATAATTTTCTTTAGTGTTCATGAATTATCAGAGATTTTCAATATTATTAAAAAAATTATGCAGATAAGGTTTTTCATTGGTTCTTCATGGTTCTAGACAATTTCTGATGCAACGATACAGTGTTTGTATGTGTGTGTAACGGCATATTATGGAAGCAATCGGAGATAGAAAGAAATGTCAATAATAAATATTATTCCTCGCGTAAAAACACACATTTAATGTTCTATGACTTTTTTCGTAAGTATGATAATCTAGAGTGTACGCTGATTCCAGCCTTAGCGGTTCCGCGTGCGCGCCGTTGTACCCGTATCGCGTTTATTGAATTCTCGGCTCTATCTCGGGACTGAGTGGGTAGACAAAAATTTGGCATAAGGATTTTTCGTCAGCCATAAGATTCTCTACAAAACATGTTGCATAACATTTTTCCGTCAAACCAATTCTTAAGGAGCTACATCATTTTTTGTGAAAGTCTTTGAGGAAACTGGTCATTAGTTGAAATCACAGGTTTGGTTCTGTGACCTTCAATGGAACACACTCATTTACCACTTGCTATATATCAGTGGGAAAATTCTAAATAGACATTTTCAAGATTGCCAATCGAGAAACTGTTAGGATCGGCCGAACGGTTGTACCAGTTCAGCCGGTTGCATTGATAATTTCCCACATTTCTTATTAACATCGCTCAAAATCCGTATATTACACTCTTCCTATAAGAATATTCGTTACAAATGATCAAAATCATTTAACAGACTATCTTGAAAATCCAAAGTGGTCGCAAAAATGAAAAATAAATTTGGCGGCGCATCGCTCGCCATGCGACCAATGACGTCAGAGAGGTGCAACTACACAATTGTCAGATGAAGTGAGAAAATATGAGAACGCAAGGACACATGCCTGCCGGAAAATGACGGTCATTCGGCATTTCCATGTGGAACCAATGAATGAACACTACTTGGAAATCATTGTTTTTCATTATGACTGGTATTATTATAATGGTGCGCATTTTGAGCCAAGCTCGTTTTATTTTATGTCACCTGCATGGCGGACAACGCCAATGGGCTATGGGCCTCCCCTCGACCTCCTACTTTTTGCCCCCTCCCTGCCCCCCCCCCCTCTCATGATGATGCAGATAGCAAGGGTTGCAACGAAACCTTCTGTCCTGTTATATTTCTATACACACATGGAGGCTCCGCCATGTTTGATCCTGCGCGAAGATAATGTCAGCCAGCTGGGAAATTCTCCATCTTTTCAGCTCAATGTTTTTTGTATGAATTTTTTTTTTTAACCTTCAGGGGTGGTACAACCAGTATTTTTTGGGCCCCCCTGGGGGTTAATGGCCATTTTCGTTAGGTAAAGTACCAAAGCGGAGTACTGTTTCAATTGAGCAATTTTTTTTTTTTAATTTTTATGGACCATCTGCACTTTGACATTCAATTTATGCACAATCAGCTGATTTTTTAAAATGGGTTTTTTACTGATGCAGAAGCAGAGAGGTACGAAAATAGCTACCTCAGAAGTTGAACTTGAACTGTGAAAAAAAAAATTGAGAAAATGAGAGAATTTGAACTGAGCAACTGTAATTTTTGAGCTTCTGCAGTTTGTTAGCTCATTCCCCTATCGATTCTTATCAATATCCACGGAGTTGTAGTCACAGTAAGCGCCACACTGGGCATTCCTATGGTGAACCGTTACTCGCCTTCCTCCACTCAGCACCCCATGGGTCCAGTGTAACCTCGCATCGTTAGGACACATCTCAGTTTGATAAATGCCTTTTTTTTTCTCTCACAAATTCCCGCTTCAGAATTTAGCGATTGCATCAATTGGCTAAACATGAACAATGCATATGTGTGCTAATAAACTTGCCCCATTAGATGAAATCGTGGAGAAGTGGGCGAGGTACAGATGGAGATTAGCAAATGCAATTCTGATTTTCAAGGTCGTTTCTCCAAAAGGCGTTCGCCACCAAAAAAAAGTGCTATGTCATTCGACTTCAGTAACTTTCATAATTCAGGCGATTTCACAGGATCAATCTCAGATTGAAAGATGCTGCATGTACCAAGTTTCTTCGAATTTTTTTTTTTAATGCAATTTCCAGGTTCTTCAAAAATTGTAAATCAGGGATTTTTTCTTCTTTTAACGTGAGGAAAAGAAGAGGTCTCAACCGTGACATATTATCCTGGCCCGCGGCCTCAGGAGACTATACGCCATTACAACTTTTTTAATCCATTAGCCCTCCAGAGCCCCCCCCCCCCCCCCCCCCACCACCACCTGAAATAGAATTCACGGCTCTCGACTCTCAACGACTTGAGAACTTTTTACGATGACACTTTGACTCAGCGTATCACCGCTACCTCACATCTTCACAGTTTAACCATTTTCGTGGATTGGCTTGGAATTTATAGCACACGCTCCGACCTACGTGAAATGAAATATTTAAATATAACTTTTTTTGGTTAATACTTTTCGAAGGAAATTTTCTCAATTTTTATCATAGATTTCATTTGGCTTTGGCAATTAACTGTCGATCTTCCGAGAATTACCGCCAGAATTTCAATCTCCCCCCCCCCCCCCCCCCTCCCGGTGTAACACGTTAGTATCAGGCAAAAGAGTGTTTCAAGATTGTAAGATTAGATTATTTTCTCCTGAAACAATACATTTCTCCACTAGTTTATGGGCCTCTTTCTCCGCTTCACTGATGGACGTATCAACGTTTTTTGGTATTTAAAAAATGGAGGAACTGTCGAAGAGGCGATGGTATCGGGCCTCAGGTAGCCCCGGGGTAAAAAGGTTTCTCATGGGG
This sequence comes from Asobara japonica, assembly GCA_026005395.1. Taxonomy (NCBI): domain Eukaryota; kingdom Metazoa; phylum Arthropoda; class Insecta; order Hymenoptera; family Braconidae; genus Asobara; species Asobara japonica. Next base: position 3,709,826 of record BQMI01000028.1, read on the forward strand.
GTTATCTCAGCCATCAATTCCCCGTGGAAAATGAATAGATGAGGCTACCCCAATGCGCGCGCCTCTTCACCAAGCATTGTCCAGCTGCGGAGGGGCTGTCTCTGGCCCAGCGCGCATTGTCCAAGGCGCTAAAGGCTTTTCATATGTGTCATGTTTTGCTTATATATAGATCGCACACTCTGCTATCTATTCTCAGTTGTCTTTTGCAAACTTGTGGACCAAGACAACAACTCCAGGAAAAATCGCGAAAGGAGTAAATGATCTTTTCGTAAATTTATGGTGACCCTAAGAAATAATAATGATGATAATAAATTGTTCGCACATTTAGGAAATTTCATTAATTCAACAGTGGAAAAATTTGAAGATATATTTCTGTCGATATAACTACCAACATGGCCACCCACTTTTAGCCAATATTTTCTTTCTCAATAATTACAACGGATATTTGATGGCACTTTTCAATTTTGGTGTTAATGAACACTGGAGCCAAGAATGAAGGTACAGAAGCAGTTCAGCATGAACATCACTCAATCGATTCCTGTTTTATCGTATTAATGAACCAGCCTTTGAAAAGAGTCGTTCTGAAGCGGCACTTGAAAAATGAAAAAAAGTCGAGACAAGACGAGACAATACGAGATTGGATTGCATTCTCGAGCCTCGAGACGAGACGAGATAACAATTGGTTTTATATGCAATCAAATATTGCTCACCTGGTACAAACCAGCGATTTTTCCCAATTATAAACAAGCATTGTTGCATAACATTGCTTTTTTATTTCTCCATGTACATAAATTCACTTTTCACCTTTAAACGCTCCTTAGCAATTTCAAATCTGCACACGCGTTCGCGCCATTTTTTTTTACAATAAAGGGAAAAGCTCAGCAATTGTTTAGCTGGAAACTCTTTGCATAATTTCGCGAGACCGATAATCAATTCTCAACAGAGGAGCGAAATGTGTGACCGGTGAACGCCCACTTCAGCTTCAATTTTGCCGGGAGGTAGAGGCTTGTATACCCAGGGACCAGTTGCTGCTCATTGTATATGTAGTTTCCCCTCCCGAAAAAGAAAAAAAAATATAGCCGCTTGCTGAATTATACCACGAATGCAAATAACCCAGTATTACGGCGAGCCAACCCGTGTCCTTCATATTTCTACTGGGGACGCGTTGTAAAAAAAAAATGTCGCTGGAAGGAAAAAAAATTATTTGTCTGTCGCAGTTCATATATTGCGCAAATGTTGGGTGAAAAATTAACGACAATGGATACCAACTCTCTCGTTTTGTATCGAAATTATAAAACCGATTGTTATCTCGTCTCGTCTCGAGGGTCGAGAGTGCAATCCAATCTCGTATCGTCTCGTCTTGTCTCGACTTTTTTTCATTTTTCAAGTGCTGCTTCAGAACGACTCTTTTCAGAGGCTGGTTTATTAATACGATAACACAGGAATCGATTGAGTGATATTCATGCTGAAATGCTTCTGTACCTTCATTCTTGGCTCCAGTGTTCATTAACACCAAAATTGAAAAGTGCCATCACAAATTCGTTGTAATTATTGAGAAAGAAAATACTGGCTAAAAGTGGGTGGCCATGTTGGTAGTTATATCGACAGAAATATATCTTCAAATTTTTACACTGTCGAATTAACGAAATTTTCTAAATGTGTGAAAAATTTATTATCATCATTATTATTTCTTAGGGTCACCATAAATTTACGAGAAAATCATTAGCTTGTGAGTGAAATTGATTGGTTTGAAGCGATTTTTTTTTCGAATTCTCGTCGAGACATCTCGTCTCTCGTATTGTCTCGACTTGGCGATAATCATCTCTCGTATTGTCTCAACTCGGCGATAATCCTCTCTCGTCTTGTCTCGACTCGTCGATAATCTTCTCTCGTCCTATCTCGACTCGGCGATAATCTTCTCTCGTATTGTCTCGACTTGGTGATAATCATAAAATTGCTCATTTCGTATCATATCGAGTCATCGTATGATTATAAGTTTCAGAGTGACACTGACTGGTGTAAAATTTTTGTTCTTTTTTCGAATTCTCGTCGAGACATCTCGTCTCTCGTCACATCCGTTTTCCCGTCTCCCGATAATTTCCTGGCAATATTCCCCGGATTTTTCAATAACCCCATAATTCTAAACCTCCGCCAATCATGGTGAGGGAAAGCCGTCGATGACGGATTGTAAAAAAACGTCCAACGTCTATCTCATTGTAAAATACAGAGGCGAGAAGTAGCGTGCGAGCCAATTATATGGGCGTACACCGCAGTAGATACAACATGGGTCGAAAATATATATAAATCCTGTCTTCTCTCGGCCCTTGTGAAACGAGTGAGAAGGCCAAACGAACCGTAGTAACCTATTAACTTGTAAATTGCTTCCGACTGTGGGCGATTGTAGAGAGTTGAAGCCGGCATAAATTCGCTAAATAAAAGCAGTTGCAATGATTGCGATGGACATGTGACGGTTTCGTCGGGTTTTCACAATTTTTGTTTTATGTCACTAAACGGATTCTTGGTAAGTACGTTACACTCGTCGACTATGCCGAATAGGAAAATAAACAATGGGGGAATAATGCATTGGGAATTCATTCGACTATCGATTTTATCGATCTATCGAGCCAATCCATCAGATTTGAATAAGAATAACGGACGCGTGATCGCAGTAGCTCCAGTCTGTACTGGTCTTTTTTCTTTTTTTTTTTTTTTTGAGATTGAGCGTATCACGGTGTCCAACTGACAGCGTGACGTTGACGGAGATATGCCCCTTTGATGGCTGGAATTTTATTCTCACTTTGAGAATGGAACCTTTCTTCTATGTCGACGTTTTGTGGATCAGAGGTGAGAGATAATGGAGATCGCCGCTGGTTTTGAGCAATAGTAGCGACTTGGAGATGTCTGGAGAATGGTAGATGGACAAGATGTATGTGAGGTCAATCGGGATACGTTATCAGTCGCATTCCGATAACATACTCGTGCGCTTGTTAAACAAAAAAGACTAGACCGGATTTTGGAATTTTTTACAATGGATTCAGAGTTGTCAGAAAAAATCCAGAATCTTCACTTTTTCAAAATTCGATTTTTTTTTTTTGGAACTGTCCTAAAATATACTTAACAAATAATCCAATGATTGTTCTAGCGGAGGATGGGTGGAAGAAAAAAAATTGTCACGATAGAGGGAAAATTTTTATTGAGCCCAACAGTTGAGATGGCACAACGGGTGTTCAGTATTGAATGAATTATAAATCGCGATAAGGCCCCGATGTGCCGTGGTACTTACCCCTTTGCGGAGATTGGTGGCTCTTCTCCTCCCCATGGGAGCCATCTGAGCACCAATGGGAAGTATAACGGCGCTGGGGCAAAAGACTTTTTTTGGGGGGTGGCAGGGGGGAGGAGGAGGGGGGGGGGGAAGGATCTGCCAGACTACCCACGGTTTGATGATTTTAAAAAAGGGGGAGGGGGGCAAGTACAGTGTATGCCGGAGGGCAGCTGCGCCAAGCCATATCATTGGCTCTGATCTCTCTACATTCCGTACTTAACTACGGGCAAACAACAACACACCCTCTATGAAAGACCAATCCGGTTGACGAGCTAGCAAGGGTACATACGTAAATGACATATTTGATTCTTCGGGCCATTGTGGGCCATTTAAAAACAAATTTTTTTTTCCATTTTCGGACCAACTAGAGACCAGAAAAATATGAAAAAAAATTATTCGGGCTCTAACTTTTGTTGAGGAAGTTAATTAATTCATTTAAGGCTTAATTAACAAAAAAATTTAGTCTGAAAATTTAGGAAAGTGAAATGTAATTATTAGCAAATGATGAGAATATTATAGTGAATGAATGAGTTAAGTGACATGGAATAATGGTGAAGTGGATTAATTGTAATGACCGAGAAATTTAACTGAATTCACTTTCATGATTTTCAGTGAAAATCTCGGAGCTTATGCCAAAAGAAAAGGCTGGGCATGCGTGCGTGATGTTTAAGTGTTATAATTTTCCTTTGGATTATGGAATGAAGTTGTTTCTGTGTTAAAGCCGCGTGAAATCAGTTCTTTTTAGACGTTATGCGCGCATCTCCCCCAGTTTCTCTCTTTGTAGATGAAGAGAAAAATTACAAAAAAAAATGGGGTAGTTCGGCATAACTGTAAACTGGATTTTTCATTATTCTTGTTTCGCAGACATTCAGCAAAAAATCATGTAAAAAAAAAAATCAAAAGTAAAAAAAAAAGAAAAAAAATCCGGAAATTTGGAGCTTTCAGGAATTTTGAATTTCCCCCAAATTTTCAGATAAAAAAATGGTCGAGATGACAGCTCCACCAAACGAAAAAGTAATTTTTATCAAACTCTTCTCCTCATATAAATTCTAAGTCATCCGAGAGGGGCTTTAACACTCCTGTGCCTTGACGTAAAAAGAATGGATGAATCGGAGTGAGTCTACACGCTCTATCATTTTCTTTAAACTGAAGGAGAGCAAAAAAAAACCAGAACCAGGGGAAAATAAAAGAGGGGACGCCGAGGCAAAGTCAATAGGCTGGCGCAGACGCTGCTATCTGCCAATGCTGCTTTCTGATTTCGCGCATGCCAACTGAAAATATCGCCGGGGTGTGGGCTCCATGCTATTTACTGGCGACGTCACGTCATGAGTACGTTGACGCAAACTTCCTCGGGTCATATTGAGAGAAATTCGATTTTCACTATTTTTAGGTCAATTTCTTTGAATAAATAGAACTCATGGCTATAGTCATTGCACATTGCAAACCCAAAAATCATTGAAACTTTCGGAACATTTCATCTTTTCGAAGTTTTGCAATTTGAAAAAAATTATCTAAAAAAAAAAAAAAATTGAAAAAAAAATTTTCTCACCCCCACTGCCCCCCCCCCCCTCCAGATAAAATAATTAATCAAATTAATTTAGGTGAGGTCATACAATAAACTCTGGCCTGAATCGCAAGTGTGCGTAAATACGTGTATAATTTACCACAGGCAAGATGACATTCCACAGCGATTGAAGTGAGTCGAGGCGTCCGGGAACTTATTTATGATGGCAAAGCACAGTGAAAAGACGGAGAAACTCACATGTGAGTCGATTAAGATTCAAACAAGGCGCCTTGGACGCTACGGCATAAATCTCAAAAACTCCTCAGCGTGAATGTTAGAAGGCGATGGTGGTCTTCGCCTTGAAACGATTTGTTTGGATCGCTCCCGGTGATGTTTTCACCGCCAACTGATTATCGATTCGCCTTTCCACTGATTCTTTTTTTATCTTCTTCACTAGTTTAACTAATACTGGGCGATCCCAGGTGAGATGAAAAATTCACTGGGCACTAATTTCATAATATAAAATGTTTAAGTCGATATCATGTTATTGACAATGTCGCAACTTTCAAATCCACATGAAATATTTGATGACATTTTGTTTCACCTCTGATTGTCCACCAGTTATCACTGAGAGGCATTGTCAAGTTAGAATTTCACAAAATTCAGAAATCCCTCTGAATAAATGTGTGTGTGTGCATGTGGGTGGGTGTGGGTGTGGGTGGGTGTGGGTGTGGGTGGGTGGGTGTGGGTGGGTGTGGGTGTGGGTGGGTGCGGGTGGGTGTGGGTGGGTGTGGGTGGGTGGGTGTAGGTGGGTGAGTGTGGGTGGGTGTGGGCATGAGTGAATGGGTGTTTGTGTACCTCACCCAGCATCACTAACGGTCCAACGTGTTCTCAAAATTTGATATCGCTCTTTCCGAATTTTCCATACCTTCTAAAAAAAAATTGGGAAAAACTAAATTGAAAAATTTCAGTAGAATTTTCTACATTATCAATATACTTGGAACTACATGTAATATTAATTTCCGGGAATGTAGGTGTTAGAGGAGATGGAGAATAGCGGATCAATGATAATTCACATAATTCAACCATCATCACGCCCATTAATAATGCCACAATTTACCAACAAATGCTCGTTCTGCTTTTCCTTCCGAATCTCGCGAAACCCACACATCTGCCCCCCCCCCCTCCCCACCCTCTTTCATGGCCAAACGATAATTTATATGTTGCGAGTTATAGTGGACATTAACATGAATTACACTATCGCCCAGTGAGCTATGGCCATTAATAGCGCGAGTTGCGCTCCTCTTGGTTGACTATAAACTCGGAAAATATATATTCTGTGAATAGCACTACTGCCACTTGAAATTTAACAATAAACAAACATGATAAGTGTTCTGGGAGTTGTGGGTGTTTTTTCAACCAGTCACATCACTGTTAATTACGCGGATTGATGAATTGGCTGTTAAAAATTTTAATAGCTAAATTTACGACCGCAGGTGATCATTTCGTATGCGATATCCTATTATTCGTTATCCCAGGATTCTATGTGCTCAATGGTGTTTGTACATAGCTGCACATAGGGCACATATGTGCAAGAGATTGTTGCAATAGAAGGCTTGACCTATGAGGCACGCGTTTTAATTGTGTTGAAAAAATCAATTTTTCTTTTTCAGCGAGTGTGAGCATTTTACGCGCAATTGGAAATATTGGGTATGGGATTTATGGGTCTTGGTGAATTATTGTTTTCTGGAAATGATGTATGGAATCAGAATGGCAGTTATTGCGAAAAACTGACGGTCCCTTTTTGGAAAAAATTATAGCGAAATGTTCTCCGGAATTTATATTTTTCCAAACACTTTTTGCAAATCAATTTTTGCGGTGGAATAAGTTGATTTGCATTTCACCGATGAAGCAATCGCACTCGATGCGGTTTGAAATATGCGAAATACCACGACAAACAAAGACACACATCACAGTTAATTGCTTATTGAACGATAATAGCATGTGGCCCATTGAAAACGTTAATTTGCCTGGACGTGGCACACATACATTAACAACCCCCCCACCGCCCCCCCCCCCTCGGCACCCCACTTTCGATGTACACCCGAATGCGTGATTAAGCCAATTGGTTTGCGAATACAAAGTGACCCAAAAACTCTAGGCGACGTGAAATAGTTTAATTGGAACACAAGCGCTCTATCTACTTGTTCCGATAAGGTGTGGGTGTGCGTAAGAGATCGGAGACTTGCGCGGTGCGCAAGAGATCGAGACTTGTAGGGTGTGGCCGTGACTGAAAGTTCAGTGGTGCACGCGAGTGTACGCTCAGCTGGTTAAACCGCAATATGATGCAAAAACAAAAAAATTAGGTGAAAATTTATGAAGAAGTGTGGGTGTGACCCGCAGGGCTCGAACCTACAACTTCGTTATCGGGACTTTCTAAGTTTTCTTCAATTGTTAATTTTTGCATTTTTCGAAATTTTTGAGATTTTTGAAATTTTTGAAATTTTTGAAATTTTTGAAATTTTTGAAATTTTTAAAATTTCTGAAATTTTTTAAATTTTCAAAATTTTCAAAATTTTCAAAAATTTCAAAAATTTCAAAAATTTCAAAAATTTCAAAAATTTCAAAAATTTGAAAAATTTCACCTTCCAAATTCTGAAACGTGAATATTCAGAAAATTGAAAACTTTCAAAAATCTCGAACTTGAAATTCCTCAGACTCGTTGCGATGACATTCTTTTTCATACCATTTAAATTTTTAAATCCTCATTGAGTATTTCATGATTCCCAGCATCCATGGAATTACTCACGTTTATGATTGAGTAAAAGAGAGAGGAGGATTTTCCTATAATCACAGGTATGGCTATGATTATTATTATGAGAAGAGCAACGAAATGCAATTATCCGTTTGAACGCATCACTTGACTTGAGGCTAATTTAATGCTTTTCAATGCCTCCACTATTTTCCCGATAATTACCATTGCAACTATCAAACATGGACAAAGTTTGCATATTGTTTTCACGTTGGACCCTGCGGATATGTCTTACAGAAATTGCACATATGCCAGGCACCATGTGGTGTCCCGCTCCCACTCGCTTGGCCAACGATGCGAAAAAATGGGGATAATAATAAATGTCTTATAATAGAAGGATTTACCTCGGCATACCAACAATCGTAAATGCACACTATGAATTATTTCTCTGACAATACGCTGAACATTCGAGCAATCGATAATTGAGGAGTCTTAGACGATTAAATTAGCAATTAACGTCACAATCCACGGTTAAGATTATTGTTTATTGCAATTTATTTAAACAAGATTGCATACTAGATATAATCACACATTTTGTGATTTACTAAAATTTTCTCAAAATTTTTTTTTCCACTTTTTTTCTAATTTTTCAAACTTTTTGCAAAATAGGAATTTTTTTTTCAAAACATTTCCCTCATTCAAAATTCGAGCATTTTTTACCAATTTCGAGTTCAAAACTTTACTGAAATTTTTGCCCGTTTTGCCCCTTGCATCACTTCATTGATTTTGGCATTGGGAAAAGAGGATCTGGGGAGGGAATGCATTCGGCGTACCAGAGATCTTTTTCTGTGAGTGAATTCAGCTTTTGGGAAAAAATGTAGACATTCGAAAATAATCGCAGCGAAAAAAAGGGCGAGCATTGGATAAATGACTGTGACACAGCTCAGAATTAATGGACGTAGGTGACACTGGCCTGTGTATAACTGCTGTCTCACCGCGCGATTTTGCACGATTTATATCGTATCTCGCGGTTGAAACATACATACAACGTCAGAAGTTGCAATCCGTTAGCATAGACTGACGCACCCACTTTACTACAAGCTTAATCCCAAGCAACTTCATTTTATCGCTGACTATTGTTTTTGTTTGTAATATCCCTTTATTTATTTCAATCCAAAGTCCGAGGTGAGTCTATCATAGGATACATGGTATTTCATGTTCGATGGACTTTTTATGTATGTTCGGGGATTTTTGAAAGCCGCATGGCCGTTGCTGGGAATCTTAGGGAGCGATAGGAGAGAAAGATTTTTTGAGAAGATACTGGCTTTTAAGAAGATCAAATTTGCACAGATCTACAAAAATTTGGAGGTTACAAAAATTTTAAAAATTTCAAAAATTCCAAAAAATCCAAAAATTTGAAAAATCCCAAAAATTCAAAAAAATTGATAAAGTCCAAAGAATTTTAAAACAAATTTTAAGAAATACAAAAAAAAATGGAAAACTCAATAAAATTCAGAAAATCTAAAAAATCTAAAAAATTTGAAAAAATTGTCAAAAAGCTCAAAAATTTCAAAAATTTCAAAAATTTCAAAAATTTCAAAAATTTTCAAAAACTTCAAAATTTGTTCAGAATTTTCAGAATTTTCAAAAATTTCAAAAAATGAAAATTCGAAAGAATTTCAAAAAATTCACGAAAAAAAAACTTCAACTATTCCAAAAAACGTAAAAAAGTGTATTCCTCTGACCAATCGTGTTTGCTTCAAATATCCCTTTATTTATTCCAATCTAACCTCCCATGTGCGCCTATGATAGGCTACATGATATTTCATGTTCGACGTATTTTTTTTTTCTTTCGCCTCATGTATTTTTGAAAGTCGGATAGCGGATGCCAATGCATGGAATAAAACGGAGGGAAACGTTGGAGAAAAAATTTGAATAGAAACCGTTTTGGTTTTGAATGGGATTACAATATTGAGATTGGCTGCGCTCAAGTGACTGTACCCTGTATTATAAAGTGAAATTACTACGGATCACTGTTCTCGTTCGGACTACCTCTTCGATATTACGAAGGCGTGAGGCTTTTAAAAATAAATCCAAAGAGAAAATATTTAATGTGAATTATCTCCCGTTTTTGCTTCTAAAAAAATCAAGAAAAAAAATTTAATCTCATTTAATAAATTGAAAATTAGTGAATTTCATTGAAATTTCAGTTCGGAAAAACGAAAAAAAAATGGGTAATAATTGTTAAGATTTTTTGAAAAATACCTGGACCGATTAAAATTTTTTTTCAATGAATGTTTGGCATGAATAAAAATCCAAAATTTATTAAAACTCGTGCGCAAAAATTGCAGCCTTCAATGGGAATTAATGAAGAATAGAATTGAGAAGAGTGATTGCTGCATTTTAAATTTACTAAAATTAAACATTCATGATTCTATTGAAAATTCAAATTACGTGGGAATTATTCGTCTTGCTTCAATGTCAACCGATTTTTATGGGGGAAAAAATATGTTACTTTCCCTTTCATTCAATTTATTCTTCGTGACGTCACCGAAAATTGGGAGAGTGAAAATTAATTTCCATCCCCTATTAGAATGTCTTTAAACAATTATAAATAATGGAGAAATCCCGAAGAATTGAATTGGAAATTAAATGTAGAAAAAAAATTTCAGGACCAAAATTTCAAGAATTGAAAAAATCGAGAAATAAAAATGGCGAAAAAAATTCAAAATAAAAAACAAATTTTGGTCCAGTCCATGTTGAACTCTGGACGTCTAATATCCTCATCTCATTATATTCCCATACACCATACCTTTCAGGAATAATGAAAGTTATTCGCTTTCAAAAACTCCTCGAGCCTAGTGTTCTCTCAACGCAGGTGAAAAACATTGATTGATTTTTTTTTTCAACACAACCAGCAGATACAATGTATGGGAAGACAATGGGAGCCATACATGATGCCCATGCCCATACACTTACCAATCTCCATTGTGGTGGTACATCGCCGAGTGCCCCAGCACAACCCATAAACGACTTCCTGGGGGTGTGTGTTTATCAACAGACAATAACAACTTTTCACGACAAAATCCAATCGCCATAGACATTATTAATACTTTTATCCAGCAACAAAAAAATCTTAATTTAAGGTCGGAAAAGTGTCAGGACAAAAATTGTTCTCCATTTTAATTTGGACTTGGAAAATGTGAATTTTCGAATTTTCAAAAATCTTTCCAGGTTTTTTATTTATAAATTTGGAGGCAGTTTTTTTAAATCGAAATTTTTTTTTTTTTTTTTTTTTAATCCAAAGTTGAAACAATGTCAAAAAATTTTTGAAAATCTCAAAATCAATAAATCTGAATGAGCACGTTCGGATATTTAATTAACTCTCCTTTTTATTGGATTTCCACATTCGCTTGATTTACGCATTTTCTGTCACGTGTTTTTTGATGTACCAGAAAAATCGCCGATTGAAATTGCTGATTTACCATTCTCTCACGGGTAAAAAAGCCAGAGAGAATGAAGGAGCAAAAGAAAAGAATGGAGAGGATGAGGAGAAAAAGGTACATCCAGCTGGGGACTCCTGTACTGTGTCACGGCCCACACCTCCTTTTGTTCCATTTTCTTGGTTCGGTTGTTCGTGAAGCGGGGCCAGATATTCCGGGGCAGGAGAAGCTGCCGAACACGAGTGGAACATTGCTAGCAATTTAAATAAATTCAGTGTAGCCCGCCAACTTTTTTTTTGAAACCCCCCTCTTGTTGCGAAGAGCCAGTGCAAGTTGTTTCGGAGGGCGTACCATTTTCACTGCTCGTAACACGGCAACATTATCATTCGTCGATTCAATCATTATCAGCATGAAAATTACTGGATGCTTCTCAAAATTCTTCGTCCAAAAAATTTCCACAACTTCCAAAAAATTTCAGAAAATTAAAAAAAAAAAATGAACAAGCCCACTTTTTCGACTTTAAGAAATTGCGAACTTTTGCAATTTTCAGTCTAAGAGTTGACAGATAAGAGCTTATTGTTCAGAAATTTAAACAAAGTATAGCAGGGACCCATTACCCATTCGTCCCATGCCCAGTACATCCCATAGTAGACAATTTCCAAATAGCATACCTAAACATTTGGGCAATCCCACATGATCCGTCTTATCCTCCATTCCCATCGCTATCTACTGGAGCTGAAAGATCGATCGCCGTTGATGAGTAACATGTGAACAAGCAGCTCAAGCCCTGGTATAGTGTTAGGAATGCGGTACCACCGCTTGTCACAGTCACGTACGCATATACCTGGTTATACACAATGTAAAAATTATCAAACTGTAACGTGCGGTCGCGGGTCGGTGGGGGAGGAGGGTGGGTGGGGTGGAGGGGCAAGTAGAAAAAAAATAATCCTTGCAATTTATGCAATTTTCAAGAGCACAAAGGATAATTCGTCACCAACAGTTTAATCATATCTGTACTATAGCTGCAATTTAACAATATGCGAGTCATTTTGTATTCATACCGCGTACGATATTGCTTATTTATTCGGGAAAAATTTTCATTTCAAGCGAACAGTTTATTGACTCGGAATAATTAAGGTTGTTATCTGAAACTTTCATGGTATGATTGGTTTTGAGATCGATAGTGTCAAGTATCGTTACGCACCCACCCACTCAACCACCCCCCCCACCCACACACCCCATCACCCTCTACCCACTTAACCACCCACCTACCCACTTAATCACCCACCTACCCCCCCCACACACCCACCCATCCACACACTCACCCACCGACCCACTCACCCACCCACCCACACACTCACCCACCCACCCACCTACACACATTCACTCACCCACCCACCCACACATATAGACCCACACACATACACACACACACACACACACACACACACACACACAGCTTATTCCAATAACTTACTAACATCGGAAAGTTAAAAATTCAACAAATTTTTCCAATCATATATTTTTGAGATTTTTCGACTCGCGATTTCTGACAATTATATTTTTCACAAATGTTTTCATGATTTTTCCAAGTTTATTATGGGCAATTATTCGAAAAATAAAAAATAAAAAAATTACGAATACATTAATTCCTGCAAATCATGCAATTTTCAAGTGCACACACCGCAATTTTAGGTATAATGATATCTGTAACACATGCTGCTGCAATTTTAAAACTCACACTATCCAATTTGTATCCACACATTGAACAATGTTGCCCACTGTATCCGCGATAATGCCCTCCCACTACTTGCCACGGACACGCGTTGGCCCGAGAGGGTTTTCTAGTCACGATTTAGTCAAGGATAGAGATAATTATCTCACTCCGCGGCCTCGTTCGTAAGCGCTCATTTAACTCACCGTGTACATTACCAACTCGTTGTCCTGAGAATCCCTCACCCCCTCATCCATAAACTAAACACACGTATCTAGCGTTGCCATATGAGGAGAAAAGTTTAATAAAAATTGCCCTGTTTTTCGAAGCGATCTACCACGGACATATATATATATATATCTAACACTTGCGTCATATATATATCCACACAAACTTTCTTCGGAAGATTCATTCCAACTGTTCAATATTCATCTCATTTTGTCCCACAGTACCACAATCATAATCATGATATATATAACTCACATGATTACATAACGCGGTATATATAGCCACTAATGATTTCACATTTTAATTGGCTCCAAGAATTTTCCCCAATTTTCATTACATTGGCATTAATCACCGATGCCCAGTGAATAAAAAAAAATTAATTTTGTCGATTCATTGGGCTACATTGTTTTCACTGAATCTAATGACGAAACTAATTTAACATTTTATTTGAAATTGCTGGTCATTAATAATCCATCGGTAATGGCTGGGCCGGGGTACACAGGGTAATCGATTGATCGAGACTACAAGTCACTCCGCAAGTATAATGCAATCTTATTTACTTATAAATGAATTAAAATTAATGCTGCTGGTGGTCGTTCTCATTAATCACAAAGGGCTTAATTAATAACGTATCAAGCTGTCCACCCGTTTTATAAATACCCAAAAAAAAAACGCTCTAAGTAAAAAAGAAAAGCTCCGAGTTAAAGAAAATTGATGAAAAATTTCGGTATAGCTGAACTGATCGGTTTTTTTTAAACATAATTGTAAAAAAAAATTACACACATGATATCGCACGCGACCACATGTCCATGTACACGTTGCCCCATCTCCAGACCCCCCCCCCCCCCACCCACCCACCCCCCTGAAAATAGAGAACCAAATGAAATATCTAAAAATAACCGCAAGTTGTTCAAGGCAGAGCAAAAAAAGAAGTATCAAAACGTCACAACTGTCATATTCGATGTAAAATCTACCTGGGAAGTCTCAGGCCCAACCGGTTATACGCAGCGCACACGTTGCGCCCAAGTATATCAGCGACGGGTGTGTACCAGAAGCAATTACCGCCAGTCTCCTGATTGCACCCGGTTTCGTACACAGTAAATGGCCAACGATCTGCATAATAAATCGACTTGGATTTAATATAATGATTACTTTACGTATTTGTATGGAGTTTTATTGGACCATCGGTTGTCACCATTTTTTTTTTCTTTTTTTTTTTGGCAATTTAGTTAATGTCGCGTTTAATGCGAAACATGGTTTTTAACAGTTATGAAATGTCTTAGCGCTCTGACATTCTTTAAAAATTTCTGCAGAATATTGATTTAAAAATTGAAAATGAAATATATAGTTTGGATTATCAAATCCATTTTTTTTTTGGTCTCAAAAAGCGCGGCGCTGAGACCATGACGCGAGGGTCGCGACCCCCAAAGATTCACCAAAAATCCATAACGTAATTCATCATCTCAATTCCCCGAATTAAAGCCGCCAGTTGATATTTGTAGATTACCAAGCCAGTGCCGGATTTAATAACCATTAGTCCACCGGCATCGCTTGTGATGGAGTGGTGAGGCAAAAGAATTGACCGCATTGGGGCCATTCGATGATTTTCCAGGGTGTCAAAGATCTAGAGCAGATAAGGGCCCTCTATGCCGCGTGTGGCGCGTTTGGTATTGATTTGGGAAGGGGGTGAGCCGGGGGGGGGGGGGGGGTGGAGCTCCTTTCTTGACCCTTTCCACTCTCACCTCTAGCAGACCTGCTATATATACAGTGTACGGCCTCTGTGTATAACGTCCTTCACACTAGATCCCTTTTGCCACAGGCAAACGCGAGTACGATAAGATCCCAGCGATAAGGCATGATTACACGGAGGCCTCCCCCCTCCCCCCCCCTGATGCAATGGTTCTCCTAGTTTTTTTCACCCCTCCCCCCCCCCTTCGACCCCACCCCACCAAGCCTACCCCTTTTGCCTCCCTTTAATCTCCGAGAGTAAATCCTGGAATTGTGAGAATGAAACAATCTTGTATACTAAATAGAGCGGGATTAAGGCCATGGTAATTACCGTAATTGAACCAGACCATTTTTGGATCGTTTTGCAATAAAATATTTCGGAGAGTTTTCAATTTTTTTTATAATTCACTGATTCTTTTTTTTCTACGAGTTCGGCGGCGCGTGGTTCGCACGCGCATTTCCTTTTTCCGCCGCGCCCGCTGGTGTCGCGTCGGTTTCGATCTAACACTTTTCGATATTCCCGATATACACGTATATCGATATTTTTTGTGGTCTCTCCTTTTTACTATATATTTTTTTACTATATTTTATAGACCTTGTTACTACATTTTTGTAATATATAACGCAATATATAGAGCATATATATATCTCTCGATATATAGCGCAAGCTCGCGCGTCGGTGCCGATGGAAACCGATTTATCTTTATACCTCGGTCGAAAGTACGTATATTCGTCATCAATTTCGAAGCAGAAAGTCTAAGATTCGCGCATGGATGAAACTACACGCACGCCATCTACAACAGCGGGACGAAATTTTGTTTTCCGCGCATCGGTGTGTGGGTCTGCTGTCGGTCACTAGTCATCACCTCTATCTGCGATAATGTGAAATGTAACCTCAAAACTACTTCAGTGTAATTAATGAAATATTGAAAAAAATATTAATAAAGTCAATGACGTCCAGTGATAAGTCGATGGACGAGAAAGAGCTTCTGAGGGATTTTGATGCAGAAGCATGTTATGCCTGCCCCCCGACCGGCAGCACTCGTCTCGCTCGTGCTGCAAATGTCTGGGCGGGCATCAGTATCTATAACACAAATTATCAATCTTCGTACTTTCGACCGGCTATAAAGAAAAATAGTATACACCACACGGCCAGAAGTTCGAAAGCCCTGAACTGCGCGCCATGATGCCTGAGGCCAATTTTTGTTATCCAGTGGTGGAAGATCGTAGAAAGCTCAACTGGTACAGCGTCCCTCGTACGAGTCTCACGGTCATCGACGAACCCGTATTAGAGCCCGGATAATTCCCCATTGCTGTACCGAAGGGGGATTCCCCGATCGCGGGTTCGATCCTTGGACCTCCTGTGCCAAGGATGTCGTCGCTCCAAGTCTTATAAATTGCTTCCCTCTTCCGCCCCTCCCGTCCCTCCTCTCTATTCCCTATTTACCTCCCGCGATAAAACCAGCATAAATTATTACATTTTGATGCACCGCTCAAGAGTGAAAGAGCCACTCAATAAAATACCAATAACTCCCGGGCGATTCAGCGTTCAACAGATCGTTCCGAAGGCCGTCTACAATGGCAGGTAGACAGAGTAACGTTTTATAGAAAATATATACAGTGACATATAAGAAAGGCTATACAAGCCCGCGCAGTCTTCGCTTATTCTTGTTCTCATTCTTTTCCCCCCGCCGTTCTTTATCTCATTTTTTTTCTCCATTCGGTCGTCGTCGATCGGAATGCTTCGGGTCGCCTCCAATGTAGCATGTCATCTTGGGGGTTAAGTGCTCCAGTCACTGGTGGAGTTCCTTCGGGGATTTGCGTTTCTGATCGCCTCCGCGCGCCCTCTCTCTCTCAGTCTCTTTCACACACCACATCTCTCTCTTCTCTCCCGGTCTCTCCCTCCTTCTCCTTCTCGCTCATTGTCCCTTTCTCTCCCGCACTCTCTTTTCCTCTCGCCTCAATGGGGGCACAAGTATGCGTATGGGAAACGGTAAATAAGCTATATACTGGAGATCGGAGGGCGGGGGTATAATAGACCTTTTTAGTTAAGTGTTTGCCACTCGAGGGATCGGAGATACAGGTGGCAAGAATCCTTTTTTTTTCTCTCTTTTTTAGTTGGGCTTCTCCGGTCTCATTTCAGCCCTGAAATACGTCGGACAAGTCACGCGTTTTCTCATCTTTTTTTTTTTTTTTTTTGGTCCAGATGAGGAGGAGGCTGAGATGGGGATTAGGGGGGAAGAGAAAAATTCACTTAGTAATTGTTTGAGCATACAGTGGAAATATTGGAAATATTATTATACTTCTCTTCTATACCGCGCACAAAATTTCATTGGAAATTTAATTTGAAAAAGTTGAAAATGAGACGATACAAAAAAAATGGATCATAATTTTTTTATGAGCAATTTTTATTATGCGGTAGTTTCCCGCCAAAAAAAAATCACTATTAAATCAATATCAAAGAACATAAATTGTTTTTTTTTTAACCAAAGTTCAGGTAACTCCTTAATTTATGATGCTCCAAGAACAGAACAGGAAATAAAGGCGGCCCCATCGTCCACAGGAAGACTTTATTTCAATTTGCATTTAATGTCTCTATGCGTTGAACTGAAAATTTATTGTCAATTTCCGTTTTCACCTGTTCCTTATTTTTTTCGGCCTCTGCTCATTTCAGCTTTGAAATACGTCGGAAGGTGTTTTGCCTTCTTAACTTTTTGGTTCTTAGTCATGTGGGTGAGACAGGGATTAAAAGGGAGAAAGAGAGACAGTGAGAGAGAGGGAAAAGAAGGTCCGTCAATCTTTACGTCCGAATTTGACTGATCGCTTGCGCTAGTTGATTTTCATTTTTTCTGTCAATCATTTCAACTCCTGATGAATATTGATTCTGCCTTGTGGGGTGGGTGGCATGATTAATTATTTACAATTGAATATTTCTTTTTTTTGTCCAATTACAGTCACTGCAGAGTGCAGCGCGGAGGGCAGGCACGAGTTGCGCTAACTGTAAGACAGCTACGACAACATTATGGCGGAGGAACCAGGCTGGCGAGCCGGTTTGCAATGCTTGCGGACTGTATTATAAACTTCACAATGTAAGTATATAGAGCATTTGATAACGCAGTATCCATTCCTAAGGCATTGATAGGTAGCGCTGGGTTAGGGGCGCACTCTATCTTCCAAATTTGTCAATTTTTTTATTAAATACATTGGGCGGCGCAACGCTCATTATGCAAGTGATGAAGTCGCGTGAAGGAGTGCGACTAGTGGAGAAGTGGGCACGGTTTTCACTACTAGCCCCACATGAGTGGGTCCCCTTAAGGTTTTTGGGAAAATTTTTCTAACGTGTCGCCGCGATAGACAAGAGAGTCGAGAGAAGGCGAGATAATTATCTCGATACAATACGAGAGAGAAATTTTTATGATTATCACCAAGTCGAGCCAATACGGGACAATATGAGATTAGATGGCATTCTCGAGACGAGAGACGAGAGTCGAGGGTCAAGAGTCGAGAGACGAGAGTCGAGGGTCAAGAGTCGAGAGACGAGAGACGAGATTCGAGAGCGGAGATACGAGAGTCGAGAGACGAGAGACGAGAGACGAGAGACGAGAGACGAGATACGAGAGTCGAGAGTCGAGAGCCGAGATACGAGAGTCAAGATTCGAGAGTCGAGAGACAAGAGACGAGAGTCGAGAGTCGAGAGACGAGAGTCGACAGACGAGAGTCGAGAGACGAGAGAGACTGATATCGCGTCACTAGTCACCGATAAACCAAGTAAATTCAATGTCTTGGATAAATTAATAGAAAAAAATTTCACATATTTTCTGCTGAACCACCTGAATCTAAAACCTCCTCGTCAATTTTTTTTCCTCCATAGAGTTCCCTCATTATTTCTCGATACGCGCTAAAAGTTTGTGTTTGTCACTGTTGGAGGGGTTGTTTCTGAAGTGGCCCCTGTTGTATAAACAATTAAGGCGTCTAATACCCGGACGTGCTGTACACATAAGAGGAATCCGCTGACAAAGTATTAATCGCTGGAGGGTGGAGCGTGTTCAACGGCGTGTGACACAGGAAGTGGAGGAAGTGAGGTTTGCAACCTCGTCGAGGAGCATCTCAAAGACACAAACTCAGATTTTTTTTCCTCTATCTATTGTGACCGACATATATATCTATGTCCTGGTGGAAGGTCCCCGCTGTCTCCATTTCCGTTCAAATCAAAATTCTGGTATTCTCTCGTCGACATCCACTCGTCATTAGTCATCCGATGCTCTTCTTCATGTCCCTATAAATATTCAAAAACCGAGCAAAAAATTTACCAATTTTGTTAAGTTTTCCGGAAATATTGGCAAAACAGGTTATCAACACAATTTTTTTAAATTGCGCGCCGCGCAGTGTGATTGGTCAGTGCGTCACGTGACATATTCGCATGTAGCGACACCTGTGGTATTCCGGTATTCCAAATTTCATGATTCCTATTTTGTTTTCTCTGAAGTCAGTCTTTGAACATTTAATTGACGTTTCGGAAAATCTAGGAATGGCAAACAAAAATCACAAATCGAGAAGTTTTGCTTGTGCTACCAACGGGGGGCAGACACACTTCCATTCCACTAGTTTATATATCCATTGTAGCAATGAATACATAGGCATCCTGAACGGAAGCCCTCGGTGTCTCCATGTTCTTTTAAATGAAAATCACTGTATCCTCTCGGTGTCATTAAAGGATCCGCAGAGGCAAGAATTAGGTTTCCCATTTGTTCGACAATGCTGATGGGGGACAATGGCAACTCGATATATTGCCCTGCCGACGTTTATCGACCACTCGGGCTGCCATGGATATGGATACAGTACCTTTGACGGGCTCCTTCTTTTTTTCACTGGATAATGATCGGTCTTGGCTGTGTGTCAAATATAGTGGGTCCTTAGAGCATTTGTATTGTCATTTGGAAACTGAATATCAGGTCTACCTACGCCCGTGCTTCCAGGCCTATCATTTTCTTCCTTTCATGAGTGCCCGGAGTTATAGACGAATTTCCGTACTTAGCTCTGGCATTACGGTACAGTTGGAGGTTCTGGGAAAATTTTGGAAAATTGTATCCAAGATGTCCAAGATAAAAGATCTTCATTGCAAAGTTCTTCTATTGAATACTTTTTGATGATGATTTAACCCGAGAATTTCCCACATTTTTCCACACCTATTGCCACCTAGCATTTGTTCCTCTACTTCTCAGTGAGCATGTACATCTTTGTGGACTCAGTAGCCTATTCATTATCGGCCATCGCTAATTGGCTCGCTCGACGCGCCTCACTGCCACACACATTCGTTAAACTCCGCTTAAGTGTATGTATTTATAATGGAATCATGTGGTGAATACTCCCTCTGTCTGGGTCTCCGCCAATGGGACAGTGTCGTTCTTTCAGGCCAACTCGTTACAGATATGCCTCCTTTCTAATCGCTGGATCAAGACCCGAATTTTCAATCTTAATGGCTTATCGCGAACGATGTTTATCGGTTAGGTCTAGCGTTTCGATAGGCAGTGACCGTGAGGAATGTCTGAGGTGGGGAGGGAGGGGTGGGGGGGGGGGGGGGGGGGGGGAGGGGAGGACTTTTTCAGGTTTTACTTATTCTTTTTCAGTTGCACGTGTGTCAGTGATAAAATAATTAAATTAAGGAGCACGTCATCTTTGGACCTCAGATTTTTTTTTTTTTTTTTTTTTTTTTTTTTTTTTTTATCAACTCTTGGACATTTCTGAGTGGCCATGTTCGTAGGGACCCTAAATTTATTCATAAGGTTGACGGGGGGGGGAAAAATTATGTCGATGATATACATTCTAAATCACTTAACTGCCGGAAAAAAATGCAATTGTTCATCATTAGTTTCTGCATCCAACTTTATCCCCCAAAACACGCAATATGTATAAATGCAGGCGGAAAAAAATGTGGGTGGTTGTTCGCGGGAGTTTACGCTTGTACCCTAGGCCCCCAGACACGTTTCCTGGTAATCATTAATTAAACCGAAAAAAGGTCTCCGGCTTGGCTAAATACCCGCGCGACACGTACTGCAAGGTTAAGTAAAAGGAAGCGTATAAAGCAAGTGCAGAAAGAAAAAAAAAAGATTGTTGGAATAAAGCACGAAGTAAAGACTTTTCGGCCGTATCATTGGTTCCCAGTGCTTATCACAAACTGGTGAATATTTTTACTCCAAGGAAACACCATTAAAATATCAAAGGTGAGCCTCTCATGCTGCGAGATCGTTTGCAAAAAAAAAAGTATTCAATAAATTGTCAGGTCCGTCTAGCGGCTCGTGTCAACCCTCCCGTGTGACCTCGCCCCGCGAATGTCGTGACGAAAGACGTTTCTATAATTTTTTTTTCTCCACTTTGATGTGTAAAAAAATACACACACACACACACACACCTATCCTATGTTTCGTTAATTCAGTTCATTAAATTTAGTTTCTCGCCGCTTTTTCTCAGGAGTCTCAAGGAGTCGTATCGTGAATGAAAAATGTGCGGGAATTTTAAATAAGGGCAAGATGGTGGAAATCGATATGAAATGTACCGTTTTTTTAAAACCCCCTTTTTTTCTCTCGCTCCTCTCAACAGTCATATATTTCACATAATTTCTCCTTTTTTCTCCTTGTCGTGATTATTTTTTTTCCCCTCGTATCTTTTTTTTTCTACGTTTTTTCGTTTTCCCTCGTCTTTTCGTAGCCTCTCGGTGTCCAAAGTCGACCTCTTCTTGACGACGGCCACTACCAACGGGTCCAAGAGGAAGATCTTAGATAGATATTTACGTCTGCTTCCATGGGCCATGCTACATGTGTGTGAGTGTATGTGGCCTCAAGCCCCCGAGGGGTAAAGCAAAAGAAAAGAGATGAGGACGGATCTGGGATCGTTAAGATAGAGCAGAACGATAACGGCGAGCACCGAAAAACCAAAATTCACGAAATGCAAGCCCCACTCTCTGACCACTTCGCGACTCAAGCGTGCGACTTTAACAAAATTTGTGTTGAGTTGAAAGGAAAAAAATTTCTCACAGTATATGATGGGAGTTTTGTGTGATTTTTTTTTTGGTGTGAATAATTTTGGGCCATTTTTTGATCGGTCTATCAGGGAAAAATTATTCATGATCTAAACGTGAATAGTGTAAATTTTGGGTGTAGTAAATTTTACCCCGCCAGTGGAGCATATATTATGAGTTAGTGGGGCAATTTTTACCCCACCAGTGAAGGATATATTATCAATGAGGGGGTAATTTTTACCCGACCAGTGGAGTATATATTATCAATTAGTGAGGTAATTTTTACCCTACCAGTAGAGTACATATTATCAATTAGGAAGGTAATTTTTACATGACCAGTGGAGTACATATTATCAATTAGTGAGGTAATTTTTACTCTACCAGTAGAGTATATATTATTAATTAGTAAGGTAATTTCTATAATACCGAAAAAAATGCCCAACCATAACTATGAATTTCTACAATATGTTGACGAATTGGAAAACACTCAAAAATATACTCTTAGCAGAAAATATAAGAGGTTAAGAATTCCAATTCAATCAATTGCCCAATTGAAAAATCGCACAAAATTTTCTAACATATATTTTTGATTGAAATTTGGGGGGAGGGGAGGGGGTATAAAAAAGTCGGAGAATTTCTATGAGTGAGAAGAAAAAAAGAAATTTGGGATCGAGAGTAAGGAGAGGAAAAAAAAATTAATAAGATGAGTTGTTTCTTGGAAGGTGTCTTGAGGTCTCTGATTTCCAACTGGTTGATTCGAGGCATCTTCTTAAGTTACCATTCCCCAGTGGATCGTGTGACCCCGCGTTTTTTTTTTTTTTTTTTTTTTTTTTTGTAATTCCTAGAAATTTTTCCGCCCAACGAATTTTGGTGTCTCTGGCAGGTTGAGGTGAGTCAGGGGTGTGTTGTGAGAAAAACATTAGTTTTGCAGGTGAATGGCGGAGAAGTTGAAATTATGTTCCCAACAAGTGTGCTAATTATCTCTTCAATTTGTGCTTTGAAACTCTGTCGCTAAAGTTTTAAGAAGGCGTGCGAACAAATCGCGGAAAAATTAATTAGATTGAGACATGTAATATGTGTGTATGTATGGGTGTGTGTGTGTGTGTGTGTGTGTGTGTGTGTGTGTGTGTGTGTGTGATTTTGGGAATCAACCAGAGTTCATCCTAGACTGGGAAGCGTTCTTGCACCGACATACCCGCAAAAGCATAAATATAGCAATACGGAGAAGCACTCGGTCATGATGCTGCGATAAGACACATTATTTCTGGGCTTTCAGCACTGGAAGATCATTTAGATCAAGCGACAGTGATTTTTTCCACGACTATAACAATTCCCCAAGCGCTATTTCGACGCGATTTTGCTCAATATCCCAATAATAGCCATCTAAAGTGATCATCGCGCCGTCGGAATGATGGAACTTTTTGATTTCTCGGAATTGACAATTTTTCACGACTTCAGGAAGTTGTAAAAGCCGCTGGTGAAGACGGGAGAATGCCAAATCCGGACAGGATATTTGTATTCGTCAGCAGGTCTCATTGGAATTCTTTTTGTTCACCGATAGTTACCGATACACGGGTGAAAAGTGAATAGTAAAAATGTAATCTCTACCGCGGAACCCTACCGCGAAACTCTACCGCGGAACTCCATCGCAGTACTCTACCGCGAAATTCTACTGCGAAGCTCTATCGCAGAACTCTACCGCGGAACTCCATCGCAGAAGTCTACCGCAGAATTCTACCGCGTAACTCGATCGTAGAACTCTACCGCGGAACTCCATCGCAGAACTCTACCGAGGAACTCTACCGAGGAACTGTACCGCAGAATTCTACCGCGAAACTCTACTGCGGGACTCCATCGCAGAACTCTACCGCGGAACTCCATCGCAGAACTCTACCGCGGAACTCCATCGCAGAACTCTACCGCAGAATTCTACCGCGGGACTCCATCGCAGAACTCTACCGCGAAACTCCACCGCGGAACTCTACCATGGAACTCTGCCGCGGCCCCTTGAGAAGCACCAACATCACATTGCTCAATTACTAAACCTTCTTGATGGACTTCTGTCCTGCAACTGAGAACGATGCAAAAATCACATATGCAAAGAGCGTGCGATGGCATCGTGTGTGTCCACATCAATCGTCAGACTGCCACTGGTTTGATTCGTTCCGTTGAAATTCGCATGTGTCTTCTCCTCGTTTCCATTCTCCTTCGTTTGCACCTCGCACTTTTTGAACACCCGCGAACACCCGCAGTTGCAAACGCTTCTTTACCATTAAAGCGTCTCATTGTATTCAAATTGATTTGAATTCGTCGTGACCGACGGCGTCTACTCATGAGACACCAGATGCAACCATTGGCGGTACAGCCAGTTTGCAATTCTAAGGATCGCTGTATGTGGGAAAAATATTAATCAATAGGTTGGACCGCGAGACATTGAAGACAATGTTGGGAGTTCTTCTGTTCGCGTTTTGCGTCGGCTACGAACAAATTTTTTTGAAGCTGCGCCTCGATTGGATGTCCAACTATATGAAGAGGTATCCTGAAGATAGGTGTCATAGACCCATTTTCATCCTTCGACCAAATTATCGTCACTCAAAATTGAGACAGGCTTCTTTTCGGCTGAATATATCTCGAACAAACGACGAAACATGCAATTTATTTATTACACAGAAATATTTAACGGCACAAGGCCTACACCTGGCGCGGCCTGGGTCAGGGGCTGCCAGGGCTCAAATCTTCACTTACAAAATACTCGACAGTTTTCCTAAGAATCCAACAATTGAATGGGCGCCAGTTAGTTTATCGGTCAGTAACAACGTTTGCTCGACTCGATTCAGCGAGTGGGAAATTGGAAGACCCAAAAGACCAGAGAGAGAAAGAAAGAAACTGAAAAGATAAGGCAAAATTATAATAAATATTCTATGCTCACTTCAAATTGTCCATAATATTTATTCTATGAATTTTACAACTGCGTCAGGATTTCGGGAATCGACTCTTCTCCGCTTCACAATTTATACGCTTAACACTAGACAAAATATACAAGTGTATAGTTCAATCGCCGGGGCAAGAGTAAATCATCGCATGACCTGTTGCCGGCTTGGGCCCGATGGTTACCCAAAATTTGATTTTGCGCATGCGCAGTACGACATTGGCGTTCTTAATATATTTGGAACTAGTAGTTATCAACTTAAAATTACAATCCTTGTTTACGGATTCCGGACAACCTGACGAATTATGTGGACGTGAAAATGAAAATTTCGACCTCCTGTCATAAAATAAAGCGTGTTCAGCAGCACTGCCATACTTCCCTTCTCCTCATCACTTGACATCTAATTCGACAAATTTCGACAATTGCATAATTTCGACGAGTCGTTGACCGTCGCCGGCCTAAGGGCGTGCAGTCCAAGTGAGAGATGAAAGCTCAAAAAAAAAAAAACAAGTGCGTAAAACTTGAAGGAGGAAGGAAAAAGATATAAAAATACATATATGTATCTCGCATCCTCGTCGTTCCTTCACTCTTTGTAATACCAGGAACCTTTTCCCCATGTTGGCAGTTGCGTCACGTCGCGGCAACTACAAAGTCCCGCCAAGGGACTCCCTCCGCCTCGCTCTGTCCTCTTTTTTTTATTCTTATTCCTCCTCAGTCGTTTTTTTTCTTTTTGGTCCCTCTGGGTCCGGTGTACGTAACGTACCTACGTGTATGTTACTTTATTTTTGATGAGTAATGCACAAAATGCGCATTCCTGGATTTAATCCATAAGCCGAATGTTGGGGTTTGATGAGATTCCCATGGTGCCCGGATGGGGCCAATGCCATTGCAGCGTTGGATGGTCCATGGTCACAGGGACGAGCTTTTTTGCTGAGCCCATTCATAAATTATTAACGTTTTTGGAGCTTTCAACAGCCATCTCCAATGGACCCTTCTGTCCGAATTGTCTGAATGTTCACCAGGACGGAACTTGGGTAGGGTCCTTGGGAACATCAAACCAGAACCTCAGGAACATTCGAGGAAGTCAGATGGAAAATAGAATTTGACCCATCCTCCAAAATCCTCTGACTTCTGAACCGACTTTAATTACAACAAATTGTCTCACTTCCTTTGAGGGAAGAAAGGGAAGCGCCACACGCGGCGCCGACTAAAATTGAAAAAAAAAAGAAAATAATACCAGAAAAAAAGAACAAGGACGAGACACTCCGGAACGCAAGATGACGTAGTCCAACGACAAATTGCGCACGAGGGTTGTCCATTTGCTAATTGTCCAAGTGCTTTTCAACTCTGCGCAATGCTGAGAATCTCAATGATTTATATTAATTGCAGTAGGCGAGCGTTTGAATCCGTTAAACTTGAGTATGCTGTCGTGGTTAGAAATAAAGTGCTATTCAAAAATCCAATTATCATATTACGTGAGCACTGATTGGATAGATTAACAGCATTGATATTGAAGAACAATTGTTGATCGTCAGGTTATAATGACATCATCTATTTGAATTATTCCGATAAAAAATGTTTATGAGTTTATGGTGAAGAAGCATTGGAGTCTTCTGGATGTCTTGATAATTCATTTGTGACTGCTGGATGGAACAAGTTGTCCTGAAATGCACCATCAACATTGTTCTCATGTGTCATTGACATGCTGGCAATTCTTAGCATTCTACTTATCTCTCGACGTTTGAACCTAAAAAAAATTTGTTGTCTCTAAATATTCCAGGTTAACCGACCACTCACCATGAAGAAGGAAGGGATCCAAACGAGGAATAGGAAGTTGTCGTCGAAGAGTAAAAAGAAGAAGGGCAGCGGTTGCTTGGGGCTTGGTGGTGTCATGGGTGATATGATCAAAGCTGGTGGACATCTGGACCTGGACAACAAACCTTTCCACTCTGGATTTGGATCACCTATGGGTATGTAGCTCATGATTACAAAGCAAGCATTGCAAAGCTGATGCAGGCCAATAACTAATCAAGTTCGTACGATTTTCTCATCCAGGTACATCTCAACATCATCACACAATGCATCCAGCAATGCAGCACTACATGTACCACACTGGCGTTGGTGTTGCTAGTGGTCTCCATCAGGGCTTTGCACCACCAGCACCACCTCCAATACATCCACACTCCCACCCACATTCGCACTCCCATCACATGACAAGTCTTCAGGGTCTTCAACTTGCCGCCACGACGAATGCCATGGTAAGTAACATTTTTACTCCACCATACCAATAAGAAATTCACATTCAATTCGAATACCCAATGCAATTCGTCCATTTTGAATGATCGATTCGCCATTTTTGGCATGGTATCGCAAAACAAAGTGGATGGATAAAAACACGTAAAATGGAGATCAACGTGATTTAATGTAATCGGGAATTTCTTTTTTTTCTTTTCTCGGTGTATTACAGCCCGGTTGGCGATCCGAATACACATGAATGAGTTCAACTTATCCTGAAATACAACCATCAGCAATCGCTCACCATGCAGACCACCATTTTCTGACATAACAAGTTCTTAATCTTCTTCAGGCGGACTGCGTGGAGGATCCAATGTTTACCTTTGTATATATATGTAACACATAAATTTATTCATGAGTGAATTCAATGAGAGCTAATAACTTGATGCGCAATTACAAATAATTCAGAAAACGCCATTTTGAGGGTTGGGGGAGGAGGTACGCTGAGTGGGGGGGGGGGGGGGGGAGTGGGTTGGATGGAGTGGGTGGGTGAGTGGGTGGGTGGGTCGGTAGGTGGGTGAGTGGGTGGATGGGTGGGTGGGTGAGTGGGTGAAGTAGGTAGCCGGGGGGTAGGTGGGTGGAGTAGGGGGAGTGGGTGGGAGGGTGGGTGGGAGGGATTTGAATGTTTGTCGGATCTTTGTGAATTTTTTTCATAGCGCTCAGTTAATCATGTGAAGTCTGTACCGAATCACTAAATGTAGGTCTAATCATGAATAATTCCTTGTACATATGTAAAGTATATTATTATACCGTAGGGTGATAAACGCCCCCGGCCCCAAGTACAAAACGAAGTCAGCTACTATCTTTTAACGAATCGTTATGTTACTGTATATATGGAAAAGAAAAACATTAAATTCATGTGGTATATTAAAATAATGTGTTATCGATTCAATATGAAACGGATTGACTGCATTTCGTAGATGTTTCTGAAAACAAAAAATTCTTCACTGTCCAGCATCAAGAATGAATGATAATAAAATTGTTTTTAGTTGACCTGTCGCAATTCTTAGATACATTACGGGTAAATAGTGAAAAAATAAAAGGAGCAAAGTTTCATTAAAAAAAATTGTCGATAAATCGTGCAATCCTGAAGTGATGAGTGAAAATTTTATTGATGTTAGTGTACGCGACGGCTCGCAAGGCTCCGCTTCCCTCACTTTTTTCCCATTTTATTTCCCCTCCAATGATAATCCACAGAAAAAAAAAATAGCGATTGTCATTTTTACCAGTAACAAATATCCGAGAAGATGAGGATAATGAATTACTGTAGAACAATTAGCAAAAGTAGGAAAAAAAAGAATTATTTGTAAACTAATGTTATCGTACCCCATTCACAGGTGAATCGTTTCACAGAGGTAAAAAAATGGTGATCAATAACAATATTTCTTGAATAAATCCTAGATTTTGTCACAGTGCATTAACAAATAATAATAAAAAAAAACAACAAAAAATCCACATAAATTATGAAAATATAATTGAATTAACTACTTGTGAAACAACGTTGCATCATGTAAATTTTGTATCTTTCAAAGATTGTGTATCGTACCACACTTTTCTGGACTAGACATTAAAGAAAAAAAAAGCAAAATATTCTATGAAGATATATATATTCTAATTGATAAAAACAAAATGATAAGGGTATCCTATTGGTAAATAGTCGTTGATTATAAGTAATTGTGTATAATTTTAGTTGAATAAATAATAAACGTACATTGATAGATAGTCAAAGTATTAAATTAAATAAATGGATTGTCATATATATATATTATTATATACATGCATATACAATTTATTGTTTATTCTATATGTATGTATATACATATGAGATGAGAGCTTGGAGCTCGTTAATTGAGATGAGATAATAAGGGGAGGCAAAATATGAGACCACATTGTGATTTTTTCAATTATAAACGTTATTCATTCTAGTTTTATTCAATGGTATTATGGTGATGCGCTCAGTAATAAAATAGTTGTGAATTATCAATGAACCGAGTGAAAATTGTTTTGAGTCAATTTGATGAGATGAATCTGAATCAAAAATATATTCCAATTGAATCCGTTTCTCTTGGTCAACGAATCTTCCTACCAGCAAATTTGTATCAATTTATCTTGATCCAATAACGTTCAAGTGGACTCTGATTGACCTCAGATCCATCCATCTTGATCCCAGAATTTTTAAATAATTTTTTATCAATTTTACATCCAATTCCGTCGGTGAAATAGCTTTTAATCCATTGGCGCTCAAGGTGTGAGATGGAGTCTGGTGGGCGCAGGGTGGGGGAAGCGCGGTAGTGGGGGTGCGCCAGAAGAGAAGCACGGCGGCGCACGCGCAGTAGTGCGGACAGGCGCGGAGTGGGGTAATGCGTTGGGAGGCAGCGGGTTCAGTCGATTTTTTGGGAGTTTGGGGGTTTTTGGTGGGTTCAACTACAGACAGTGATGTGGGATTGAAACTTGATCATGTAGACACGAGTCGATACGTATATGCGATCGAAGAGGATCAAGGAGAATTGGTTCAAACGGGATCAGAGGGGCTTGATCCAAATTTAATCAAGTAGGTTTGATCTAGATTGGGATGAACTTGAGTCAATCGGGAGCAAAGGCAATTGATCCAACCTGGATTAAGTATCTTTGGTAAAATTTTGGAAGCTGTAGTGCAGGGTTGAGCAAGGTTTGATCTAAGCGCTCTTTTCAAATTTGATCAAGAATTTTCGCTCGGCGGTGTATGTTCGTTATTTCATTGAAAATGGATGAGGAACGGAGAACATTGAGCTATCATTATCTGAGGCGATTTTGAGACGATTTTTCCATTATTAACACTCTGTGTATAAAATTTGAATTATTGGAAAAAACGGATGTCGGATGACTCAACGGAAGTTTGTACACATAGAAAAAAAAGTATCTATTATAGAGTATTACTAGGGAGGTAGATTGTAGACTGTATATTATGATTTAAAAGAAAAACTTGAATATTAATATTAAATAGAAAACGTTCTCGCTTGATCGGGGCATATTCAAAATAAATGGACACGTGGTGAATTTCATATGTAGAAAATTACCTGGTTCACGCCCCGACGGCGATCGTGTAAAAATGTGAATGTAAGATATTATTGTAAAAAAAGTTTTAACTTAAAATAAATTAAATGATAAATAATAGTTTGATTGTTGGTGTTGATTTGTTTATTGGTGATGGAATTGTTTTTTTTTTATTATTTTGGTGTTTATGTTGCAATTATTTTGGGGTTTGACGATAGATGGTTGCGAAATTTGCAGAACATTGGAGCGCTCCAGAGGAGTTAGAAAGTTCAAAAATTTCAAGAATTTCAAAAATTTCAAAAATTTCAAAAAGTTCAAAAATTTCAAAAATTTCAAAAATTTCAAAAATTTCAAAAATTTCAAAAATTTCAAAAATTTCAAAAATTTCAAAAATTTCAAAAATTTCAAAAATTTCAAAAATTTCAAAAATTTCAAAAATTTCAAAAATTTCACAAATTTCACAAATTTCAAAAATTTCAGAAATTTCACAAATTTCAAAAATTTCAAAAATTTCAAAAATTTCAAAAATTTCAAAAATTTCAAAAATTTCAAAAACTTCAAAAATTTCACAAATTTCACAAATTTCAATAATTTTGAAGATTTTCAAAATGTCCGAAATTTTCCAAATTTCATAAAACGAACGGAAAAGAAGGAAAAAAAACAAGGGTAATAAATGATACATCAGGTTCTGCCTATTACTACGCTCACTGATTGCAAAAATTGTATTGCACTAATCTAATGAATAGTCATTACAAGTCATTAATTCATCGTTGACAATCTTGCAATTATATGAATAATAATTAAATGCTATCGATACTTCAATCACGTTTTTTTCCAACTTTCAACATTCGACATCTCGTTTCCGCTTCTTTTTTCTATGTATCTCTGTCCTTTTATTTTATTTTTTGTTTTCATCTTCTACGCAAACTGATCAACGGTGTGTTAAAACAAAGTGGTCTGTGCGATCGTATCGGTCACTGTGCTGCAGTATATTAATTAGTTGTCCCGGTAACTTAATTAAACCTTATCGTATCAATACGAAAGTGTTTACATGCAAATCAAGAGCATCCTGCAGCGATAACGATGGATCTGAGGTAATTATGTGCATGTGGGTGACAAAGTAAATTAATATAGCGCGGTTCATGCAGTTTCTGAATATTGTGTCTCGATACAATAATATTTCGAATAAGAAGGGGACGAAATGTCATCCTTACCACTGTCACACATCTGACTCTCCGATGGAAATTACTAAATTCAATTACAATTGTCCAAATAAATTCTAAATGCACACACACACACACACACATATACACACACCGATACTCCCTCGCACCCACCCACCCACGCACATCCATCCACCCACCCACCTACACCCACTCACACCCATCCACGCATACCCACCCGCCCACCCACGCATACCCATCCACCCACACACCCAAGCACTCACCCACGCGTACACCCACACACACACCTACAACCACCCACCCACCCGCGCACACGTACCCACCTAAACCCACCCACACCCACACCCACACCCACACCCACACCCACACCCACATACACATACACATATACACATCGGTCATTTATCGGTTCGGACCAAGGAGGTTCTAAATTTTCACCGTAACTAAAATCTGTACAAATTTCCAAAAATTTCAATGTTTCTAAGGGTTGAAAAAATTTGCAATATATTCGAGAATGTCAGAAAACTTTTCAAGGTTCAAAAATCTCAGAAAAATCTCAGAAAAAAATCTAAAATAACAAACAGGACGAAAATCGATTTCTATCCGTAAATCCAAAAAAACTTTAATTCACTCTATTAAATACCTACCAATTCCAAGGGCAGGAGACATACAATGGCACTGATGGCGCTCATGTGGTTTTAGTCGAGAAAAATCCCCGCAAATCCTGGCCGCGGAAATCCTACTAGTCTATTGTCATTGTAGCACAAGTCGGTTTCATTTCACGGTGAATTAAATTCCGATGTAAAGTTAAGTCCCGGCCAGCTGCTGTCGAGGGTGACCTTTTGCACAACGAATCACGGGATGTGATACACAAGGAGCAAAGCTTTTATATCGGATACGTTAGACTGATGGAAGAGAATCCAGAAACGTAGAAGAAAAGGTTTTTTTTTATCCTAACAACAGCTAGAGGAATGAAGCTCCTATAAAAGTTACCCGGATTACGCAAATCCTGGGTGCCAGCCGAATTCACCGCTTGAGAAACCTCGGAAAGCTTCTTGGGGGGGCTTTATCTGAGTTCGGACTTTATTCAACGGAACATTAAACAAGTAGTGAACAAGTAACGAACTATTCAATTCCATGGAGGAAAAGTTTGATGAAAATTACACCTCGCCGCCACCCACCCGCTCGCTTACCCACCCAACACCCACTCACCCATCCCCCATCCAACATGTCACCCATCCACCCAACCACCCACCCACCCACCTACCTACCCACCCACCCACCCACCCACCTACCTACCCACCCACCCACCCACCCACCCACCTACCTACCCACCCAATCGCCCAACCACCCACCCACCCACCTAACCTCCCACCCACCCAGCCAACACCTCACCCATCCACCCACCCACCCGTCATCTCACCCACCCACTCGCCTACCCACCCAGCACCTCACCCACCCACCCATAATTTTTTGAGATATATAACAATCTGAATTTGAAAAGATCTTACCATTGGACGAAAATCAGATAAGTTCAAGTTCAATTGTAATCCAGGTACCTATAAATAAATTAATTGTCACCTTTCTAAAAATTGCCACTCGATTGTCCCTGCAATTTCATTTTTTCCCAAGACTAAGAGATATTCTCTCCTGCCCACAAATATTTCTTTCGTGAACCAAAAAAAATAAATGTCTTGAGGAAAGAAAAAAAATGTAAGAAAAGGGTCGAGAGGTCCTGCGAGCCTCGTAAATATGCGCACCCTTGCGATCCTTCCTCCAGATATTTTTCTTCACCTTTTTGCCCTCAAAAATTCGTATTCTGAGGCCTCCAGAGCTCTGATTTTCTCACTTTAAAGCGGGTAATAAATTATCAATAAATGGTAATACCCAATTTATTGATTTTGTACATAAGCAGTGAGGGGGAGAGGGAGAGAAGGGGAGATAAAATGACAAATTTATCTCATAAGTGGATATTCAATAATTTTGGATAACATGAAGATTAAGAAATTTCAACACTGTCATCATTTAATACTTGTGTACTTTTGACAACTGTCAATTTATATAACCTGTCAACTCTTGACAGCTGTCAACTCTTGAGAACTGTCAACTCTTGATAACTGTCAACTCTTGACAACTGTCAACTCTTGACAACTGTCAATTTTTGACAACTATCAACTCTTGACAGCTGTCAACTCTTGACAACTGTCAACTCTTGACAACTGTCAATTTTTGACAACTGTCATCTCTTGACAACTGTCAACTCTTGACAACTGTCAACTCTTGACAACTGTCAACGCTTGACAACTGTCAACTCTTGACAACTGTCAACGCTTGATAACTGTCAACTCTTGACAACTGTCAACTTTTGACAGCTGTCAACTCTTGACAACTGTCAACTCTGGACAACTGTCAAGTCTTGACAACTGTCAACTCTTGTCAGCTGCCATCTCTGGACAGCTGTCATTTCCTGATGGTTGTCAGATCTTGACAATTGTCAAAACTTAACATATTTCAATTTTTGACAACTGTCAACTTTTGACCAGTGTCAACTTTCGACAAGTGTCAACACTTGACAACTGTCAGATCTGGACAACCGTCAATTTTTGTCAACTAGCAACGTTTGAAAATTGATGGGAACTATCAACACATGACAACTGTCAAATCTCAATAACTAAACACTTAACAACAGTATTGTCTCATTGGCAAAAGGAGATATTTTCCAACGAACGCCTATTTAATATATCCTATTAGGTTAAATATTTTTCAACCTAATAGGAATGATCAATAAATCACAATACAAAACTGATTGATTTTTTTTCTTATCCCAGTTACGTAAACCCGTCATGTTTTCACTGGACATGGGTCAAATGACAGGGGTCAGTATCACGTGGAGTGTGAAAATGGGGATTTGAAGGGGCCACTGATCGCCCCCTTGATCGCCAATGGCTTCAGATTCCCACTGGGAAATAAATCAACAATCGATCCATGGGATTTCGAAAGCAATGTGGAGGAGTGAAGTGGAGGGATCCACTCGCCAAGAAGAAAGTCATTGGACATGCTGGATTAAAATTCTTCGGGTGCCCCCACGGCCTGATCCGTCAAAAAAAGAGCACAATGATAGAAATGCAATGGGGATCAGACGAGTTTTCATATGGCTCTTGTCACTTGGTTTATCGACGGGACGAATATTTTACGACTTACAATTAAGGACACTTCTGAAATTGAAAAGGTTCTTCTGAATTATGGAGTCGTGCTTGCACGATCCATTTTTCATAAACAAATATTTGTTCAACAGTCTATAGACCACTCATCTATATACTAATTGTATGGTGTGTTCCTATGGGGCAAAAAAGGGTGGACCTAGGAGCGCCTCTAGCGCCATCTTCAACCGGTAGTGGTACCAACCGGGAGGGCAATGCGCAACGTGCCAAGATCAGGTGTGTCAAGACCGGTGTAAAATCACCGCTCCCCACTCCGCCGCACTATACCGCGCATGCGTAGTTCCGTTTAACTTAGTACCATTGCCGGTTGAGGAGGCGCTGGGTCTGCATGTGAGTGATTTCACTCGCGATTTAGGAGACAGGCTATGGAGTTGGTATCAGTGATAGAGACGGTGACCAACGGGACAATCAGACCCTTAAAAATTTGGACCAAAATTCATAATTAATTACTGGGCAACCCCAAAAAATTTCCTGTCTTCGTCTGATTTCCTACATTCAACTCCTGGTGGTAACTCGTGGTGATAACAGGCCTAGCTCCTGGTGATAGCTGAGTACCAGTAACAGATTACGTTGGGTAGACCTCTATATCAAATGTTGAAAAGCAACTAAAAATGGCGTATTCAAATTTTTCGAAAAAGGTGACCTTGGATTATGCAACTCTATGCTATAAAAATACACATAGCTAAATTAGAGAAAAAACACTTGGTACAAGTCTAGCTGATACCTCTCTGATCCATTAATTGATAACTGCACGCCATTTCATTGGGATTGACCTGCCACTTCCATTTCTATCCACAAGATCAACCAGACATTCCTCAGATTTTTTTCTTAAATACATCTGTATTCCCTCAATTAGTCTTCGTGATAGCTACAATTATCACTGACCCCGGGGGGTCACTCAATGATCATACTCAATCCGCCATGATTCTTGATAATAACTGAAGCACGTGACACTTGAGCTGTATGGAAGAGATACAGGGCGCTTTCTCTGGACAATTGCTCCTATTCTCTAATGCAATTTCCACTTAGGACACAGCAGTAGCTTCGGTATTATCGACAATTTCTCTACAATTTTTTTACAAAGTAAATACTGATTTATTTGGAAAAAAATTGAATCACCTCTTCTATTCATGGAGGAGGGAAATGTTTCATGACATTTCCACATTGCACATTTTCTCCAGCATATCTGAACTCTTTTTATGTGTATCATATGTGTTTCATATTTGTACACCTAATGCCTTGCAATGTTTGCAAAATATCTATTGCACAAATTAATCACTATACATTTCTACGAGAAAAACATTCAATTCCGATTGAACTACCTACAATGGATTGCAGTCTGAAAGGGTTGGAATTGCTCGGCAGATTTATGAACCATATTTTAATGCTTATTTTTTTGCTCATGAAGATGGAGAAAAAGGGCGTGGGATTGAGAAAATGGGGATGAGGGGAGAGGAGAGGGGGGGGGGGGCAAAAAAAAATGGGGAGAGGTGTCCGGGGCTTAAGAGGAGGTGGATCAAGCCAGTGTTATTAATGGGCACGATTACTTGGCGAAACTTGCGCCTTTGTTGCTTTGTGCACCTCATTCTTTTCGCTTTCAGAGTTTATTTATTCGCATTTTACTACCGTCCCTTTTCTACCACCTTTGCACCTAGTGCATATTTTCCATTGGGCACCAAGCAGTAAGAAGATGTAGCAGCGAAATTATTAACAAGTACATTTCATTTCCGGGTAACCAAACGTATAGTTCAGAACCCTGGGTACAGGCGCCAATTACCGCCATTTATTTTCTATTAGATGAAAACGTCGAGTAACCGATGATTTTCCAACTCATGAAAACGGAGATCGCAGACTCCCGTTATTTTTCTCAGGTGAAATGGGGAAGAGATCAAGAGCCACACGATGTGGCGATATCGAGCGATGGGATTAATCACATCAGACTGATCGAATCTTGTGCGGACTAATCTAATTTCACCTCCGGTATCGGAGCTGGAGAAAAATGGGGAGGGGGGTGTGGAGAGAGCTAGTGGCGGCGCGGAGAGAAAGGGGGAGGAGAGGGGAGGGTTCAAAAAAAAAAACACGCGGCAGGGAGCCTGCCCCGGGTGCTAAAGCGTTGATACATTGGATATGATCGAGGTATCGTGAGAAGGGATTCTTCACTTGGGTGGAGATTCAACGGCTTCAATATCCCACTGGAGGCCATACTTGCAATCATCAGATTTAATTCTGTGGATTTCAGGGATTTCTGGTTCCCGGGTTCGCTGAACGGCCAGCCTAGGACGTACTCCTTAGGACGATCACTGTCCAAGTCCCGATCATAAGTGTGAACCAACATATTCACATGACAGGTAAGCGGAATGGAGAACCCCTAGAAGATTTTGCGCCCAGATTCGCATTAAAAACAGAGGATGTTCACAACGCTCTATTGCAAAAACGGTAAGAGATACGGCAAAAAGTCTTAAACAAAACTTGCTCTGTAAGTGGCAGTGCATATTTAATTTCTTATCACTTTTTTCCATAATTGTCATACTTAAGGAGGTATGTCGGGTTTAACCCTCGAGCGGTCGCACCCCTATTGGCGTCTCACTCCCACTCCAGTAGCGCGCATGATTCCCGTCCTCGCGCTGACTGCGCCTAGTCAAATGTTCATAATTAGCTGTTTGATAAACGGGATAGTCCAAAATTCTCCGTCGTTGATTAGCCCTCAAAGGAGCAAAATATAGCAACGTTAAATGATACCAAGACAAAAAAAAAAAAAAAATTGTATCGTCTCCAGATTTCTGGAACCAAAAATTTCTCGATCGCGAAGAGCATGAACAGTAAGTACCTACTTCGTTTGTCCACCTATATTTTTTTCTCCCATTCATTGACATTATTTCGTTTCTGCTCGCAAGAACGGAAGCACAGTTGACAATGAAAATAACCTGAAAATCCATTCACTCGTTACTAGATTCGATGATTGCTCCGTGTTTACCCAGAAAACTTGTCTCTAAACACTTGAAAAAACTATAATAGACATAGAGTGAAGTGGCACTTGTGATTTTGAGAAAGACAGATGCTTGATAAATTGAAGAAAGAGGCGGAGACATTGACAATGGTGAGTGAATGGAGAGAAACTGGCCCCCCCTGAGTGTACATGACAATAGAGAGATTATTTGGTACTTGAGTGAAGGCAGCACTGGGGATGATGCTATTCACGTAACAGGATCGAAGATGATGGAAAAGAGAGAAAGAAAGAATAAGTTGGAAAATTATAGGTGGTGGATAGGTGGACGACAAACAGGGGATACACCCCGTGAGTTGATCGAGTCAAACCATGCAAGAAATCGGGTTTCCCGGCCTCTCTTTCACGGAGATTGGAGTGGTTTGACCTATTGAAATAAGATCGGGATAGCGGCTTTAGCGATTTAGCGGTAACAAATTTCCTGAGATACATTTTTCACCAGTTTATTTTCTCTTCCTAGGTTGCATTGTTGCCAATTGTTGGGCAACTTTATTGCATATTTATGGAGGTTTACGGTGAATAAGCGAGCAAAATGTCAACTAAATAAGCTTAGCCAGCGAACATTCGTCGAAGTGTTCTCAAACGCCGAAAGAAAGGTGCTAAATCCGAAATCGATGTTGAAATGGTTGAAAAAGTTGGGCGAAAAAAAAAAATGGCGAAGCACCATAAGGCGTAGGCGTTAGAAGCGAATGTAGAGATCATTTAACATTGGTACCAAGCGGCTTTGCTACCCGCTAGTTAGGCTCTCATAAAGCCGAGACATAAATTATCCAACTGGAGCCGGTGAAGCCCGTGCCTATCGAGGAGTGTTTGCGATGGTCCACCTCCCATCAACGCCCTTGTGTGCCTCATTCACCTCTTATTCTCCATCCTCCTCTCACTGGGCCATCCAGCCCTCTCCCTCCTCTTTCAAACAAAACGTCTCACGTGCACACGACTTTTATGACAAGAAAAGACGGTGGGCGTCAACATCGGCTAATCTCAGAAAGGGCACCTGCATCCCTTGGTAAATATTGTTTATTGAGACGCCAACGAAAAACGTATTAATGTCGGTATCTTCACTGGTTACGCCCATTCATCCAGTATACAATTTGCCGGGGCTGAGAAAATTATCTAATATTGAAGTTATCGGACAGTTTACCACAGAATACGTCATTTCCTCCTCCTCCCCCCCCCCCCAAACAAACCACACAACTTTGGTC
Organism: Asobara japonica; assembly: GCA_026005395.1. NCBI lineage: Eukaryota > Metazoa > Arthropoda > Insecta > Hymenoptera > Braconidae > Asobara > Asobara japonica. The sequence continues at coordinate 3,748,400 of BQMI01000028.1, forward strand.
ACGAACATTTTCACATTCAACTACTTCTGTTTTTTTTTTTGTTATTTTACATCGCTTGACTACCTTTTCGGCTTGTATTCGCGAATCTGATCACGACTTTAAATTGTTAGATCTCACAATTCTGGCCGACCGGGATCTGAACTCGGAACCTTTCGCACATTCGTCGAATGATCTTACCGACTGCGCCAGGCCATCGGCACATTCGACTACTTCTTAACAAGTTATTTTGGCGTACAAATCATCTTGGGACAAGAAGGAATGGGCTATGAAATTCTTTCAATTCCCTCGATTTATTAACCCCGAAATACTCCTCCCAAATCGGCTGGTGAACCATTTCCATGGTGCCCTGTACTTCATCGTCCCTACACTTCGTGCTTTTGTCTTGTCTCTTATGACCTTTTTTTTCCTCTCCTCCCATCATGGAATAATCGAATAAGATTGATGAGGACTCCATGACTGGGCTCGTTTCACAGAGGCCCTCTCGCAACACAATCATCCATACACACTGGATGGGCCAATGAAGGAACCACTGTGGCCCCTGCATGAAACACTCCGCGTGTACCGCTGAGAAAGTAACAATTTCATGAGACTTTTGCCTTTGTTGGTACGATATAACCACGAGGATTAATACACAAGTATGGCGACTTGGTGTGTATGGTTCGTTATGTAGACGAGCCGAGACTGACGAGCGAAACATCGCATGTTTTATGGATAATTATCCTCGGGCAACCAGAGTTTACAGAAGAGCATGATTCGCTGATTTTTTTTTCTCTCTCTCTCCTCCTCGTTCCAATTTTTTTTATGGCAAGTTTAAGGTAGCACAACAACTTCTCACAGTCTGGTACTAACCTAAGAATGATCTTAATATCATATGAGGCCGATAGGGGGAGCCATCGAAATTCAAATTAATACTTGGCGGGCGAGATGTGAAGATGGCGCCTATGACTAAGATTCCTGGTGCGAATTTTTTATATCATATGATTTTCTCAGTATATTTGTGAGTATATGCTCAATATAAAAAAAAAAAAAAAATGGCGGCGATTCGCCGCCAGGGTGACCGCACTCGGATTAGGCGCTTTCCACCCTGGATAATGTACTGCTTACTCCTACGCCGAATGATTATAATGGTCACGATCATTTGGACATGAGTGATGTATGGTTAGTGCTCGAAACTGCTGTACCTTCAGGAAGTGAAATTGAAAATTCTGATGCATTCTGGAGGCTATGGAGCGCCGGGGAACCCCCCGGTGGGCAACGAGTAGTCAGAAAAATGAGCTGCTAACTGGGTTGCCACCCATGGTGATGGATTATTTCACGTCCGCTCATCTAATCATGAGGTCTCTAATCACTCATTATCTTAGTCATTCTCACTGCCATTCACTTCCATCGTTATGAAGTACAGCAAAAATTGTATCTGGTTTTTAAAGTTGCCGAATACTGCCTTAATATCGCCAATATTAAGTCAAGGACTGAACACGTTTTGAATTTTTGAGAAAAATTTTGATTTTAGCTTTTGGATTATTTTTTTTTTTTTTATTATTTTTTTTTATATAATCTTGGAACTCCCGGCTAAATTTAGAATTTTGGTTTTCTTTTATTATTTTTTCAAACTATTTCGAGATTTCGAAACTATTTAACTCTTCGAAGTTGAAATATTAATCTTTATTATTATTAATCTTTTATGTTTGTAATCTGCGAGACAGGCTTCTTGACCGAATTAATGCGAATGATCGTACCCTTCTGGTGTGTCCTACATCCAAGCCACCATGTTGCCTTTTATGGGAAAAGTATATATACAAATCTATAAGTGAAAATCCTTTGCAAAGTATCGCAAGAAGCTAGGAGGGATAACGGCTCCCCCACTCTAGCCCACCCCTCCACGCGCGTTCTCCTGCTGTCTTCCTTCCTCTCTCGTGATGCGTCCTTCCCCCACCACTGTACATAGATATATCCTTCAGTGACCGCCAGCGCGCGCACTGCCTCACCGCCGGAGTGGGGGCGTTCTCGAGTGGGCCACAAATCCTCGATCATGGACCCCTCGGGCGCTTTTTCTGTATAGAACAAAAATATCGTTGGCAGCCACTGAATTAAAAATTTCCAAGCGGAATCTTATCGCAATGCAAAAGGCAATTAAAAAAAAATCAAATGGCAAATTGCGGCAGAAAAATTCATATGTATATTTTTTCTTAGAGATTGATCTGGAGTCACCCATTCTTAAGCAGACAAGACTTTCTCTGCCCCTAGTCTTGTTCAGGAAATAAATTCATTATGCATACCGAAAAAATGCGAACATAGATAAAAATTCTGAATTTACAATTTCAGAATTGCAAATCAAAAATTCCGAATTGTAATTCACGATTCTGGAGATTGTCATTCAAAACTATTTAATCCTGAAGAGTTTGCTAAAATCCATTGGAAAAGGATGGATCGAGTGACAATTCGACGAGCACCGATTGATCTAATGAATCAATCAATCCAAAAATGTGTTGATCCCAGTATCTAGTGTCACATATACTTGCACGCAGTATCAGTCCTTTTCCGTGTATGCACACCCCATTTCCACTTGAGCATAATCCAACATTTTCCATTTAAACACGAGCAACTGATTGTTTTTAATTATCCCGTCTGCTTTTGATTGATCACCAGCGGAGGAGAACCCTCGAGAATGTCCCCTACTCCTATGACTACTCGATAAGTCATTAGGTTTGCAGTGAACATTGTGAGTCAAGCTCGTGATCACTAGTCCCACTAAGACGTATTACTTCCACTTCTGGTATCCGGACATTTGTCTAGGTTGACACCGTCCAGGAACCAGTGCAGGGGACAACAACTCCTTTTCCACCCCCCGACCACCCCACCCCCTCCCCCTCCCACCCCACCACCCACCCAAGAGGATTTACTGCCTAGCGGGATGTACGTTCCCCGGGTCATGTGGATTCCGTGATATATCCCACCACCTTCGTTCTCTATCTTGGGGTGGTCTTGAGCATGCTGATGGCCAATGAGATTTCCGTTATTGAGCGCAATATCCGAAAAGTTTAATCGATGGAAAAACCATTTCACCCTATTTTTATTTTTGCCTCAACAGAATGACCCCTCGCATGTTAAATCTAATGCTCAATCGACCATAAATTTCTGTCCAGTCTTGAAAAGTAGCCAGTAAAATTGCAATTGGTTAGGGGGGGAAAAAAATGGAGGGTTTGTGGAATAAAAATTGATAGTGACAGCTGGAAAATTGGAGATTTAGCCGCATGGAAAACAATATACACCCAGAAAGCTGAACTCTATTTTCGTATTTGAAGACAGTGGAGTGACTTAATTTAAGACATCTGCCTGTCTTAAATCGAGGCCTTGAAAATTAAGCCGTTTATCACTCGAAGACATTTTTATTTCGACGCTTCTAGTAACCGAGAGACCCGGGTTCGAATCTGTGTGGACAGAATCAGAATTTTTTTCTAAAATTTACCTCCAAGTTTCTATCGCCTAATTACTTCATTACGATATGTCGAAATGTATACAGCGTGAAATAAAATATTTTGTAATTCAATTTAGTTCCATCATAAACCGTTACAGCTCCTCCAGGTGAATCCCAATCGTTCCCCATGCAAATTAAGAACCAGCAAAAACAAAAAAAAACTGAACAGACCGTTTTAACTTTGCAATTTCAATTCTCCAAAAATTTTGTCTTACATGGCATTGCAGTAAATAAGCCTCTGAGAAATCATAAAACAATTTAATTTATCGAAACTTTTGGTTGGCATGAGAAGTGAATTGAGGATAACGCAAGGTGCCAAGTTGCGAGATGGGCCTTGCTGCGGTCAAGAGTGAAAGAGAAAATGCCAAGAAAGAAATAACTAATAGAAAGCACCTGCTTGGCCCGAGATATCGAGCAGTCCCAAGAGACTCACGCGAGGCCATCAGGCAAAACGTTGGGATTAGTTAAATCAACGGGGCTGGAAAAATAAAAAAAACGACAGCAACAAAATTTCATTGGAGCCAATTGCCTTTTTTGCTAGGGAAATAAGTGCGCTCTAAAGGGACAACACGAATTTTAAGACGTGTTGCTGGAAGAGCAAGCCAAATTTTTTTGCAGGCACTACGGGGCAAGACGGGTGATTCTATGCAAAGATCTCCATGGCGTGTAAATACAAATCCTTATCAGTCAGCTTATCAACCCCACTAGAATAACTTCATGACTAGGTACAAGAGAGAGTACACACGTTTGGATCCTTGGACTGTATATGGTATGAGTAATTAGTTCAGGTGCAGCAGAAGACCAAAAGAAATGGAGACGCGTGCCACTACACCTGCTCCTACCCTACATCAACCGATCGTTTTTCTTTATACAGAGGTAGCCGTTGGCGTATCCGTGAGACGCAAGTGCATACAGCATTGTCCTCTATTCAATATACGTACCATATATACGCGCTCATAAACATAAATATCAGCGCCTACGAAGCTAGTGAAGTACTGCCTATCGCTAGGCAACGTTGCTCATCCGGATTTCGCCGTTTCCATCGAAAAAAGATTGTTTTTTTTTAACATTCCGATAGGGCAAATTATGGACTTGGCCACAAATTATGTCTAAGGATTTGGGCCTATTTTCGAGCCTTTTTCTCCTCCTCCTCCTCCTCCCCCTCCTCCTCCTCCTCCTCCTCCTCCTCCTCCTCCTCCTCCTCCTCCTCCTCCTCCTCCTCCTCCTCCTCCTCCTCCTCCTCCTCCTCCTCCTCCTCCTCCTCCTCCTCCTCCTCCTCCTCCTCCTCCTCCTCCTCCTCCTCCTCCTCCTCCTCCTCCTCCTCCTCCTCCTCCTCCTCCTCCTCCTCCTCCTCCTCCTCTTCCTACTCCTCACCCTCCTCCTCTTCCTACTCCTCGTGCTTCTTTTTATTCATCATCTTCTTCTTCTTCTTCTCCTTCTTCTTCTTCTTCATCGTCCTCTTCTTCATCTTCTTCTTTTTCACCTTCTTTTTTCTTCTTCCGGTATTGAATGCTGGGCGCTATACCCCCCGCCCCTTGCTATCCACAATTTTTCTAATATATATCATGCTAAAAAAATTGATGTGAATGTCATTTTTAGTAGGAATAATTTTTCAAATTTCATGAGTTCCCCGCGGAATACAATTGCAGCCAACTGAATAATGAAAGCCGACTAAAGAATGTATTAAAAATCTATTGAATCTTTCTCCTACATTCTCTACACTAGACAAAATACATCTGTTTCCGTTTCCCTGGGTTTAGAAAACTGGAAGAACATTTCACCGGGTCCCATTAACGTATCAGGCCGCCCAAGTATAAGATGCCAGTTTATCGGTTATGGAGCACCGGATTCCCTCAGATCGTCTTGTTCACCTGCAGGTGACGAGCCCTAGTTTACCCGGCAAACCTGCATTTCACGTTTACGTCCTAATCAGTCTTGGCCAGACACCTGAGCATGTGTTTCTTAATAATACCATATTTCTGGAAATACACAAGGGAAGACATATTAAAATATTTAATGCACTGGCGATTCTGCTTTTTGCTATTGAAATGTTGCAATTCCATAATTCCAGAAGGGAACTGGTTTAACGAGATAAGGACTTCTATCGGTAGCATCAGTTATCGATAAATATCTCAAAATCTAGGGCACCTGGAAGAATCTTCATAGAACCTTTTTTGTAGAACTACATTGGCTCTATAAAAAGTTTTATATGAAATTTTTCCCACCTCTGCTGATTCCTCAGATATGCATCGAAAACCGAGCCAGGAAATACACTATCCTCTTTCAACCTCCTGTCACCTCGTTCACTATTCGAGCTCTACCGCGAGAACGGTCAAAGATACGAAGAAATGTGTTAAGTAAAAGTTGATCCTCTGATAACAATTCACATTTTATGTTCAACGACTTTTTCTATAACACTAATACTTTAGAAGATAATGCGAGCGAGAAGTTGTTCGCTTGACGAATGGAAGGTCGTCATTCCACTTATTGGTGTTCTTTTCAATTTCACAATTTTTTATCTACGTAGCATTTTATTCATTTAACCACGGATACATTGGTAGAGTGAAGGTCAACTGAACGCTGAAATATTAACGGACTTGATGTGGAAGATTTATGTATTTGTCTATGCATTTATTCCAAGAACAGTGCAACTAGATGTGGTGAAAGGTGCAGTGTAAACTGAGTACTTCATATACACGTGTTTCAAGATCACGTTGAGACTTTTCTAGAAGGACTGACGATACGGAATTTTTATAAGGAGTCAAACGACGCGGTAATTATAGCTGGCAGTCGATTAGATTGATGGATAAGTGCTAGGTACGCTGGTTATTATGTCAACGATTGATCAAAGAGTCATCCATTACGAGATGCGATTTTTCTGATATTAGTAAGCACCTGTAGTATTACTTAAACGGAATGAACGAACCTGAAGAATAGATGTGAATTGTGGATTATGTCATCGAGGGAGAATTTTTTTTTTATCAACAAATATAAATTGTACGCGCATTTTGTCATGAACTTATTTGGAGGGAAATTATGCGGAGGCGTTTTATGGTAACAAAACCTAATTGCGCTTATGGATAGTTATGGGGTTAACACACACACACGCACACACACACACACACACACACACACACACACACACACACATAGCCACTCACCACCCATCCACCACACACACATATACATACATACCCAGCCACACACACATACACACGATCGGGGGTTGCGCAAATTGTAATCTATCAGTCTTGGTCTCGGTTAATACTTTAGCCTGAACTAGGAATTCAATACAACCGTGGAAATTTCAGAAAATCAATAATCCCAAAAAATGGAACCATTTAGAAAAACAGTGTATGAAGGACACTTTTGCAATCGTATCTTATAATTGACAAATCAATAAAAATTGAAATTTTTAAAGAAAAAAAATTTGACCATTTCCAAAATTTCAAAACTCATTCCCAATCGCTGACTTTCAACATCGGCATCAGGTACTCAGTCGAGTAGTTCCCAGCCAATTGCATACAGTTAGGGAATAGTCACGGTGAATGAATTCTTTATCAGACCCGAAGTAAATTAGATTAACGCAGACGTGCGTTGGGCGTACACGCGTTACACGCTGGCATGCATATGAGACTTGTACATTGGTTCGAACCTCGCGCATTTCACATTACATTATACCCTCAGTGCTTTTCTTGACAGCTCTTCCTGCCATAGCAGAAAAACGGATTGTCTTGTTCCATGCAATCGTGCTCGCACAGCGGTCTTCCTCTCTATGGGCCAAGCTTGTAGTAGCGATAAATCGTGATAAGGCCCACCAATTTATTAAGGGCTTCCGGTTAGTACATTATTTTTAACGTCTGCGGAATGGGGATTATCATTTCGACTTTTTTTTGCAATTATGTTATGGGCATTGAAATATTTGGAGATTTTGAAAATGGAAAATGGGTGGGGGGGGGGGGGGGGGGGGGGGGGGGTTGCCCCCCCCCCTGCCCCCCTTGAAGGACAGGAAAAAACTAATGACTGCACAATTGATGATTTGAAATATCTGGAGGTGATGATCATACTAGTCTCCCTTGAAGAGCCATGAGCAACGATCCATAGAAAAAAATTCAGTTACTCACACACTTTGTACAGCTCATCATCAAATTTACTTGATCCCCCATGTTGTTTTGCTCGATAATGAAGTGATAAAAAAAGAATGAAGATGGATGGATGAAGTGTATTGGGGCCCCGAGTCATCTCGATTGCTGAAGTAGTATCTACCTCACTATATATAGCCTGAGAGAGAAGGGGTGGCCGGTAAATAGCTCTTCGATCTCATGGGTTTTCATACTAAGGGCACCTAATGGGACGCGCGCCGACTCTATAATTACAATGATTGCTCCGCTATGCGCTAAACCAGCGGCAATATGAACTTGTTCTATCCTCTTCGTCTTACTCCAGTCGATCTTTTGGCTTTTTTCTTTTTAGAGAATATTTTTCTCCTACCTCGCACAGACATATGCAGTCACGATTGGATCGATTACCAATTACAATAGGAAAAACGAGGGTTTCGGAACTAATCAATACAGCACAATTGCGCTATAATGCAACTGTAGTTGTTTAATTGGAACGCGAAATTAATTTTCATGTCGATTGGTTGAGATAGTGTGGACAAATCTGGATTTTTCTACAGATTTACGACAGATTTCGAGTGCTCAAAGAGATTATTTGATCAACGTTACCTGTGAGTTGACCACTTGACTTGATTGATTGTATTGATTTCTTTTTAGCTTTACAGACTTCGTTTTGAATCATTCCTTAACATATTTTAATACTTCACGATACATCGCTTTCGTCTCTAAAGTTTTAATATCATCTGGCATTTCGTTATACAGCTGTACACCTTTGTACATCATGTCATTTTGACCAAAACTTGTTTTTCTCAGTTGTAGCGGTATCTTTCGTCTATTTCTTGTGATCATATTGCCTTGGTACTTATACTCTTGCCCCATCAAACTCGTCATCATTTGCAATTCCATGTACATATTTAATTAGATTTAATTTCAATCTTTGAATCAAATCACCTGCAGAAAACTAAACAACAATCGGAAAGTTATTGATGTGGCTCTGGGCTATCCACACTCGTCCACTTTTTTTTCGTATGCATAACAACGGATTCCAAATAACGCCTCAAAACTAGGGGCTTTAATTCCACCGGTAGCCCAAGATTTTACCATCCACCTGCCTCGTGGTAATATCCAGAGACATTTTCAGTCCCTACTTCGTGTCCCAGTGTGGATATTACTGTATCCCGGTGCTGATGAAACCGGGAAAGGTACACCCAAAAAGATTGTGGCTGTCTGTGCGCCAAACGGATCAGGTGAGTCCAGTAAATTTCACCTGCCGATTCTCGCCGACGCTCGCAGGCAGCTGTGCAGGTGTAATTGCACGAGGTTTTGTGGACGATCGTACGTGTCTTAGCGATATCCCTCTTTCTCATTCGATGGATACTTTGAAAACTAGATATTGACTGGTGAATATTTTGGGGTAGGTCCAATGTGGCCCTGCTTGAAAATTTCTGAAGGTCGAAGGATGAGGCAAGAATACACAGCTCAGTGTCACTGGTTCTCCAAATCAATGACCCTTCCATGTAATACCATCCTGGACCTTATGATAAAATTGACCCTAAAATTTTCATCTCTTTTTCCACCAATGCTGTCTGGTCTTCTGCCCCTTTCAATCCGAACGAGCTATTATAGGCGTTGAGTGGTTCGGGTAATTAAGTAACTCACCATAAGTTACCGTTTAATATGTAACAATTGTATTTAGGTCCCGAACTAATACAGTTCAGAGCAAAAGTGTAAATTAAAGAATTGATGTACAAATTATTGGTACGAAGTGCTTATCGCATGGCTTGGAATGTACGACTGTCTGAATGCGACGAATGCCGACAGCGATGGACTGTTGCTAGCTTGGCCCATCGATGTCCGGCAAATTCAGCGTTTGTCGTCGTGGCATTGGAGGCGGTGAATTATAATCCCCTTGGAATGTGTAGCTAGTCGCTACACTGTCACCTTTACAACTCTACCTAGTTCGCTGATTAATCCACTACCAAAATACCAAAAGAGTGTAAAATTGGTAACAATTATTTTTTACGACTACTTCACCACAAGCAATTTCCTGAACAAACTCTAGAGGTAAGTCGAACAAAACGCAATGCATATTCAACGAGTTTACACTGGGCCCGGAATTGGCAATGTTCTTCCTCCTCTTCCTCCATGTTATGTACTTCAGCTTCTTGGTATATAACACATATATAGTAGTATTTAGTCGAATGAGGGAGACAGGCGCCCGCGCACACGCGCCCAGTAAGGTGGTTGGTCTTGTAGAAGCAGGTGTAAAGGATTCTACTTTGGCAATCGTGGCAAGCCAGAAAGAAGGGTATAAACTTACGGCGTGTTGTCTTCCATCTACCGACACCCGGTAGTCCTTAAATTCTTGGGACGTATGTGTAGCTCCTTACGTTTATATAGACGGTAAACAGCAGCTGAGCTCTTACTGAGGCAATACATATTTTTCTGAGATACATCAAATTTTCTGCCGTTACATTTGCCGATTTTAGGTCAATTAATTCACCATATTTTTTCAAGTTAAGTTGTTATAACCAAGAGAATTTTTGTCTATTCAACTAGGGCACTCAAAGTTTCTTTCCGAGGCTTTCTAACAGATTTAGGAAAAAGGATTATTGTTTGTTAAGAAAGAGGTGGTAATGTGGGACCGAAAATACTGGGGGGGGGGGGGGGGGAGTGACCCAAACGAAAGCCAAAAAGTTATTTCTCTTACACCTCTAAGTAGATCCCCCCCCCCCCCCCCACCCACTCAGTCCACCTAAAAAAGACCAGATAAATATTTCTGTTTCACAAGAATTCTCTCTTTCTCTTCACACCCAGGTACTTTTAATTGGTCAGGACCTTCGTGCATTTCTCTGTAGCCGCGTGGACCTTCGTGGAATTGCGGTGACACCGTGCACCACTGCACCACCATCGCTTGTGTTTCAAGCATTGGAGAAAGAGTGCTATATCAAGAGTTTGAATCTCACATTCTCATCAACCCTTATATCTAATTAGGAAGCCAACGTAGAGGGACAAAAAAAGAGCGGGGGGGGGGGGGGAATTAAATAAATGGTAAATTCTTCAGGATAATTAAAAAGACGCACTGATAGTACTCGTTTAGTACTGAATAATTCGGGGAATAAATTGTTTGGGGGTAAAACGCTCAATATTCGATTATTAATTATTGCTATAATTTTTTTAACTGAGCAAATTGCATTTTGGAGTGATGAGTTAGGTTTGTTCTAACTGCAACAAGATATTCGGTGAAGGAATAATCTACGACAATATATCCGGTGGAAGATCATTCCGGGAAAAAATGTGAGAAAAATTATGGAAACCAACTAATGATATGTTATCTTTATAAGAAAAATGGAAAAGGGGGTGCTCTTGGGACCCCCCATCCGGGTACGGTTGGTACACATTTTGATGAGAATCTCGGTCACCCATTCGAAATATCCTATTGGATAGTAATTAACGTGGGAGAACTTATATCGGAACAACCCAAACAAAAATTCGCATTAATCTGGCAGAGGAGAGGGGGAAATTTACCCGCGGGCTGTTATGAATAGGATATCGGTAGACCCACCGATATTATACGATTTTCAAGTTCAAACATGAGAATATATTTACGTCAAAAATTTTCAATTCAAATATATTTGCGCCGAGAATTACTAATCAAATTTTTTTCCAGGAGATTTGTCTGATGGGAGGTATTAGGTCAAACAATTTTCTTTTGTGTGGATATTATTAAAAAAGAGAGAAAAATGTGAAATTTCCATTACATTTTGATATTATTATTAATTGATGATGGAGGCTCGTTAGAGAAAACCTAATGAGAAACGACTCGTTTCCCGTAAAGTCTACGTTCCCCATCGACCTTCACTCCTTCGTCCTCTCCACCTCAATCTCCCTCAAATATGGTTTTTTTTCCCCTCCGTCATCTTCGGCATTTTTTTGCATTCGTCTCCTCGATACCCTTCGATCCCTGGGCATCAATCTCATGAAAAAATTAATCTTGAGGCTTGCTTTTCATATTTGGCTATAATTACAGCCCTTGAGTCTTCTCTCGATCTTGTACGGATCCAGCATGAGCGTCCGGGGCTGGCAGATACCTCCCGCCGCCGCCCTCCTCCCTTTTTTTTCCATATAGTTATAGCTTATACATACCCACATGTGTGGACGGTGTCTTCATACTGTTTCGCACGAATCTAATATTTCTCATACAAATTATCAGCAATTAAATTTGCCGATGGAAATAAAGCAGAATGAGAAAACTGGAATAATCTAACGTTGCCCTAGAAGATTAAGGGTTAATACGGCCCCTCATAAAATGAATTTGAGGGGGCGGGAGGAGGAGGGGGTGGGGGGTGATTTACATTTTTTGGGATATGGCTTTTTTCACACAATCTGAGGCTGAAGGAAAATCGACGAGTATAGGCCAAATGAGCGATGTGCTTTGATAGGAGAATCGATTATCAGTATTTATAGGCAATAATGTAGTGATACATTGGCAACCTGTCATTAGTCGCGCAATTGCACTTTTTCAATCCAGTATTGCGATATCAGCAATGTTTGGATTTCAAGGTGGAAATTATAGAATTTGTATCACGTTAGGAGAGCATCATGGATTTGGTCTCCCTGAGGGATGACCATGGGCATGGGGATGAGCCTACAATTTTTCCAGGAGCATGGGGATGGGGATGAGGAGATGGGCATAATGATGAGTCTTTAGTCCTTTTTTTGAGACTTCGATACGGGCATAGAGCTTTCATGGATCTTTTCCGAGGGATGGGGATGGGGATTGGGAGGAGGAGGAGGGTGGTGGCGGGGATGAGGTTGAGAATGGGGATCGTCAATGGGAATAAATATGGGAACGGGAACGGGGATGGGGATCGTTAATGGGGACGGGAATCGTCAATGGGAATAGGGATGGAGACGGGAATGGGGATGGGGATCGTCAATGGGAGTAGGGGTGGGGATGGGGATTGTCAACGGGAATAGGGATGGGGATAAGAATAGAGATGGGGATAGGAATAGAGATGGGGATAGGAATAGAGATGGGGATGGGGATGGGGATGGGGATGGGGATGGGGATGGGGATGGGGATGGGGATGGGGATGGGGATGGGGATGGGGATGGGGATGGGGATGGGGATGGGGATGGGGATGGGGATGGGGATGGGGATGGGGATGGGGATGGGCTTATAACTTTCTTTGTGGTGGGTGTATGTGTATCCCAAAAGCAACTATGAGAGATTCTCCTAATGCACGCTCAAAAAACATCGTCAAAATGGCCCTGATATCATAGACAATTACTGAATAATGGTTGAAAAAAACAAAAGAGTTAAGAGGACAATAGCCATAAGTTAATGCCCAATGCCCAATAAATGTGAGGTCGATGAATGAAAGATAGTAGGCGTAGACTGGACAATAACAGCGCGAGTCCGGGGGTAAATGAAGAGGAGCTAGCAGGTGGGAAATGCAGTAGGAAGAGTATGGATAAAAGAAGTTGTGGGAAGTGGATAAAAAAATAATATTAAGGCAGGAAGCAGATAAATTGAAGTTTACAACTTCATTAAGGAGATGATAGTTAGAACAATGATGTGTAAATTAAGGAAATACACCCCCATATGCAGAACAAAAAAAGACATGAGAAAAAATTCTGCAAAGGCAGTTCAAATAATTGTACAGTCACAAAAAAATATTAATTATTAATTAATTTATGAGTTCGCAAAATGATTTCTGGCGAATACCTTATGGGGAATTCCATAGAATTTCTATGGCAATTTTACAGAATTCGTTATAAATTCAAAATTGTGTTTTCTTGTGCCGTTTTTTTAATTGGCGTTTTTTTCTGCATGTTCTCCACGTTCTCCATGAATACTCTCTGTACTTCTTCTAAATACACGAATTATTCAATCCTTATATTTGGTAAATATATCCAAGTTTACTGTCCAAAGGGTGCGAAATTGGGAATTAATGTAATCGGCAGGAGTTGTCGAGGTATATATAAGAGTTTATATTGGCATTCGCCCCGGAACGATATACCTCAGTGTTGCAGAAGAGTGCAGACATAAATCCTGGCACCACGTACACATGTACGCCCCCACAACACGCCCCCCATTAACTTTTTAATCTCGCTGGGAGAGAGGGCACCGTCGGATGAGACGGCATTAAGATGGTGGGGCGGGGGGGGGGGGGGGCAAAAGAGGGGTAAAAAAAATTGCACCGCGGTTACGAGCAATATCGGCATCTAGTTAGCGCATCATGCAGACTCCCATGGTCCCCCCTGGATCCTCCCGATAACTCGAGGAATTCATTCGCTTCCCATTGGGCTCTAAGGGGGCCTGGGGGGGGGGGGGGGCAGGGGGTTATTACTCTGATAAACTAGTGGGCCGGGTGAGTGTGACCCATCAGGTCCATACCAGTAACTTACCGACTTCATTATTTTACACTAGCATTGCTGTGTACCCGAAACTTTGTAAGGTGTCGGGAAGCTAGACCGAGTTTCGCCAACCACTAGTCAGGTCTAGAGTTCGCAAAGATGAAGCACGAGCGTCGTACAGCATCTTCATTGGATGATTGGTTCGTGAAAAGTGGTTGGTGAATCATGTCACGGAGATATACACCAACACCCACTCACCACCCACCCACTCACCCACCCACACACCCATCCACCCACCCACTCACCCACTCACGCACATACCCACACGCCGACACCCACCCACCCACACACACACACCGACACCCACACACACACACCCACACGCACACACACACTGTTGGGGCTTTGGTGTAGTGAGCAGAGTATCCTTCCGCAAGGTCGGGCGGGAACCTAACCCGACGAAGGGAAAGAGGTCCGTTTAGGGTGCCCACCATCGTAGGGGTTTCTGGGGGTTTACCCTGTGTTTAGAAATACGATGGCCTGAATGAGTAAAGTCGGTCCCAGCCGCACGGACGGGTGTCCAGGACTCTCCCTGAAGGAATGCTGAAGCAGCAGCTACTGCGGGAACAACAAGAGGGACAGCGACAAAAACATACACACAAGTCTTCATGGAAATGTATTGGAGAATGGAGGAAAATTCTTCTACGCGGCGATCATTCCCGCCAGTCAAAGTTAAAGAGTTCTGTTATTTTTCTTAAACCGTGGACACCCTGACTGATTACGCTACTTTTGCGACATGATGATGATAAATTGGGAGAAGAATGAAGCCCATTACCATAAGTGTGCCCACAATCTTCACCACAAACTCCTAATATCCGATTAGCTGATTCGCGCATGCGTACGTATGCAGCGAGCGCGTGAGTTGCGCGTCGAATTAGAGAAAATTACAGAACACCTCGTAAATACATCGTCGGCTAAGTGGTTGATTGGAGATCGTAGAATGGGGACTACCGCTAAATTATATCCCAACTGATGGTTTATCTCATACCGATCGCCATCGCTCTTGTAAATTAAGCCCAGCGATATGCAGAGCTTCCAACTTGATTTTACCAATGAAAGTATGAGCTTTTGCAATGGTGTCATGAGATTTGCCGGTGTAAGATTGAAGATCATTTGGCTTATGCCGGAGTGAGGAAGGTGCACCAGCCGGGTAGTCTTTCAGCACAGCCGATCTGGAAATTTTTTTAACTTCCCGATTTTTCCGAAAGTTATTGTAATGACTCCTAAATCGATTTTGTTTATTTCGACTCGTAACTTCGGTTTTAAGTATACCGAAATGGTTGCCGTCGAATTCCGAATAAATGTCTGTGTGTGTGTATGTTTGTGTGTGGAATCGGAATTTTTCGTTAACGATTTCTCACGAACGGATCGAACGATCTGGGTCATCGAGGTCTTATTCGGAGCGTCTTCATGGAACTTAGATCGGATGAGTTTTTGGTTTAAATTGACCGAGCAGTTTTTTTGTTATTAACAATTGAATTGTTTACAACGCTCTATTTAAAAAACGCTGAGAGATACGGCAAAAAGTATTAAACAGAATTTGCTCTGCAAGTGGAAATGCATATTTAATTTTTTATCACTTTTTTCCATATTTGTCATAATTAAGGAGGTGTGACGGGTTTAACCATCGAGCGTTCGTACCCCTATTGGCGTCTCACTCCCACTTCAGTAACGCGCGTAATTCTCGTCCGCATGCTGACCATGCGGCCAGTCAAATATTCATAGTTATCTGCTTGATAAATGGGATTTAAACATTTAATTGACGTATCGGAAAATCTAGGAATGGCAAACTGAAATTACAAATCGAGAAGTTTTGTTAAGATAACCCATTTTCATACAATCACTCATTTACGATGTATTTGATTTTTTCGGCCAACTTCGGGAAAAAAATGATAGTGCTGGAGGAAAAAAAATAAATTGGGAGGATATTAGTGTGGCCCTGGTGGATCTCACTTTTTACATTTTATTTTTTGGGTTTAAAGCCCATTCAATCATGATTCCTACCCCATGGAGGTCATTGAACTTTTCATTCGCAGACAGTCTGACTTGATCTGGAAATTTAGCATGGATTGCGTCCACACATAGGGCATCTTTAATGTGCCAGGAGGAAGCTACATATGGGTGAAGAAGAAACGAATGAGGTGGGAAAGAGAACGATACTCCCGAAGGGAACAAAAAGGGCCCCGGCTATTCCCTTATACCTCGGCCAAAGTCGACCCCACTAACCCATCATTATCGACAATTTATCAATAGCCAATAATATTATATTAAAACGGCACTATGCCGGAGCCCCGCCGTAGCCCACGAGCGAAATCCAACCCCCCCCCCCCCCTCCCCCACCGCCCCACTGGCTCGCTCGCTGTCTCTCATTCTTGCACTCATAAACAAAGTAACTTGCAATTTTCTTGTTCTTTATTTATATAAATGTCGGGGCATTCCGCTGTAGACTAAGTAGGTGATTTAATACTAGTTGTGAAGAGTTTATTAAATTTTTGGGAAACGGGAAATTTTGGATTTTTGGATATTTAGGACATTTGAAATTTTTGGAGATTTTGGAAATTTTGGAAATTTTGGAAATTTTGAAAATTTTGGAAATTTTGGAAATTTTGGAAATTTTGGAAATTTTGGGAATTTTGGGAATTTTGTAAATTTTGAAAATTTTGAAAATTTTGGAAATTTTTCAAATTTTTCAAATTTTGGAGGTTTCTCAAATATTTCAAATTTTTAAATCTTTGCAAGCCCGGCAAAACTGTCCATTTTATCAATTTACAAATCAAACATGCACAAACCGTGCAGAATTTTTTTTCTCAAACCTTCGGTCTTTGTCCAAACCTTAGGGATGACTGACCAATACAGAAAATCTACGAAATCAACGCATTTAAAAGCCGCGAACTATGTGGCCTACCATGATTGCCTTCATGCCTCCAGGTAATAACCACATCCAGCTTACAGGACATTCAGAAAATATTTATGTTGGAACCACCATAATAATTATTCCCCGCATTTTTATTTTGCCCCCATGTGTATCAGAAAATGAAAAATAAAAAATGGGGGGGGGGTGGGAGGGGGCACAACAGAAAAATCCCTTTTCGCTAATCAGATTGACGGTGGGAGGGCATAACGCGAGAGAATTTCTCCAGCGCAAGACTCCCGATGCAGCTTATTATGCCGCGAGATATGTGAGAGGGTTGAATCGACTTCAAAGTCGATAATTATAACGCCAACTTCATGGATATTGGGGGGGGGGGGGGGGGGGGGGGGTTGGGTTGGGCTGCTCCACAAATGTTTCCCGTTTTTTTTATATGAAGAGAGATCGATTGTCCCGATCCTTTTTTTAATTCGCGGTTTCTTATTTTCATTATTTTTATTTTTTAATTTTTGCATTTTATGGGCTGGAGAAGATATAGCTGACATTCTGAGGTCTATATACTGTATATATTACATGGAAAAAAATTATTTTTACGCTTCTAATTTTAGATGAGATTTTTGAAAGCATCAATTCGCGTTCTCGCGAAATTTCAAATCATTGCAGGTCGTCTCTCCCTCAATTTTTTTCATATGCACTCTCCCTCCCACATTATTCTTCTGCTGAGAGACACTTAAATTATGTAAATTGCAGAGTTGTTCCAGTTGACGAATTTTAATTGCAATAATTATTGTTGTAATGAGCCAACGGTATTTGAATCACCGCGATTTATATCTCGCGCTACTGGTATTTATACACTGTGAAAAAAAATCCATTTACATACTCCACCGTATCAACTGAATTTCCCAAAATCTGTAACTGATTGCACTTGGAAAAATATATCTCTCAGATATCTCTCAGAAGACACTCTAAAAATTGATTACATAATTATGCGAAAATTACAAATTACTGTAAAAAATTGGAAACTGGAGAATTCAGTTAAAAAGAAAAATTGCAGATAAAAATTGTAGTTTGAAAAATTTATTCTGAGAAATTAATACGTGATATCGCCAATGCTAGCATTCTCAGAAGCCACGATCATTGTCATGTACTTATCTATGAAAATTCATCTAGATCAGTCTCCAATGGCTTGGCTACCATATCATTAGCGACACAATTTTTCCAAGCTCACAGTGCGTATCTCCCCCTCAAGGACCTTGTCATTACAGCCTGTTTACATGGTGAAAGAGGGGAAACATGTATCAGGTATTCCATTTCCATCCCGACAACTCCCCTGCGGTGTTTGCATGCGTTTTTCATCCGCTAAATGTTCCCCCCAATCCTTGAATATTCACCAGCACTTGAGAGCTCAAGGAAATTGACAATTTTATAGCCGTCAGTTATATATAGAAAAATTGTCGTGCTAAAAAAGTTGAAAAATTCTGCCGTACATTGGGCGGGGGGGGAGGGGGGGGGGGGTAAAACAGGATGACTTCTGATCTTCTCAATTTCAACCCTTTTCAACTCAGAAATGAAAATATCGTAGTTTGGAACATATTTCAAACCATCCCGTTTTGCCCCATCCCCTCCGGACGTGCAATATGACTCGGATGAGACAAATCATGATATCGACGGAACCTGCATTGTTCACGAAGTTGGTTGTCACCATCGTATACTTTGTGTGTGTGTGTGTGTGTGTTTCGACAATTTGGAAAATTGGAAAACCTAGCCTATCTACCTACTGTGCTATAGCAGGATAGCAGGAATATTCCGTGTATGCTATCCCCGCCGAACGAAGTGGGGGGGGGGGGGGGGGGGGGGAGGGTCTATCATAAGGGCCGCAACCGGGCATGTAGCATATGGGTTTCTGGGAGTTTACCCTGCGTCCAGAAATACGATGTCCTGAATGGCGAAAGTCGGCTGCGGGCGCATGGATGGGTGCCCAGTACGCCCTCTCGCTCGGGGAGTACAAGAGAGAGGGACTCTGATTGAAATGTCAATGGCAAAAATTACCAAAAAAACTCGATAAACTTCATCTGACGTTAATAAATTCATGGAAGCTCCCCCCCCCCCCTCCACTCCGCTTGCCCCCTCCCACTGTCAGCTTCACAATTGCCTCGCATTTCTGGCAGCACGTGTAATTTGCCTCCCGAGTCGTAAAACCATATACATATCTCAACCCCGTACATGTCTCATTACCATAAGCGCGTTCAAACGTTGCAATGCGTGAAATAGATATAAGCGCCGATAGAAGGCCAACAAGGAATAATGGAAGCCAAACAATGCGTTAGGTAATTATGTAATTCACATTTAAATACTCGGGGAAAAGAAACAGAGGTGAGGAGTGAGGAGATCTGACCTCCTTGAAAAAATAATAAAAAGGTAAGAAAAAAAAAAACAACAAGCAAGACCGAAGACTCTATAGCAATGGCGTGCTTTGCATAGTTCCCGTCGTTTACAACGAACCTAGGCTGCGGGCATAATACAAGAGGTCTAATTACGCCGGAAATATAACGCGCGGACGACCAACTCGAATTTAATACCCCGTGAACGTATAACGGCGTACCAAAAAGATTTCTCCTCAGATTCTTTGTCTCTTGTTTTTTGTTTTTCTTGTTTTTTTCGTTATTTTTTATCGGTTTTGGAGTCGATAAAAAGTCAGACGCAAGAATGTTTCCGACTAAGTACACGTTTTGAAAAATTTATGGTGTCTCCGATAGGATTTCTCATGCAGAAATCAACGGTTTCCTATAGTGAGCCAGGAAAAAAGTACTCAATACTCAAATGGCCCCTGCATGTAAATTTCCGAAACATCTGCCCCCCCCCCCTCCACCCAATAGAGGCAAACTTCTTAGGTAATATAGGAGTTGAGTGGTTCGGGTAATTAAGTAACTCACCATAATTACCGTTTAATATGTAACAATTGTATTTAGGTCCTGAACTACTACAGTTCACAGGAAAAGTGTGAATTAAAGAATTGATGTATAAATTATTGGTACGAAGTGCTTATCGCATGGCTTGGAATGTACGACTGTCTGAATGCGACGAATGCCGAGAGCGATGGGCTGTTGCTAGCTTGGCCCATCGAAGTCCGGCAAATTCGGCGTTTAATATGACTTTTACAGTAACTTTCATAATTTAGGCTATATTGCTTAATCAATGGTATCTTTTCGCGGATTAAGTACGAGGGTACACACACATACACACACACACATATATATATATATATATATATATGCATGGACTCCTTCTGTCTCTTTTGCTCTTAAAATACACATACACACACACACACGCACACACACACATACGCCGTGTCGGGGCTTTGGCGTAGTTGTAGAGTATCTGCCTACTACTCCAAAGGTCCTAGATTCGCGCCCGGCCGCCGGAGAATATTCTTCAAAAATATTTTCTCATGAATTCCGACCGATGCCGGAACGTTGCGTGTGTGCTATCGGCGGTATCCATAAAATGAGACCGCCCGGCCGAGCGGGAACCTAGCCCGACGCAGGGGGGGAGGGTGGGTTCCATCATGGGCGCCGGCCATCGCAGCACAGGGGTTTCTGGAGGCTTACCCTGTGTTTAGAAATACGATGGCCTAAAAATGGCAAAAGTCGGCCCCAGCCCGAGAGGGACGGAGACAAAAAAAAACACACACATACACCATCTCGTTTCAAATTCTCGAATGTCATTGATATTTTGAGATTTATCCAATAAATTGAATTAATCTAAAATTACAATCCAGAAACTGAAAAATACTTTTTTTTTCGTTCTTTTGCACATGAGAGGTGAAAATATTGCAGATTAAGTCGTTATATATGGGTATATGGTCGGTATATGGGCCACTGGAAGTAGAATTTTATATTTTTAAAAAAGCCGTCGTGTACTTCGTCATGTTGTGGGTGTATCTATAAGTGAGATAACAGCTCAGTTTAAACAGTGACCACAGGTACAAATCGGAAGAGGGCCGCGGGGCGGGTGGGTGGGGAGGGGTGGAGAGGGTGGGGGTAAGTTATGACTTAACGAGGGGTTGGCGTGATCGCCATTGCTAGTGTTGCCATGCTAAAATGCGAGCGGACGACTTGCGTCCCTGTTGCGACCCCCGTGAAAGCTCACTGGTGGTTATTCACGGGCGGAAAATCACGGGGGGCATATTCTTACTTTGAACGCACATCGCAACCCTTGACATTCGCCTGAGCACCTTAAACCCCAGGTACCGCGGGGCTAATCGGAAAGCAGAACGACAATTCATTACATCCGTTGATTCATCATTCTGTACAAGCAAAAATAAAACGTAGAATTTTGTAGGATTGAAAAAAACAAGTGGAGTCATGAAACATTTTAGGGTAGGATTCATGGATTATTAAAAATGTGGGAAACTTTTCAAAATAATTTTAAAATATTTCTGTTTTTTTTATTTTCTCTTTTTTTAGATTTTTCCATTTTTTTTTAATTTTGGACTTTTTGCTATTGCGTGCCTTTGCAATTTTGAAATTCTAAAAATTTTGATCGGCGATTTTGTGAACGGCTCAAAATTTATAATTTTGGGATTTGTATAATGTTTGATATATTCAGGAAATTTAAAGTTTAATGTTGTCCATTATTTTCTTTTATGGGCACGATTTAAAGGCACAAAAAAATGGCGTTTTTACTTTTGAGGGGAATTGCAACCCTTGACATCGACCTGAGGATATTGGTTTTATTCCATATATTAATTGAATTTTTTGACATGGATGTGGATGGCTAGCAGCATTTGTAAGGTCCTCCAAACTACCCCTGAAGAAAATTAAGATTTTATGTCGAATAATTTGTGGAATCCATAAGGCCTTCCTCTCATTACTCCAGGATCATCGTCGGGATCTTCAACTGCTGTGCTCTAAAAAAATCGTATGGAAAATGGGTAAATACTGAAACAATACTGCAGCATTCTGTCTTTTAATTGATTTTGATGTAACAAATTTCCACATAAAAAAAATATTTTTAGATTATTTTTTTAGAATAGTCCTCTTAGAATAGTATCCACATTTTTTTTTTTTTAACAGAATTTCAAATTTAGAATAACGAAAAAAAAATTCAATTTTTTTTTAATTTTTGAAATTTGCAAAATTTTGAAAAATTTCGAAGACAGTTTTTGAAACGGAAATTCCCAAATTTTCTGGAGGTTTCAAATATTGGACGTATCTCAAAATTTATAAAAAAATACCGCAAAATTCCCTTACCACTTGGAGTGCGACGGCAAGCAGCAAAAGCGCAAAGAACGTCAGCAAATGGCTCATACTTGCGACTCTTATGACGGAACACCGCTGAAGTTCGGTTCCGAACTGCGGGCGAAAATCAACACTTGCTATTTATAGGCTTCTCGTTCCCGGAACCACGTGATCCATAACTCTATCATGGCACTTTTTGATAAGAGCGCGGACACGGAAATTGCTTAGAAGTAGTTTACCAAATGATTGACTTTTTGATACAGACATTTTTCAGGAAGCGCGGAACGCACTTTTAACGACCGCACTAAATTTCATTCTACAAATAATAGCATACGGAAAAGCCGGAACGAATATCGAACTATATATTCTTCGTGGTCTTTTATAAAATTATTGATTATGATGTGACTTCAGCAGATCTTGGCCTCGACACACAAATTTTTTTCCACTGAATTTTTCGATTTTTCGGAAATTTTTTAATTTTCGGTGAACTAAAAATGTCAAAAATTGGAACAGCATCAGGAGAGTGTGTCTCTGTCAATGACATTGGTCGCTAACGTGCTTGGAATATCAAAATGCAAACAAAATGTGAGCGAAACGAATTTGCAATCCTTTTGCCCTCCGCGGTATCCGCGAAATCCACGAACGAGCATCGCGAAAATTTGTTGTCCTCAACCTCAAATATCGATCATATACGACAGCTCCCACCAGCTGATTGACCATCTCTCGTCGAAGATTTCCATCTCGCGATAACGGATTATCTCTGAAACAATAGTTTTACGAGATCTCAGGTGAAACGGCATCGTTGACTCATTGTAAAACACATGCTGATACCCTTGCCCAAGGGTTTTACGGCCCCCTTTTGTACACACCAGCATAGGATGCATTAGCTATAGTTGCATTGTCTTTGTGACGCGTTTTACGGGGGCAATAAAGTATAGGAGTGAAAAAAAAAGAAAGGAAGAGAAGAGAAGAAAAAATAACATTGGATTGGTCCAGTCAGGCGACAGAAAAACCAACCGAAGAGAATGGCTTTAGGGTTATGCCTTAAATCACTCGCTTTTCCCCTCTAGTCTGAAGGCTTTTTCCATCTCCAATGCCGACCCATAGGGAAAAAAAACAGGAAAAAAATGGAACCTATGGTAAAGCATTTTGCCGAACATTGGCGCCAATTCCGGAGACAATGCGACTAATCGACGCGGCTTCCTCCTTCTCATGTCTCGGGATTTTTGTCGTACTTGTGTCACTCCCCATGTGGCACGGGCCAGGTAGAATTTTGTGGCTTCTATTCTTTTCAAGGAAGCAACGATTCCAAACAACTTTCACCGATTTCTGATTTTTTTTTTCTTGAGGTTCGATCACTTTCTAATGATGTTTTTGTGGGTCTAATGGATTACAAGTGGCATGGGTGGGAGGGGGTGGGTGGGTGGGTGGGAGGGGGTGGATGGGTGGGTGGGAGGGGGTGAATGGATGGGTGGGAGGGAGGGGGTGAATGGATGGGTGGGTGGGAGGGGGTGAATGGATGAGTGGGTGGGAGGGGGTGAATGGATGGGTGGGTGGGAGGGGGTGAATGGATGGATGGGTGGGAGGGGGTGGGTGGGTGAGTGGGAGGGTGGGCGGGTGGGTGAGTGAGAGGGTGGGTGAGCAGGATGGGCGGGTGGGTGAGCAGGGTGGGTGGGCAGGGTGGGTGGGCAGGGTGGGTGGGTGGGCAGGGTGTGTGGAAGGGGCGGGTGGCGGGAGCGCAATTGGAGTGTCCGGACAGCGTAACACAGACAGTCTCATAAGAAGTTTCACTTGAAAAAGAAGGGAGAAATTTGTTGAGCTTCCATCGTTTACAATCCTAATAGCCACTTTTGGTATCTCCCGATATCATCTAAGATTGCTTCTTTATCTAAACGCGGGTAATTATCTCAGACGAGTGAGGAGTGTGTACTGGAGCGAAAATCTAAGCCCCTCACTTAATTCAATTATTTCCCCACCCGATATTCTCAAGTTTTATTCCTCATATATCAATAGGCACTGTTCCTATATGCTATATATATAGTATACTGTAAAGAGGTGGGTCACTAATCGAATATGGCGGCGTTCATGGAGAAAATCGAAGCCCACGGAGGAAATTGATTTGGATAATCGAAGCCCATGGAGGCCTATGACGCCGTTTTGAGGTTGTGCCGACTTTCATTTGAATTTCTTGACTGCCAAATCGGAAATAACTACCATTTGAAGGTTCATTTAAGAGGTAAATACAGTGTATTTCCCTACCAATCACTCTCATTTCAGTCTCATCGGCCTCAGCATGAGCCACCATGGGCTATAATGAGGTTGAAAAACTCGACTCGGGAAGTGGTTTGCTCTGGTCTCATCGATAGCATAATTTATTGGCATTGCAACATTCCTTGAAATTGAAAAAGAATCAAAAGTGTGGAAACAAAAGGATAAAACCTCACAAAAAAAACTCGCATTCATTGACAAAAAGTGCAATAAATAAAACGAAATCACGAAGCTAGTCATTAAAAAAACGCGCCCTAAGAGGATTAGAATTTACACCGGCCTCTAAATTTTTATTTCCCCGAATATTCCGGGATTGCTCCTGTGTAATGAATAATTTAGGCAGCCAGTAAGGAACACACGAAAGGGTTGGCGGTTGCACGCCATCGTCAAGCAAAAACTAATGCCTGCCCCCGATAAATTACCGATAAACCATCGAGATCATCATCTAGATAACTAACCATGCGCGACCCACACGCGATTTGCAGGCTCGACATTCACGTCAAATCTCATTGGCTCCCTTACACCGATACAATTCATCTCGCGTTATCTCGCGATTAAAGATAGGAGGGGAATCATCTGAATATTGTTGAGATTATTCAATTATTGGGGTGGTGGAAAACAAAGCGGCTGTTTTCCGTTATTACGAATGAATTAATACATACAAAAATGAAATTGATAACGTCAAATGCAGAAATTTCATTGTCACAAAGCACACAACGGAAGCGATAATTTTTTCATATGCTCCCCTGAATGTCAAAGGATTATCCAAATTGAGGTCCCTTCCCTCAGATTTTTCTCTCCTCATTCCTAAATGCTAATTACCCTGAAGAATTCACATTATAGATTAATATGATTGAGTTTTGGCTTTTGCGGTCCCTACCTCACACAATTATTGGTTAATTGAAAATTTTTCATTTACCAAAAAACTGAGAGAGAAACATTGCACACTTGTAATGCTCTCTCAGAAATAGTATATTACGTTACAAGTGTGAAAACGCGGGAATATTGAGACGAGTGGGTTAATGTTTTTAGCGGCAGTCGTAGGCCATGCGCAGCCGAGTGATAGACTCATCGAGGCAAGGAGTGAGGAACCAGCACCGGTTCACTTCGGTGCTCGTACCCCCTAGTCATTTTTATATAAAAAATGACTTTTTCATTATTTCTTTATTCTCCTCACACACAAATTCGAATTGTCTGGGAAACAAAAAGAAAAATGAACACTTTTCAATGATAATACACTTTTAGATAATTAAATCGACTATTCTTTCACATATTTTAATATACTTTGCTGTAAGATTTGAGGTGGATATAGAAGTTTAAGCGAGACGACACAAGATTGCCGCGTAATGGCTGCGACACAACTGTTGCAACTCGATATTTTTAGCAACGTACGTAGTTGTAGAAATAACGACACCGGATTGGTCGAAAATTCAATGACTGCCGCCATCTGTCGTGCGGCCGTATAGACACGAAGTGCAAGTTGTAAACGAAAAGTACTTTTCGTTTGCAGATTTTACTTTCCGTTTACAGCTGCTGAAAGTGACGAAACGGGCCCCTTTTCGCACAGAAATTAGTACACAGAAAGGGACTCTTCCAAGCACGAATTTCAAAAATAGATATACTCTTCAAATATATCTATATATGATAAATCCTCACACTTGTGAGGTAGGGACCGCAAAAGCCAAAACTCAATCATAATAAACACCACCGGTCAAAACAAATTCCAGATTATAGATTAATAGAAGTAGTCTCCAAGACCACGATACCATTCTCCGAAAGAAGAATCTCAATTTAAAAAATTATATTTCCCCAAATGCAGTAACAGTTCCAGCCGGCTAGGCAGGTTCCGGCGGTTCTGAATCGTAGAACAGGTTGAGGAACGGTTACAAGTGGCGGAAGAGACTCGGAACCCGACCCTGATAGTGGAACTGAATTGAGCTCTGTTCTTTTGCTGTTTGCAACGGCTAATAGAGTTTATTTTAAATCGCTATCCCGGTCTAAGATTCCACTGGACCTACTTTTGTGAGCAATATCGAAATTCTGATCATAATATCAGTAGGGTATATACGTGGGTTTACTCTGACGATCGAGGCAGTTTGTTCACGCGCTTTCTACGAGCTACTTCGTGACGCCAATTTTAATTTGTGAAATTGAGTGAATCTGAATAAATTGTATATTTTGTTCATTATACCCAAAGAGAACCCTTACACCTAGGATCTTTGAAGTAGCATGCCATACAGAAATACCTGGAGCCCTCAGAATTCTTCTTTCTATCCATCTTAACTTTCGCCCACGTGCGAAAAAATGAACACAGTGATTATTATTACTGATGCACATTGAGTGTCGGAGGAATTTGGTATTTACCAGAAGCAACAAAAGTGTATCGCTCCATTTCAATCTCATTAATTACAATTCTCGACATACTCAATGGAATACCCTCGCTAGATTAATCGACGGATAAAAAATTAGACCACGAGGTCATTAAGTACACTTTATTTTTACATTTGACGTTAAAAATTGTTACGTGTCGGTCGCAATGTGCTCACCCATAATGACTTTATTTCCCTCCGTCACTTAATGATTTTCTTTTCCAAGTTTATCTACTCCCATTGGCTCACTCCAGGTCCTCCTCCATTCGCCGGACCTTGTGGCTAATCCATTGGGTAATTACTCAATGCCAATATATACATGCACAATGCACAGTGTGCATGTACATGGGGACTGAGCAATTACTGAGAATCGCGTCACTTGTGACACGCACGGAATTACTCCTTGCACACACGGCGCGTCCGTTTCCTTGGTCTCAGTGGAGCATAGCATGCAACCCTCTCCGGCATTCCTTAGTCCTCCTCAATATTCCCTCAGTATACTGCACGATGTAGCAACTGCGCCACTCTCCATCGCTGATTTCGCCCTGGGAAAGAGTCCAAGGCTCATCCTCTTTCTTGCTCAATGCACCGCCATTTTCGGATCTTGAGTGAGAGGTAAATTCAGGGGAGAGCGTGGTGAAATTTCGCATCTTTGGATATGGTTCCTTCATATTTGGCATCTTCTGATATGCAGCAGACTTTTTCCGAAACTGTCCAATTTCACCACCTGGTCCATCATTCACTTCAAGCTACGAGACGAAAAATTCTCTTCCATTGGTATTGCATTCTTCCCAAACCCGAAGAGTGGAAATCACTGCGGAAAATGTGGTGCGGGCTGTGAATCGGGGGATTGTCTTCTTGAACAATTTAGCATTATATGCAGCTATCACTATCCACTATGCCGAACAGTGCTGCGAAGAGCCGAACCTGTTATTGCCCGTACTGGAAACACAACATCAACCTTCCGGTTCCAAGTTCTTATTTGATCTCTTCGTTCACGCGTCCTCAAAGCCTCAATCACAGTTGACTCTCGTTCACGGCCAAACAGGGGAAGCAAATTCCGGGAATGCGATGTTATTGGTCCGCCCCCACCGCGCGCTGACGCCAAGAAGCAGTTCCCGCAAAGCGCTTTGACAAAATAAATAAGACTTACCCGATGTTTCCGTAACCTTGGAAATCAAAACAATGCGGTCTTGAAGAAAATACCCAGGCGTTATTACTCAGGCCCCGCAAGTAGTCGAGTGGATGAACCCTTCAACCGGCGAAAAATCAATATGAGGGGAAATTGCGAAGTTACGCAAAGATAAGCAAAAGTCTACTGTGCCTCTCAGTAATCCGGGGTAGTGCGCGCGCGCCAGATTCAAACAGTCAAGCACTATCCGCAGATTTTATTTGCAGTTACGCCTTAACTATGCACTCAGGAAAACCATCATAGAACGTGAAATGTGTATTTTCATGATGAACTTTTTTCTATATATGCAGTTCCCTCTATCCGTAATATTGAAAGACGAGATGACGATGTTATCTAAAATCTGCTTACCTCCGTGGAGAAGGCTGCAGACCTTTTGATTGAGGTGTGACTGCCGTCAATTGCATAATGGTCTAGAGGACCTCGGTCCAAGCCCACGTACCGCCGGTTTTTTTCTGGATTATTTGAGTTAGTCAAATAATGGGCACCACAAAAGTATAAACAGTTCACCCCCGAAAGTTCCAAAAAAACTAGTACCAAAAACAGTTTACAACTGAATGATCCTACCCTCACTGTGAACGAATAACATCCGTAACTGTGTGTTACAGAGAAAAACTCGTGAGCGTCTAACGACTATAATAAGTGCAGAGCCGGTGCTAAGAACCATTGTAGTTGATGCGTCGATAACAACAAACAAACAAAAATCCAAATGTTTTGGTTGATAGGTTGAGAATTCAAAAACAAATGTCAGTTTGTTCAGGGAAACAAATTGAATGAACCTTGAATGTTTTTGGATTTTTTCACCTGAGCTGCAGCACGACACCTACCAGCCTATTCACTGCTCTGAGTGCCTGCGCTGACATCTCATTCCTGGAAAATGCAAAATGACACAGGCGGCGCGCTCCTATAGGCGCGAGCAACGAATGGTCCAGGGCACTATTTTTGGCCGTCTCGAAAAACCACGTGCCTACACTGAGTCATTACAATAACTCCCCTGAATCCGGAAACTTAACATAAAAATCTTTGACATTGCAATTCAATACCTACCACGGATTGTCACTGCGGTTACATAGCGCCACAGGTGACACGTTGATACTGAATTTTTGGCATAAATTTGAGGCATTTTCGCTGGGTCGGTGGGGCTCAATGATCCGTTCAATAGCACCACACGAGTTCACCGCTATGATTCAATGGTACATGTGTCATTCAAATCCTTTTCTCTTTGCCCCCCCCCCCCCCCCCCATGGGCTGTCTTGCTCACTTTATCGCTTTCAAAACTCAATAGACGGTGAATGATCAAATGTCCAATTACCCATTTTTCAATTGGCCTTACCTTTCACATGCATAAAGAGAAATTGTTGCAAGTCGTGAGACGTGTTTCATTTTGCGCATAAAAATTTCCATTACGTCTTGATGTTTCTTATCTTTAGTTCAACGAATACTGAAATTGAGAACATATAGGGGAATAGTATAAAAGATAGACGGCTCTAATACCTCCACAATGTTATCTTTTCATTAAATGTTGCATAAGCAATTGAATGGGGACTAAGATTTTTTTTCAATTATAATGGAGACAGCGGAAAAATCATGATATGGCAGTTTCATTCGGTGAATTGACAGTTGACAGGGACGGAAGTACATGGTGGCGGTGAGTGAAATTGTAATTCAATGATGATTACAGAGCCAAATGAAATTTTTACGTTTATTGGAGCAAATTTTACGTAGTCTGCAAAAATTCGCGGCGCGCCAAAACATTGACGGGTCTCAGAAGAAGACCTCTAGTAGCGCCACTTTGAATTTTTTTCGTTGGAAAAATTATTTTTCGACATTGCTGCTACGTTCAGCTCGTGCCGAAAAGTAACTATTTCGGCACTCGCAGAACGTAACACCACTGTCAAAAACTATCGCTCGACACACGTGCGATGGGGTGTTCACGAGTGCGAAGTTGGCGGCGCGAGGCGAAGCCGAGCGCTGCCAATCGCACGAGCTGAAACACCCCATCGCACTTGTATGGAAATATACTATTTTGTCCTTCAATATATACTTAAAAACTGCAACAAGGTAGGATAGAGAAAAGTAGGTATTGAGTTAGATATTAAGGAATGGTAGGATAAGGAGAATCATGTAAACCCCCTCGAATTGCATTCTGGCGAAAAATCCGTCAATTTGTCCAATTCAAACGGCGGGACTAATCGTCGAACGAAGAAGGGCAGCCCATGAGTTGCAACCATATACTCACCCCTGTTTGAAGATGTGGGTGAGGATTGTGTGCAAGTTTGTGGCCTACATCATGGATATGTTGTTGCTAGGCCGCTAGAAGTCCCGAGAACACGCGATCTGATAAGCCCTACCGGTATATACACTAGGCAGCGGCGATCTCATGCCAAAATAAACCGTCGCACTTTACATAATGCGCACGCCGAGCCCAACCGTCTAATGCACGCCAGCCTAAACGCGTTAAGAGACTACACAGATACACATTTTGCTGGTCAGTTTGGAATATTCATGTGGATAACATAATGCATTTGTCAGGTAGAAAAAAAATGGGGCTGGGTAGGTCAGAAACGAGTGTTGGACACAACTGATGAGGACTTAATTTCCCGAGTTTATGTAGCGTCGCTGGGCATGATTGGTCAGGTTAAACCGCTGGATATGCGCCAAAGTCCGGCTTAAGTGCACCCTCGTTAAAAAAAAAAGGTCATGTCGTAATTGACTTGTTGGCTTTATGAGGCTTCCACCTGGATGGTCACGTCAAATAGAGAAGAATATTTAAAACTTTTGATTTTAGAACAATGAATATTGTTTGTTAGGTGATGAAATCAGTGAAAATCAATAAGGAAAGTTGATGCAGGGGCCATTATTCTCGATTTTTGCAGTAACAGAATTAAAAACGATAATTAAGACATAACAAATAAGTAGTTTCTATTATTGATATAAACGGAGTTGACGGACCCGTGTGAAGTTGACCGGCGCGCGCCGGGAGTCGAGCGTCGCCTGAAAAGGCGACGTCTTGCGCTCACCTCCGCAGAGCGTTATTAGATTGTCCGTGTAAAATTAATACTGTCCACTGTAGATATATTAACTATATTCATTATATCTATTTTGCCTTATATATTGCCTATATTGCATTATATCTATATTGCCAATTTCAAACCATCCTATTTATCAAGCAGATAATTATGAACATTTGACGAGGCGCATAGGCGGAAGGACGAGAAGTATGCGCGTTACTGGAGTGGGAGGGAGACGCCAATAGGGGTGCGACCGCTCGAGGGTTAAACCCGCCGTACCTCCTTAATCATGACAATTATGAAAAAAAGTCATAACAAATTAAATATGCATTTCCACTTCCCAAGCAAGTTCTGTTGAATATTTTTCACCGTATCTCTCACCGTTTTTGCAGTGGAGCGTCGTGAACAATTCAATTTTTAATAACGACAAAACTACTCGGTCAACTTCAAGCAAAAACTAATCCGATGTAAGTTCCATGAGGACGCTTCGATTACGACCTCGATGATCCAGATCGTTCGACCCGTTCGTGAGAAATCGTTAAGAAATTCCGAAATATACGTTACTATAAACGTGTGCTACTAAAAAAATTGGCAAATTGAAAGAAATATGTCATTAATCTGGACAATGCTCATGCCAGACAAGTTGATTAGGTATGAATGGATCAGTGAATAATCTTCACTGAAGTTATGAGCAATAACAAAAGTAACATGTACACATCAATAGAAAAACAACAGCAATAATTTCGCTAATTACCTAATCACAATTAATGAAAATACTCCATAATGAAACGCAACCGAATGACGTTGTCTAATTAATAAAAAAGAAATAACGAATGAAAATAAAATTCAATGAATGAAATTAAACTCCGTTCATTTCCCAATGCAGAATATTGTATAATAATTGTGGAGAATAATTTTGCAATAATTTATTATGAATTATAGGCTTCGTTACGAATGAGGGGAAGCCTTCGAAATGTGTGGAATATGTTTTTATTTTTTCTTCTTTATTTTTTCACGTTAGAATAATAAGCACCGAGACGTGAAAACGGTGTATCGCGATGGTAAGAATAGAGAAGGATCACGGTGGTGATGGGAGGAGGAAGGAAGCAGAGAGACGAAGAGTCAGGATGGCGCGATGGAACTAGCCAGCCGAGACCATTCGTCACGCGAACTCGGCTATTCTCCTCTCTGGCGACGCTTACATTGCACACCCCTTCACTTCTTTTCTACAATTTCATTCGCCTCCACCTCCTACACTTCGGCCTCGTTATGCCCCGGCCGAATAGAAGCCATTGCGCACTGCAATGATGCTAGCGTAATATCCCCGCTGAGCATCAAACACAAATTCAAGAGGTGGTTGGGATAGTTTGCAGACACTACGAAGTTTTCGAGGTGATCTTTACATTCAGCTAATCGCATTCCGTGACTGGACCTGGTCGCCTGGTGAGCGGTGCGCCGCGTCATGTCTTTCCCAAGTTTGATTCATGAAAGTCACAACACACCAATATCAGAAGCTGGTGCTTGCACGAAGAAATGGGGGTTCCATGACGTTTCATCCATAAGACAATTGATCTCATCTTGACAATTCCTGTCATAGACAGCTCATCTCCTAGACAACACATCTCGTAAACAACTCATTTAGAAGAAACACACAGACACACACATACATGTATACACACATACATATATACACATACACACACATTCACGTATACACACTTACACATACACATTAGACCGACTCAGTTTTTTTTTTTCGTCAAACCAGGCTTGAACTGATGCACTAGGTCTACAAAGAAAGGGTGCAAAAGAAAAACCTAATCAGATTTTTTTATAAGGTCCCGCCAAATTTTTGAAATTTGCATTGAAAAACACACGAAAATTTTGGATTTTTTCAGTGTGCCGTGTGCCCATCCTTTAGTATGTGATGGAAATCAGTTTGATTGGTCCAGAAACTTTGTTTATAGGTTAGACTTGAATATATGACATTAATTAATTTTTTCCCGAGCACATAAATAAGAGAAGTGAATGTCCTAATATATTTGATTATAAGTTCATTATTACAACATTAAAAAATTGAAAGAAAATAAAAAAAGAACTCAAATTATTTGTCACAATTCATTTAAGATGAGATGTCCGTGGGATGAGTTGTCTTTCAGATGAGTTGTCAGTAGGATGAGTTGTCCTCGAGATGAGTTGTTAGGAGATGAAGAGTCAAGATGAATTCTCCTAGGGATGGAACGTCTGGACACCGAAATGGGAAACGCTGGTCACCGTCCGCGCGAGCGGGTTCGCGTCCCGCTTGCGTCGTATCACGGCTTCACTTATCAACCGTAAACTTAAGTATTTCTTCCATTTTATTTGGAGAAAATAAATTCATCGCAGCATAAATTTTTGCTCCGTGTGGACCAGGAATATCAGAAAAAAAATTAAGAACTTTGTAACATTGTTTATGTGAAGCATAATACTCTTGATGAATATGAAAAGCGAATTGAAGACTGAATTAAGTTGGAAAATCAGCGATTTATGAAACACATTTAAAATCGCAATACTCGCGGGAAGGACATCCGCAATGGTGGTGGGGAGGGGGGGGGGGAATTTTTTAATGAGGTATTAACAACAGGATACAACCCAAATGCATTTATTAGTTATTATTTATTATGTCTCTGAATAATGCTAAACAATTTATTACGTGTCTATTCATTATCACTCTTAGTTATAGTTATTGAGGCGGTACATATCTTGATAATTTTTTGCGTCTACCAAAACAGCTTCACTAGCATAGTTGCCATATCAATTATCTCACAAAAGATTGTCACTTTGCACATACGATATCTATACTAACTCATCAACAGTGCCTTTAGATCTCAGAAACTCGGCCCCGGAAATTATGGGACTCGGCTTTCACTTAACATCGTTCTTCAGGGAAAATCTCGAAACCTATCACAGGTAGACGAATTTTCATAATAACCTTTTTTGTAGGGCATAACAGGACCTACAAATTTCATTTTACAAAAATTTTTATATCTTCTTTAGATTTCGAGATACTAAACAAAAACCAACGCTGCACCGAAAGAGATTCACCTAGAGTGACCTGAAGCACTGGACCCCTAAGGCCCACGCTAAAAATTCTCGTGACTGAAATTGTCGCATTTGCATTGATATCAATTCCCAAAAAAATTTGTATTTGTAGAAATTTAACGTAATAGTCGAAAAACTAGCGACGAGAAAATTTCGTTGTTTATTCTAATGAGAAACCGGCGAATTGGCTAGCGTGTTCGCCCAGGGGCCCATCCATAAATCCATTACTAAAACATAGTCAATTACATTCGTCACTAAGCGATGCAGCAGCTGATGGTCGAGAGGCATCAGCTCTAACTGTTGTGTAATGAGCATGTTAATGCTTACGTTTTTGGCAAATTTTCGGGGGGGCATTATAATTTACCAACGTATTCGCCACGTGCTACCCAAGCTTTTTATTTTCTCCTGCCTAGAGATGCCAAAGAGAGATGTGTCCGCGCATCGGTCATTATCATCGCCACCTGCATGTCCATCTTCCACGTGAATTTTTTTCCGCGAGCCATTGGCTCGTGCTTCAAGTTCGGCGAGTCATTGGTCTCCCCCACCCCTCCCTCCAACCTAAATGCTCGAGGATTTTGGATGAATAAAGACAGATATAGACTGAATTATTATGTGTCTGGAATCGTCTTATTTTTATTTTGATTTAGTTGAGAATTTGAATAAAAAATTAATTTCACTGTTTCGGAATTTTTCCTCGTTTAACAAATTTTACGGACATCGGGAAAACATGAGATAATTGAAAAATTGGGTATATAGAAACAAATTTTTGGAATACATTAATTTTTTTTCAATTTCAATAATTCTCAACATCTAAAATTTCTCAGAACTATTTAAATTTTTTCCGGATTTTTCCAAATTTTTTGAAATTTTTTTAAAAGTTTTAAATATTTTGAATTTTTTTTCAAAAAATTTCACAATTTGTTCAAAAAATTTTCAAAATTTCAAATTTAAATTTTTTTGAAATTTTATGAATATTCGGAATTTTTTGAATTTCAGAAATTCAAAATACTCAAACATTTTGAACCAAATTAAAAAATCGCAAATTTGACAATTTTATTGAATTCACAATTTTACTCTGAAATAGGTCAAGCAATTAAAAAAAAAACAGAATTGGTTTTCGCGATTAAAGAAAATTTTTTAAATGTACACATAGAAAAACTTCGGAAATCCTGTCTTGCCCCTAGAGACAGGAAGGACGGATATGTTCACCCATCGTTGATTACCATCACCACCTGCATGTCCGTCTTCCACTTGCATTTTTTTCCACGAGACATCGGCACGTGTTTAAAATTCGGGGAGTCATTGCACTTGTTCGGAATGACCGAGGATTTGGTATAAATAATTGTGAGGAATAACGGGGATGTTTCAATATTGCCTACCTTTTTTTTTCCATCCCAACAACTTGACACCTGCTCCATACCGCTCAGCCCTTTACCCACCGATAAAATCGATGAGCGTGTTGCAAATTGTTAAGGGTTGTGAAGGAACACGAAATACACCCCAGAATTAATAAAAGGACTGTAAAAAAATTCAAATACTCCATTCTTAAGATACATGAAAATTGGGCGTATCATAAATTTCGGTACAACTAATTCAATCACTCCCTGTTCCTTCCAAAACACCCAACACTGTCAAATTTTACAAGGTCACAACGAAAAAAAATTTCATGTTTTCAAATCTGATAAACTTGAAAAATATTAAAATTTTTAAAAATCCAGCAATTCTCAAAATTACAAAAAAAGATTTCACTTAAAAAAAAAATAATATGAAAGTGCTCGAAAATTTTTGAGTTTAAAAATTTTTTTAAATATAAATCTGTGTCTCAAAATTTTCCAAAATCCACAAAAACTCAAAAATTGAAAACATTGAAAAATTGATGAGCACGTCATTTTAAACCTACTTGATTTTAATAACAAATTTCGTCCGTAGTAATTCAATCAGTCATTACATAATATGGATAACAAAAATAACCTAATGAATGATAATGTACATGAAAACCAATTAAATCATTTTAAAAATTCTATTAGCCCACACAAATGCTCAAAATGTTAATTGCCACAATAATTCTCATACCGCTATCCCTAAAATCGAGATTTCGATCTCGGCATAATGACATTTCCCCTCTTCATAAAAATAACTGCCCCTGGTATTCGTCACTGAAAATTATTACTATCATTTTACGAAATACTAATCAAGTTCAAACTATGCTGGGCATGGATAGACAGATAGATTTACACACACACACACACACATACACACACACCTGCAAACAAACGGCCACACTTATACAACCGCACATAGACAGACAGATACCAACATACACACATACATACATATGCAAACACACATCAGACAGACGCCCCCCCCCACACACACACATACACACATACACACACATCCCATCTTTTTTTCATATAGATGCGTCGATCTCTCAAAATACAAAATTCTTCAGAATCACCAAAATTCCTAAACCCCCAGTAGCATCTCTCCTTTCCGCCTGAAAATAACGCACCCCTGACATTTCTCACTCAATAGTCACACCTATTGACAATAAACATTTGCAAAAACAACAGAGGTGCAAAAAAAAAACTAGGATTCATGTCAATGCACAGAGGCACGATCGGATCCACCAGATACCCAGTGAAAGCCATTCCCGCTGCATTCTCAACTGCACTATGCATGTGTGTGTAATGTGTATGAAAAAGTAACGCGTGTGGCGGACAGCAAAGGGAATAGCCGGCGCGCGCATTGCATAAAATCCTTTTCAATTCTGTCGAGTGGAAAGCACCATTGAGCCCTCGCCAAAGAGATACGCATGCAAAACACACAGCCGCCACCAGTGCGTGCTTGTCTATATGTGTAAGTCTCTTTTATACTCTCGTGTAACATACACACGCCTACTTGTGTGCGACGACTTTCTGATAGGTTGACGATTTATTTTACCGCCATTTGCCGAGATTACTGCCTACAGCAAAAAGTATTCATTTTGTCTTTTAGATGTTTGAGCCGGAACCCGTGCAAGACTTGCCGATCTTACGGATGCGGCCAATGTATTGGCCACTATCGGCGACTCGATGCTGGGTAAAACGAACATCGGCCAATATGTCGGCCGTGATCGGCCTGCCAGGCTCGGTTGCCCAACCTTGGGCCAATGCTAAGGCTACCATTGTTTCGCCAAACTTCGGTGGAACTAGCCTCAGCCAATATGTCGGCCAGCATCGATCCGCCAAGCTTCGGTCAATCGAACTCAAACCAAGTTCCAGAACTACTTGAATTGAATCAAACGTCACTTTCGTCAAGTTGCTGCGTGCCTTTAATATTTGATAACGCTATTCTATTCAATCTACATCCACATACAGAAAATCAAGTTAATGATATATATGTGAATCATTTGATGTAGAGTTATTCCAATTACCGCGGTAGCCAAGTGGTTAGCGCGCAGAGTTGGTAATCTGATGATTCGGGTTCGATCCCCAGCGCGGGCGGAAAAAAACGTATAAAGGGCTTTTTTCAATATGAAATGATCAAGGATCACTAGCAAGATGATAATTAGCTCCGAAAACGCAGCTAAATTATTTTGTAATCCTTACTTTTGATTATTATATGCAATCGATACCGATAGTCACAAGGTCGGCATCAAACTCGGCTATTTCCTGTACCCTAGATCGCCATCATTGGTGCCGAGCGTTGAGCGAGTATAGGGGGCGATAGTCGGCCCAGTATTATCATCCAGGGATCGGCAGTGACTTCGGCCTATGTTGGTTGCGAGGCTCGGTAATGTCAGCGTCGAGCTTAGGCCGATGTGTGGCCGTATCCGGTTGCCCTGTACGGGAAGAGACCGAGAAGGAATCAATAAGGGTAATGCTTTTTCGTGCAGGTCTTCCATAAAGTTTTCGGACGAAGATGTGGGCCCAGACCGAGATGAAGCTGAGGTATGCAACCATCCGAGTGAGAAATTCTTTTTAAGCCGAATGGTGAACACTTTTTTCGTCGCTTGGTCCGGAAAAGCGCGAGCCGCGCTCAAACTCGCGGTTTCGCGGGCCTAGGGACGAAAAGATAATTTTGATATAAATTTTGAAGAATTGTCAAAAAATTCAATGTTCGCAACAGTTTGGACAATTTCTGAACAATTCCAGGGCCTGTAAATTCCAGGCATGCGAGGAAAAGAGACTATAGTACTAGTGCGTGATTATCTATAGGCAAGTTTCTCTTGCACGCTTATATGCATACACACGCCTACTCATGCACGATTCCTTCGTGATAGGTCGGCGATTTATTTTCCCTCCATTTTCCTGGAGTAATGCGCCTACATAACGGTGAGTTGATTAATTTTAATTACTGGGTTGCTCGATAAACAATTTTAAAAATTCAATAAGTATCCAGTTTTTGGGAATTTTGTGGCTGACTGAAATTTTGAAAATTTCAGGAACTTCGAAAATTTTCCAGAAAATTATTTCGAAATTTCAGGTTCTATATTAACAAAATTGAAAATGCAAAATGCAAAATCCACACACACACACACACACACATACACATGGCTTCCTTCTTTCTCTTTTTCTCTTAAAACGCACACACACACACACACATACACATACACAGAAAATTTAGGGAGCCCTTTAAGGATACTTGGAAGACCAGTGACCCCTCGAAAACGCGAGTTTCAAACTTGAGGTAATTACATTAATTTTCCACGAGAAGTTTGCTAGATACATATCCTCTAGAAATGACAGAGAAAGTAACAATTTAAGAGAGATCCCCTATGGTGACAATCATGCGATTTACCCAAACTGTTTTACTTGGTCCCCCTTGACTGTTTCGTTTAGTCCGTAATTATGGACTCGTAAGGGTGTGGGGCTTCGCTTTTTCCCTGATGCGCAAATATATCGCGAATTGGAGTACCCACACATTGCGCGGTGGAGGGGGGGGGGGAGCGGGGGGTGGTACCGGGTGGATTTATCTGGAACTGTTTCTACCTGTTTGCCCAGCCTCCCCCCACCCATCGGATTGTATATTCTTGTGTATTTTCATCCCGTCCTACCAGTCGGAAGAGTATACATTCGCTCCTCTGTTTTTGTTACAATGATTGTGCGATCCATTGATAATTTTAAAACAAAAGCAGTAGCGGGTCGACTGGCATTGTGCAAAAATCACTGGACCACTCGTTTAATTCGGCCTGGGTGATTCAGGCCTCATGTGGGTAGCAGGGGATGGGCATCGGCCCTCTTTTATATGTGAATATCGCGGACAAAACGTCGAAAATTGATAAGGGAATTAAATGGATTTTCGTTTTTAGGCGGGACAATAACTCCACATTCTGCTTTTTTTTGCAAAGTAACTTCTATAGGTGCATTGAGCGGTGAGCGGTTCGATCAATGCGACGACAAATCAGATGCGATGAAATTTTAAATAGCATGGGCATTTTCCGAATTGCGAAAATTTTTAAAAAATTTGGGGATTTTGCAATCTGCAAAATTGTAAAAGTTGAAAACATGAAAAAAAACCTGGATGTCAAAATTTTCACTATTTTCAGTTGAGGTTCTCGTTGATGGGGAAAGACGCGCCACATCAGCGGACATCCTGCGCGGCAAATAATTGCGAGATGCATTCGTGTACGTAACGGCTGTATGACAATGTAAAAAGGGAGATGTGAGCCTCGCTGTCGGTGTGTGTGTGTGTGCGAATGCGGAGGGACTTGGCTTTTTGCATGTGGAGGGCCTCGGGGCGCATGGGACACATATATGTATGGAAGCGGGTAT
Source organism: Asobara japonica (assembly GCA_026005395.1). Taxonomy (NCBI): domain Eukaryota; kingdom Metazoa; phylum Arthropoda; class Insecta; order Hymenoptera; family Braconidae; genus Asobara; species Asobara japonica. The sequence goes on from BQMI01000028.1 coordinate 3,788,199, forward strand.
TTCTGCCATATAGCGAAAGAGGCGCAAATCACAGTGCACGCGTACAGCGATGCATGTCATAATGAACGCCGAGCCAACTTTTTGTTTTAATTCCTTCGAGCGGAAATATCGGCCATTTTGAATTTTCAATTTTCAACGCTCTAGTAAGCCCTCCGCACCCACCCATCCACCCTCTCGCCCAGCGGGTTTATTTAATGTTTTTTTTTTTTCGTTTTTTTTCTAGTGGGGGTCCGGGGTTGTCGCGGAGAGGGGTGATGATGAATTAAATAAACTAGGGGATTAAAAATAGGAACAGGAATTGGGGGTCGCCTTGTTTACTAGCGAGAACTTTTTCTATTTCAAAAAAGTTTTTTTGTATTTTTCAGGAATTAAAGAGTTACACTAGACATTCTACAGGTGACAGGAATTCACATAATTATTAAGCACATGTTGCGTACAGACGCGAAATTTTGCTTCAGGCAAGCCCTTGAGTCTTAAGAAATATGTTTTTTGAGCCCGAAAAAGTCAAATGCTGGTTATATCTGGACAACGACTGGGTTCACAGGAAAAATTAAAGTTCCTAGGAAATATATTTACCAAATTTCTCCTCAAAACCATTTGCTACCGAAGCATTTCGATTTTTCAAGAAAATCTTTGAAAGAAATGACAAATCTTGGAATTTTTCGTGTTGTCCCGATGGTAACGGCTATTCCACCCCTTAGTGTTCTTCCACGTGATTTGGTTCCAGATGAAAACTCAAGTCCGGGAATGGTTCCGGATGAAAGTTCCAGTCCGGGAACGGTCCCTGATGAACGTTCGAGTCCGGGAACGGTCCCTGATGAAAGTTCCAGTCTGGGAACGGTTCCAGATGAACGTTCCAGTCCGGGAACGGTCCCTGATGAACGTTCGAGTCCGGGAACGGTTCCAGATGAAAGTTCCAGTCCGGGAACGGTTCCAGATGAAAGTTCCAGTCTGGGAACGGTTCCAGATGACAGTGCAAGTTCAGGAACGGTTTCAGATGATAGTCTAAGTTTGGGAACGGTTCTGCTGAAAGTTTAAGTCTGGGAACGGTGGCAGATGAAAGTTCAGGTCCGGGAACCGTTTCAAATAGCAATGTAAGTTCGGGAACAGTTCCAGATGAAACTTCGAGTTCGAGAATGGTTCCAGATGAAAGTTCCAGTCCGGGAACAGTTCCCGGTGTGAAAGTTCAAGTCCGAGAATAATTCTACATGAAAAATCAAGTCCGGGACAAGTTCCAGATGAGAGTTCAAGTTCGGGAACGGTTTCAGGAATCCTAATTTCGATACAAGAGAGTCGAAATTCTCGCTTCCTATCATATAACGGACACATATACCGGCATATATAATTCTTCCGCTAGGGTCGATAATTACTTCATACGAACGGACAGCGCCATGCTGAAGCCCCAGGAATTCCCCGAAATTCTTCAACGACATGGACAAATCGTTGCCAACGTAAGAAAGAAAAAACAATGAAATAATGAAGAGTGAGGTGAATGAGAGAGGCCCAAGGAACAAAGCCTAACGATTATTTTCACACTCCTGTGTCCGACAGAGACACCTTGCAATACGACTGTCCCCCCCCCCCCCGGGTTGACCTACCACCGTTCCATCCGTTCGTTTTTTTACCATCCACCTCGAAAAAAGGATTTAACTCAGCAACACCTTCATTCCGCAAATACCAAGACAACCAACTGAGGACTGTCGGGAAAATAAAAGAAAAAAACAAAAAACAAAAGTGGAATCTCCGCAGCTGGAGTTATTCGTAATTGTGCACTCAACTTGGCAGAACTGGTAAATGATCATAGGTAATGTCTCTATGAAGGGGGAATACTTTTCTTCCAGCAAATTCTGAAGGTATCACCCAAGTCTTGCGCCACCCCCTCACCCCCCCCCCCCCCGCCCCATCGCCGCGCGACTCGTTAATGTATTGTGTTTCGGCCTCGTGTATTTGTCACTGCGGTATTTCAGGCGTTTCTCACCTTGTCCGAGGGGGTGAATTGATGGGATTGCGCCAATGAATCGAAATACTGGTAGAGAGAGGAAAAAAAAAACGGCTTCATTATCTAGATCTTGACGGGACAAAATTAATTCACTCCCTCGTGAAATATCAGAAATTACTTTGGGGGAAAAAAATGAATTAGTCGTAAATTAACTATAATTTATTGGGGACCAGGATTGTGATATGGGGACAGCACAGCACAAAAAAAAATTATGTATTAGGATGGTTGACCTATATAGAACATATAGCGTGGATAACAAATCCGTATCTCTTTTGCATAGGCGAATTTTTCATTACTATGAATCTATATTGTCATTGGCAAAATCAAAGGCAAAATTAATATATTCAACACTGACAAAACCCATGGAAATAGTTTGATGGGGATGGTGTTATGCACTGCTCGTCAGGCCCGCGGCTTCAAACCGAAGTCTAGCATCTGCTCTTTCAGCGGTACCACCTCCTCTCCCTCCCCGCCCCCCGCGTAATATGCGTGCCCGATATCGCGGCCAAGATCTCAGATGCGTCCAGTGCGATATCACGCACTCGTGCACGCGTGGCCGTGTGTCCCGGGGAGAATTGGCTGCCGCGCGCGGGCGCAAAACTCACACACATAAGATACCTACCGTAAATAGCTATAGGTATTGAGGATAGAAACCCTATAACTCTGGCTTTTCGTGCTGTGTAGGTATTATTGTAAATGCGTCGTGTGTGCAACCGACAACTCTGAATGCCCTGCCGCCCTCCGGATTGCACCCGTTTCCTATTGACCGTTTCCGTCTGCTGTGAGTTGTTTCTCATTGGAACTTGACTTTACGACGACAGTCGTCCAGAAAAATGGGTGGCAATCTGGACGAAATCTTCTAGTCGTATGGAGATCAAAATTTGGACCGGTAACGTTGATGATGCATCAAATGGTCCACTGGTGGGCTGAAGGTCAGAAAGCATCATGAACAGTTGTCATTGAGCATTTGCTTGTAGGACCAGTCAAGGCATCACGAGCTGGTGCTGCAGAAAACATTCAGACATTTATTGGCGGGAAATTTGGAATTTTGATTGATGTTTTGTTCACACGTTGTGAAGACATGTGGTACATGTGTTCAAAAATTGTCCGGATCCAACATCCATCGGATTTAGTGAACTCTCTCGCGGACAATGTTGGAGCCCATGCTAAGCAGGCTCCACTCCGCGTAATTTGATGGGATCATTTGCAAGCATCCTATTACTTAAAAACGATGGAGGTTACGTGATGCTCAGGGCACCTCCATGTTCATTTTTTTATTCATCTTACATTTTGATTGGTTTTGGAACGCCACCATTGCTCATTTTACATTTTGCTTGGCTAGATTCTCATTGGTCTCTCATACAGCGCGCGCTCATCGTTCAAATTTTAAAAAAACAAGAAGACAAAAACTGAAATTAATGGAAATCAAATTCAAGAAGAAAAGAAACAAACAAAATAAAAACAAGGAAGTAAAAAATCAAATTAAAATCAAATAAGAAAAAAGTTCAGTGGAAAAGCTGGTCAACATCCCGGCCGCTTGCGCCCGGGGTGGCGTTAGTTCTTCTATAAACTCTCATTATGCTATCTCATGAGCCGAAAGGTTAGGTCAAGCATATATTGACAAGTATTTTAGGTATTAGGTGAAGATATATTAGCTGCCTTGTAAAGTACAAGGACACTCATTTCGGTTTTTGTTTTGTTTGCAGAGTCAACACAAGCTATGTGTTCATTGTGAGTTCAGGGTCAAGCCAAGACCTTTTGATGATTGTTTTGTTTCCGAGAAATGTGTATTATGGTCACGAGTTGCCCAATATTTCCAGGAACACATTGAGGGAATCGCGAATGCATTGATTGTTATTATTGACGCAAGTAGGGCGGCGAAGAAATAATTCGAAGTATGATGGATCATAGAAGGACGTTCATTATTTCTTCCTCAGGATTTGTGAGAGCTATAGTCTTCCAAAAATCCCATGACCAAGAATTGCTAGTGCTGAAAAATCCACAATTCTTCATTCGTTAATGTTTTTTTTATTTTCTATATGAATATTTTTTAATTAATATTTCATATATGAATAGATGATCTATAGTAAAAAAGGAGATACCGAATAAAATATCGCTATATATCGGAATTATCGAAAAGCGTACGACCGCAACCGCCGCGACACCAACCAGTGCGGCGGAAAAAGGAAGTGCGCAGGCGAAGTACGAGCAGCCAGTTGAATATAATAGTACCACAACAAGAAGAAAAAGTATTTATCCGGTGACCGATAAGTTACATTGCAGAATATTTATGATAATTTATGATAATTGTTCAGAACATTTAAGAAACACATATCGAACGTTGACGAAACAAATAATTTTTTTCCCAGACATATAAAATGCAGGTGTAGTTATGTAAGGGTAACAACGAAAATTAATAATGCAATAAATCTAAAGTATTGTTAATTGGGAATAATTGCATTGATCACGTAAAATTCCATTTTTCAATTATCTCAAATTATAAATTATTGTCTATGTTAACCATCCGTTTTCCTCATTAAAAATCAATGGAAAAAATCTCTCTTTCACACATCATCAAGAGATTGTTCAGGTGATAAAGCCCATTACCCTACCAAAATATCATTAAATCCCTGATGCGGGTATATAGTTATCAACCCGATAATCCCCATACTTTTCGCAATTTCCTAAATCAGATTCCGCGCTGTATACTTACCTGTTTTTACGATGTGACCACACGTTTATTCAAATTAATTAGCATTCCCGACGTGATGCCTTAAGAAGGTCCACCTTAAGGTTCAATGGTTGGTGCCAACAGCACCCCTGGGTGATTCCAGACGTGACGCCTTAAGGAGGTCCACCTTAAGGGTCAAGGTTTGGCATCAATAGCTCTCCTGACGGATTCCCGACCTGTTGAGTCATACGCCCGCGGTATGGGTTAAACATTTCAGGCCATCAGAGTAGCACAAATTAAATCCAGAACAATTTACTTTACACATACATTTTCAGGGTAGCATTTAAATATTCCAGATATAGGGAATCTATATATATAGTATGCCAATATATAGATATACATGCATATATTTTCCACACGTCTATTTTATATGAACAATTTAGACGAATGTGGATGTATGTATGTAAAACTTTTTATTAAGTCCCAGGACGAAGAGCCCCTAAGGATTAACTCACAGATAATACAGAATAATATTCACCGAGTATCTGACATCATTCCACTTGATCAAATATTCATACACGAATCAATATCAGATCAGAAATGAAGCTTCCGTAGGGACCTCAGGTCAGAAACGAAGACAAGGATTGCAGTGCGAAAAAAATGGCAGTCTAAAAACCACCTAGATTAATTCCAGAATGAGTAAGACATATCAAACACTTACACAGTACCACACAAAGATAATCCTAGGAATCACATCCTATCTGTTATATATCTGACATATATCAGTTGTGAAAAACGTGATATATCCCACATGTCTCAAATATAGTGATGCACATTTGAGGAGCTAGCAATCAATATTTACCAAAAACTTCGGATTTCATCCGGAAGCAGCGTGGCGCAGAATTACATATGCCTTAGGCTGATATTTCTACAAATTATCAGTTTTTTTTTATTTATTATTATATAGTATTAGAGACCTCATTGCGAGGTCTATTAGCTGATGTGATATATCATATTTACAAATGATACATATATAATTTACGTAAATATATTCATATTCAGTCTTAAATACTTGTTCATGTTTCAGTTATATACGAAGTTCACATTCTATGAAAAACTTATGTATGGATTTAATGACGATTGGGTTCATAAAGTCCTCAGTTACCACCTCAAAATGCAGGAAATATTATCAATATTATGACCATATATATATATAGGTATACCGCCAAAGTGGTCCATTTCCAAATGTCCTATATGTTATAGAGCACAGTTTCATGGTACACATATCGAGTTAATGGTATCGTTGGCAACGCTGCGATGTTCACATTTCAGCGGATCGCACCAGTGCAGGTTCACGTAGGAGTGAACAGCGCAATCCACGATAGGAGTGGACTCAGATCTTCCCCTGTTATTAGGGACAATTTCCAATGGGCCTAGGGGCTCGCTAAGATGCGAACGAGAGGCCGTAGCACTGAGAAGGTGTCGAGGGAGTAGGACAGGGCGAGGGGTAAAATACGAAACAACTTACGACACATACAAAAAAAAAACACAAGCCCGATATAATGTTATGTGGGCACCCGCGGGGGGTTGCACAGTCGCTCGCGCTGCATAGCATATTTTATGATAAGCAGCGCTCACAAAATAAAAGAGTATATAAAAAAATAATATGAGATAAAAATAATGAAGAGGACGTGCGTATGGGATGTGCGGTGGGCTAAACGAGGACGAAAAAGTCGCCGCGGGTTATCAGAGCGAGTGTATACGCGTATGCGCATCGGAGAACGAAAGAGCGCGCGACTCTGGAATTGCGCATGGGGGAAGGAAAAAAAACATGAGCGCGGGCAAAACAAAATGTGAAAATCGAGAGCATGAAGAAAGCGGTTGGGGGGGGGGGAGGGGGAGGGAGCAAGTGTATAATCAGGGGTATTACATTATATCGAGACTTGCCTACGAATTTACATAATGTCGGCGAGTTTCTGTGAGAGAAAAGCTCGCATTTCCTCAGTCCAATGATTTTTCTCATTTGACTAGTGAATGTGTGGCCTCGTAGTTGTGAATGAAAGTTCTTCATTCCAATATTTGGAAATTTGCACTAGTGCCGAAACACTTCGTTTCCCGATACACATTATTGGACCCTATTTGATCAAACGAATTTGTAGGTGGTGGTATTAGCACCTCAAATTCAACGGTCTTTGGGCACTAGCTCTGGAGGTACAGTCGTTGGACACTCAGGGCTATGTCATTACAATAACTTCCCTAGATCGAAAACTGAAAAAATCCAGGAATAGGCTACCTCTACCTCGCCAGTAACTTTGCACGATTGTTTGAGGAGCAAGGTTATATACACAGTATATGACGAACCCTATTGCAGCTATATCTCAACCGAACCTCATCGCATAAAATCCCATAGGAGTGTCAACTGGCCAAAGTGTCCCACCACCTCCATCCTAAATTGACAAAAAACCCAACCCGTCCTGCCCCCCCCCCCCCAATTCCCGACAGTTGGTTCGGACCATTAAAAATTGGGTTCACGCTCACAAGAGCCCGGTAATTAGTGTGTCTCAAGGTATGATAGTCCCACGAGTTGACTGACGAAGTCGCCCATATGCTGCGCCCCACACCACTTCGTGTGATTAAAATCTCACACTATATGGCTCTCTGTTGTAACACTGGCGGAGCACCTCAAAAAAAAAAAGAGAAAAAAGAAGGCATGCCTCAGCTACTCAAAATACATGCGAGTGAATGTCGGGTCATAACACCCATGTGTATTTCCGTGTTGCTGTGTGAGTGGTAGAGGCGACGCGACACGATGCGTTGTGATCCAGATCGAGTGTTCTGCCATGATGATCGTTATCTTGGGGGCCTGGACGCGTCGGTCATGCATCGTTTGCCGCGAAACTGTCTCACCTGGTTCGTCTATCTTTATTCCCTCAGCGAAGCGTTTCCAAGCGATTCCCGGCCATATTGAGGCGCCCCTCGCTGCTCCCATTGTTATTAATCACCATTTTTTAATTAGCCCGATGGACAAAACAGCACAGCAGTACTTTCTAAAACTTGACCTATGCCACTTCCTGCGAATGAGGACGGGCACATGTACTCAGCATTTGACTGCTCAGCTAAACAGACTTATACAGTACCTCTTCCGGTTTTACCAAATCATTTCGGATCAATTCTAAGGTGATCTAAGTTGGCTGCAACCGTCTGGATCAGTCTGATGGTTCAGCTGATTCAGCTGATTCAGCTCAGAAATCGAATAGCTCAAACCTAGTGTAGCTCAAACCTTGATTGAAGACTCCCGAAATATATTGGCATCCTGGAAACCTTCATGGTTGATACGAAGAGTCACCTTAGAAGTCTCTTGCTTGATTGATTGATTGATTGATTGATTGATTGATTGATTCATTGATTTGATTCATTGATTGCTTCATTGATTGATTCATTGATTGATTCATTGATTGATTCACTGATTCATTGATTGATTCATTGATTGATTCATTGATTGATTCATTGAATGATTCATTGATTGATTCATTGATTGATTCATTGATTGATTCATTGATTGATTCATTGATTGATTCATTGATTGATTCATTGATTGATTCATTGATTGATTCATTGATTGATTCATTGATTGATTCATTGATTGATTCATTGATTGATTCATTGATTGATTCATTGATTGATTCATTGATTGATTCATTGATTGTTTGAATAATTGATTGATTGATTGATTGACGAATTGATTGATTGATTGACTGATTGATCGACTGATTGATTGACTGATTGATCGACTTATTGATTGATTGATTGCTTGATTGATTGATTGATTGATAGTTTATTACTGCACATCATGTTGTACAAAAGATTAGGGAAGCTGATCATTCCCTTTTGAAAAATCGTCAGTTGTTGAAAAATGATCGGTCTCCCCCAGAAAGTTCTAGAAGAACTTCTGCCACATCGACATGTAGGAATGTCTGCATCACCTGATGAATCCTTGGAAGCTTGCGTTGGAAAGGTTGGTGTTACTGGGCCAAAACTTCCTCCAGCATCCTTAACGTTGCTCAGGAACATCTTAGTACCTATCGGAAATGCCCCTTGCTTCCTCCAATTGACCGGTACCTTTGGATCGCTGCAGTTTCTCCAGAAAAGTCGACCGCTTCCTTCCCAACCCAGTGAACGTTGATGGATTCATCTTGAGGACCTACCTTTCCTGGGTGTCGACTTTCTTTACATCAGCAACCTATCGAATGTCATTGAACAAGATGAGTAGTGGCCTTATCGTCGTGACAAACTCCAGTGCTCCAATCCCTACAATTACCAAGCTTCCGGTATTTTCTCTTCCAAGCTTCCGAATGGTACTCGTCTGCTGATGTTGGCCTCGCTCAATATTCCTAAATGAAAAAAAAGTATGGAAGGTCTTGTAAATTTTCAAGTTCGTTGCCGGAGGGCGGTGTACAAGTTACGTAAATTGCCTAGCGACTTAAGTGTACCGAAGACTTCCTGAAATAGTATAGTGTTGTTCACCGCGGAAGGGAAGGCGGCCATTATGTTCCAGGTGTGGATTTTGGCCCGAGGCGAAGCCGAGGGCGAAAATCACACGCGGGTGAGGATGAACTCCTGGAATCCCGGGTTGTACTTTTTTTGTCCTCGTCGTGGAAGGTTTAACAGCGAAAATGATGACAGCGCTTGTACACCTAGAGGGCACGCAGTGGTGGGATGGAATTCATCGACTTCAGCCCTTCCATTGCGCTTACAGTGGGGAAAAGCACTCTTAAACCAAGTATATTTTCTGGAAATGAATATCTCTATGAAGTATTCTATTAGTGTTGCCGCGATTCGATACGACACAACACTTCCAACTCTCTCGCCTTGCATCGAAATTATAAAACCAATTGTTATCTCGTCTCGTCTCGAGGATCGTGAATGCAGTCCAATCTCGTATCGTCTCGTCTTGTCTCGATTTTTTTTCACTTTTCAAGTGCTGCTTCAGAACGACTCTTTTCAAAGGTTGGTTTATTAATACGATAACACAGGAATCGATTGATTTTTTCCGAATTCTTGTCGAGACATTTCGTCTCTCGTCACATCTCTCTCGTATTGTCTCGACTTGGCGATAATCATAAAATTGCTCTGTCGTATTGTATCGCGTCATAATGATCTCGTCCTGGGTCGTCTCATCTTAACTTTCTCTCGAATACCTCTGCAATTACTATTACTAACAGGCTGAAAAGTAATTCTTTTGGCGTCGATGATTACCGATGAATATTTAATTCTCCCAACGATACATTTTCACTGGAGCTAGGGGACTCCATTAGCGTGGGAACGGTGAGCTAAAGGCCACAATTTGCGGAAATCCCACGTATGAATGTGTTAAACCCCCCCCCCATCCCCACCCCTCTCCCACCCATCACCAAGATGAATAATAACCCGATAATTGATTGCTGGCGTCGCGGCTGTGGTTTCATTATAAATTTATCACCGGTTTTGTGGCTTCTTTTATGATTGGGACGAGGAGCCAATGCAGATTGCGGGGGACATTGATTATAACCACAAAAAAAAAGTGGACGAGCATGCCGAGACAAAGGTCGCAAGGTAGGCAGTCAAAGTGAGAGGACAGCACACGACGATGGGGTGATGCACGGGGAGATACCACTGTCAAGAGATACTGATTATAAAGTCCATTCCATTTTTAACGAGGTACCATTTATTTGGGCAACCACTGCTGCTTGCGCGCTTAGGAAATATGTGGTGCAATCTGATTTTAATGCGCTCCCCGAGGCACGAGTGTTCACGTCTCGGGATTAAACGAGGAGGATGTAGTTCATCATCTTGTTTAGGTACTTCCTGGGAGAGATTTTCTCAAAAAGCAAAATTGTCTGATGTATTTTTCTTCTATCCTCCATTGCTTGCTTCTGAGTTCTCCATAGTAGCCGCTCTTCAGCGTGTCCTTTGGTAGGGCGCACCGGGCACCCATCCATGCGGCTGGGGCCGACTTTCGTCAATTGAAGAAATTCGAAAAATCTTGAAAATTCGTCAAAGAAGTCCTCGAAAAATTCTTCACTGCATGGAGAAAAATCGAAAAATCGGTTCCCGAAAAAAAAATTACGCAATCCGGTTGATAAAGCAATGCGCGCTTCATTAGACAGCTTAACATTAACCTTCCACTTCCCCACCAATGGAGCTACCTGATTTCAGGGGAACAGAGGGTCGATAGGATTAAATATTCATCGGCAATCACCAACACCAATTGGTTTTTACTCTATTGGAAAGGAATAATTGCGGTGGATGTGTGGAGAAAGTGGCGGTCAGGTAGGCTAGAGCCGATATAATGCAGTTTGCAATGCCTTGCACGTTCTGGCGAAGAGGGAGTCTGGGAGAGCTCCGTACCAAGGGGGCGTGGGGATCCTCTCCATTGGTTCACCATTCGAGTAATGGTCGCTTGCATTAGCTACTCACTCGCTCTCCGTGGCTCGTGATCTTCAGCAGGCGTCGTAGACCTTGTGCAGTAAAAAAAAAGTCAAATTTCATGGACGCCTTTAACGTAGGTTTTGGAACAGTGATATCGAAGTCAACTCAAGCCATTGGCAGTCGCACGCCCTCCCGGACGTGATCTGCCGCATGGTGAGCAATGCGCCGCCCAATGCATTTTTCAATTTCATCAGTGGCGGACCTTCCAATATGAGTGAACTTGGCTGGTCTCAACAATTAAACTATTTTCTGTTAAACGGAAAAAGTTCCGCTTGGACAGAATAAGAAAATTAATCGCTTTTCCCCGGTGCAGTGTACAAATCAAACCAAGTCACCATATATTTTTGGGTAATGGTCAGAGGATAGAGGTCGTGAGAAAATCATCCCCCGGCCATTGAAAAACGGCCCAGCAAGTTATGCACGCGGAGATGTCAACTGGAATTGTTTTAGGAATTCCTAACGGAAGATTCCAGAGAGGTTCGGGGTTGTAGGCCCAGGTATACGACAACTTTTACGAGCTTTGACCCCCCCTTGCCCACCCTCAGCGCTTCCCTCCGCCTTGGCTAGGTCAGATTTATTTTTAACACCGGAGATGAAGAGAGAATAAGAGATTGAATAAATTTCAGTTGCTCACCGCTGGCCTTCTCTTACCCTCGTGTTTTTTCATGTGAAACACTCGTTAACTTCGGGCGCACATGGACTTGTACATGTCAATCATTATGTGACTTCCCGTGTTGCTGATATCAGATACGAAGCGCCACGGACCAACCGTGCAGAACTGAACAGCGGAGAGCAGAGAAGTTGGTCAGATTGAAATTAATTCCAGTGGGAAATTGTAACAAAAAGTATTGTTATTACAGGTGTTTATGTCTTCAATTTTTAAATGAAGGGAGTGAGAAAAATATTTAGAGGATGGGAAAATTTTGAAAATTGTCAGCCTCAAATTTTCGAATATTCAAAAAATTTTGGAAAGAGCAAAAATAATTTTTTTTTTAATTACCCCAATTTTTAATATTGGAAAAAAATTTTGGAAAAAAACCTGAAAATTTTGAGTTGCTCAAAATTTTTTTAGGAATATTTCAGGAATTTCAACATTCTTCCCTCAATACCACGTCCCTCGGGAATGCCCTAACTTTTCTGTAAATCTTTCCTGTTTTTTTTCTCTGCAAGTAGGAGCGCCCTGAAAAATTTTTAAATTTCAATTTGATTACACCGATGAGAAATTACACGATTGAGCTCATTAATTCCACCAACGACAATCGTTCGCTTGAAATAAGTATAAACAGCTTTAAAGCCCAACAAATGACCATACCTCATAGTCTGTAAATTATTCCCGTCCAGTGAATTCTCCTTTAATCGTAATTAAGTTCTCATTTGGATGAAATAAAAATTTACCGGATGCCCTTGTGCAGTACGTAAATTCGTAGCCTTATGTGCGAAAGGTGCCGAAGTAAAGTCTCGTTGGGTAGAATGGTGAGATCTAACTATTTTTTAATCTTGAATCTCAGCAATGCAAAATGTCAGGAAAATCACATATCACCCAACGCAATATTTTATGTTAATTAAATGCTTCATTAGGCGACGAAAACTCATTCAGATTGTTACGTCAAGGAACTTGCAATTTTTTTTTCAATTAAAAAAATTTTTTTTTTTCAATTTTTTGTTCACTTTTTTCAATTTTTTAAAAAAATTTTTTTTGATTTTTTTCCCAATTTGTTTTTCAATTTTTTTCTCAATTCCTTTTTCATTTTTTTTCGAAATTATATAGTATACAATGCAGAAAAATACTAATGAACATGTGTTTTATTTAAATACCGACTATTCAAAAAGACGGTTCTTCAAACCACGTGACGACCGCCGTGACGTGACGAACGCGCCTCAGCCCGCGCCAGCCAATCACGGGCGGTCTTTGACACGACTGGAGCGCGTGCATCCAATAGAAACTAGGGACACACCCACGCGACTCTTGTGACGTCATCAACGACAAATTTTCGGTTTGAAATTGACGGATTTTCTATGACTGATTCAACAATATTGAGGGAGGATTGCCATGGATTTCATGGGAAGTAGCAGTTGATAGGTTGTAACCAATCTTTCAATGGAGTTACTTGAATCTGAGCTATATGCATAGTTTTGCGCTTTACATTATTATAAGACGCAGACAAACAAAAAATTGTAATGCTGCAATTTTTGTTAGGGGGCATATTTTTTTCTCATACGTTACAATAACTTTCGATGAATTAGATGAGACAAGTGGTTGAAGTGATGAAGGAACACTATAAGGAAATTGAAGAAAAAAAAACTATGAATAAAAAAAAACAATGTAACGAATAAAATCAGGCATTTTTTTAAATGTTGAGCAGTCCTGCGGGTGCCTGTGAACGCCTCTGAACTAAATCTTCCCAAACATTCTTCATCCTCCTCTCGCACTCACCATCATCTCCGCCCTCTCCCTCTTTCTCGTTTTGTCTTCGCTGAGAACACGACACGAATACGAAAGCAGGTAAGCACCGTGATAATATATACAACCATCGTGGATGCTTCATTCTCGTCGTGAAAATAAAGTTTTCATTTTATTTCTGTGGAAAAAGTATGCCTCGGCCCATAATCCTCAACAGCGTTGCCAACGATACAATTTTCATGGTATGTATAACAGCGAATTGTGCTTATACTCACGCACAAATGAGCTTTTAGAGGCGAATGTGGTATTATGAACTGTATGTTCATTTTTTTAAAGTTTTTGAAATACTCAAATTTTTGAATTTTTTTTCTACTGTTTTTTTTTAGTTTTTGAATTTTTTAGAATCCACCCAGTCACCTACTTAGCCACACAGTACTCTGCGGCTCAACCCCTATCCACCCTATCATCTACTTACCACCCAGCCATTTACCCACCCACCCATCTACTCACCCACCCACCCACTCACCCATCCACTCATTCACCCATCTACCCATCCACTTACCCACTCACCCACCCACCCACTCACCCACTCACCCACTCACCCACTCACCCACCCGCCCACCCACCTACTCACTCACCCATCTACCCATCCACTTACCCACGCACCCACCCACCTACTTACCCACTCACCCACCCACCCACTGACCCACCTTCACATACACCCACCTACCCACCCACCCATTCACACCCCCCCCCCCCACACACACACACACACACACGACCCTAATTAAAAATTTATCAGATAGTTGTGAGACGTAGAGAAACATGAAAATTTTATGATTCTGAGACAATTAATTTTCGGAGTGATGACTATAACTTGTTGCAAAAGAAATACTGGAAAAAAGTGCGTGGATTGGCAACACTGCTGCTGGTTATCTCAGCGTTTCACGTATGCCCCATGCTCCAAATTTACATGTCCCCCAAAATAAATAATTACGTAATTAAAACTGTCATGATGAATTTCCTTCTGCACCTAATGATCATTAGTTACGACTAGGTGACACGTCTTTGCCAGTGGAGAGATCATTTCTGCTGTTCATTTTATTGAAATTAATAATGTAGTTAATTTAATCGTATTGAGACGCAATTTCGACTCCACAAATTTATCCGAAAATTAATGGCCCAGTTGTGGACCCAAGGCAAACTTGCCAGTTAAAAATTCAACACTGCAGTCGAGCGTGATTATTTTCACTGAAAAAATACTGAAACATGGAAACCGTGTGTTTCATTTGATTAAGCAAACCATTTGAGATTCCAGAAAAAAAGTTTATCATTATACTGTATAACTGTACACATTTTTCTTAGCCTATTCAGTTCTATACATGCCATCATTCAATTGCTGCACAAGCCATTTGACTTAACTAGGGGTGTTGCGTTCGCTGCGTTTCATTTGCCTAATTCAGGGTCTCAACTCCTGCGAACAGTGCGTAACTGCTAAATCTGGTTAGTTGCCCAGATACTCTTTCTCATAAAGAGAAGCATAATTTTTTTTTTCTTCGCGCTTTTGCCTTGTCCGACCTTCCGTCTATAAAACTCAATCTTTGCTGTGACTATTCAGCAGTGAAGTACTTCATGTCCTTCATTTTTGAATTCTCCATAATTTTTGAAAATCCCGGTTTGCTCCAATCGATACTAGCCCACATTTAACTGCAAGCGTTCATATCGACCCTAAGATTATGAACCGAGCCACTTTGCCACTTACCTGTGAATAAAGAGCGTACCTCAGTAGCGAATGATTCAATTGCGTTGAGATTCTTTTTGCCTGATGTAACTTACTGGTACATATCTCAAAATCTAAGAAACATAGCGCAATTTGCATTTTACCAAATTTGCAGATCTCACTATACTCTACAAGAAAGGCCCTTATAAAATTGTCGCTGTGTTCCGTAGATTTTGAGATATTTATCTAAAACTTGAGCGAGGCCAAAAGCGACTCAACTCGATAGGCCCACTACGCTACTGATGCACACTCTTCGGTCGCTGATAAGTGGTGAAGTGGTTCTGCCTACAATCTGGAAGCCGATATAAATCCTTCGAATTATTTTAGTTTTTTTTTACTCCAATTTTGGCGCCAAGAAATAACACCAATGATCATTCCCATTACAAGAATACGTGCAATATTTATTCTCGATGTAAAATATATTACATCGATAGTGAACAGTGAGTGCGCTTTCCTCAATTTCATTCTTCCATACTCGGCCTCATATCATCAGCAACTAATCGTTCAATTTGTTTCAGAATTTTAAGTGGACTGTCTTATCCCCCAAATAAATCATAGTGGTGACATTAGGAGTAGCCCAAGCCTTCTTACCAATTCGAGTCCGATCTCACCAGGAAATCGCTGAAGCAACGCCTCCTCCCATCGCATTATTGAAAATTTCATCCTTTAGCGAAAATAAATAATAACCCAATCTGAAGATTAGATGACAGGGTGGCGGGGGGGGGGGGGGGGGGGGGAGGGGAGGGATGGAGCTCCCACTTGAGGACACAATACCCCATTAAAAATTGAGAATACAGAATAAAATTTCGAGGGAACATCCTTAAGGTATGGATACATGAAAATGACGCAGCATTACCGAAACAAAACGGGACACGATACAAGCCCCAAAAATGTAAATACTCTAATCATGAAATGAGCATTACAACCATGGTTCACCATCAGTGAAACCAACAATACTACCAGAGTATTCCCGGCATTGGTCCCCAGTCCCCAGGTGGTCCAGAATAAAAAAAAAAATAAACATCTCGAGCCTCGATATATTCCCAAGACAAATTGTAATGTATTGACCCCACGAGATGAATAATATGGGAACGCTTCTCATCCCATCGCTACCGTCCACATAAACATTCGCCCCAAACGTCTGACATGGCTCGATAACATCCCACCCCTTTTTTCACGATTGCACTGATTATTTATGTCATTAGAAATGTCAAGCCGTGATTTTAAGCTGGGCCAATGGGAAAATATGCAGTGCCCTTTGCCAAGTCGCGCTAGTGAACAATTTTCTCCTTTTTCTTTCAATTATCGACGACTCTAAACCATCGTTTTCCAGACCACGTGACCCCAGCCGTGACGTGACGAGGTGCCTCTGCCCGCGGCAGCCAATCACGGGCCGCCTTTAACCTAACTGGTGCGCGCGCATCCAATTGAACGCATACAAACGCCAGCGCGACTCTTGTGACGTCATCAACGAGAAATTTGAGCCCCGAAAGTGCCAAATTTTCTGTGATTAATGTATAAAATATTGAGGAAGGAAGAAATTGAGGTTTTCTCTGATCAATCGATATAAACTTTTTTTTCTTGCAAAATTGTGCGCTCACCAAAGTTTATAATAAGCCGGAATTTTTTCTGGAAGCCTACAGTGTCCTTAAGGATATTCGACCCGTATAGTCAAAACAAAAGTTTATGACCCTTTCTATAATCCGTTATATTTATCGGCAATAATTTTCAATTAATATTTCAATGCGTTAATTAGTTGAAGTCATAGCCATAAAGAATTATTATATTGTATTTGATTTTGCGAATCAATATTGTATTGTTTAAACAAATTACTGAAAAAAAATTTTAGTCAATCGTCATGAAATTTTGACCATTGTTTTATATCTGCTTCAATAGTAAATTTTCCAAATTTCAACAAATTTTTATATTTGTAACTGTATTTACAGAAATTTTTATTTTTCCCATAAGAGGCCGTGTTAATTGAGAACTTTGATAATTAATAACCACAAAACGGTGTTATGAATCAATCTCAAATTTCATACAGGCATCTGTTACCGCTTCAAAAACATTATGTCAAAATTTCAAGCAATTCTTATATCTTCGCCAATATAGGTGGAACATCCTTAATTATTCTGTCACCGCAAGAAATATTTTTACCTTTCCGATAGGAAGTTATTGTAATGACCCCGAAAATGAAAAGTGTCAGATCGATGAAATTTTCATTTTTCTCGGCGTTTGGCATCATCCCGACACGTTTCCAATGAGATGTTCGTGTGCGTGTGTATGTGTGTGTGTGTCTCTACGTATGCGAGCAAATCTTTGGCGAACGGTTTCTCATAAACGGCTGGACCGATTTCAATTTTTTTTTTTGTTCAAAAATTACGTCTCGCCGAGGCGGTATTCTGAAAGGAGTTTTTTTTTAATCGGCCACATAGGTTTGTAGTAATTAACAAAAAACCACGATTTTAATTGTTTATAACGCTCTATTACATGAACGGTAAGAGTTATAGGGAAAAGTTATTAATGAAAGTTGTTCCTCATGTAAAAACAAATATTTTGTGTTGTATGATTTTTTTCGTAACACGCATAATTAAGACAGTAGCGCTTAATTAATTCGATATGATCAACGATATGAAATTACGCTATAAGACACACACAAATATCGGGAAGTTATAGGTTCGGCCCGTAGAGGGTCAGACCCATATCCTGTTTATTCAGTTTCTATGGAATAATCGATATTATAGTCAAAGAACGGAAGATAACGAATAGAATCATGTAAATACAGTCAATAAAGCAATTAATGCCCGTTCGTTTGTCCTTATTTTTCACCCGCAAACTTTAATTAAGTGACAGATGAGTGTTGATTGATACTTCGCAGGTGTTGAATCGGTAATCGACCAATTACGGTACTTGCTTTAAGTGATGAAGCCAAGTAGCGACTATGCGCCTCCTGTAATTCGCCGCACAGTTTACATTCCGACACGTATACGCAAATGGATATTACCGCTTTGTAGTCGCCGACTCGGGTTATTTCGTACACTGTCCAAAATGTTCATTTGCGGAAGTCATTCTACTTGCACTTGTTAACATTTTTGGATCCGAATTTTCGGAGGCGGTCAATTAAAAAAAAAATATCTCTGAATTTACGTTATCAAAAAAAAATGGAATAAATGCATTCAGAACAATCAAAAGCAATCAAAACAAGCAAATTTTTTCTGACAGTTTTTGTTGAGCATTCCTTCCGACTTTCGCGATTTGGGCAATCCAATTTCTAAGCGCAGAGTGAACCTCCAGAAACTCCTCGTCTACGATGAGCACCCCCCCCCCCCCCCCCCCCCCCCCCCCACCTGCCGGTCAGTTGAACTGTCACCAGTTGACATGCAGTTGAATACGGTGGTTGTTTTGGTTACCGGTCCACCACAATCACCCCCAAATTGAATGAGGCAAATGGACCCGTTGGTCCATGCTCCTCTCCAGATGGACCAACAGTACCATCAGATGGATTCGCGATGGACCAAACTGTACTGGACCAATAGTTTCTGGATGAAAGTACGGGTGCCATATCAATCATCTTCTACAAGTGTTGAGCACACATTTGACGGGGGTGGGCTGGGGGTGGGGGGTGGAGACGAAAAAGGACAAGTTATCGAGGATAATGTGTCCGGACTAATTTAGAGACGTCCTCCCTGGGGACCGAATAACAAGGAGTAAAAAAAAGTCCAAGATATACCCATGGATCTGCCTTATACATATATATATATATATATATATATACTTGAAGATGGCATTCTGACGGTCGTCGAGGCTTATGCGAGAGGCAACTGGAGACTCGCTAACGAGGTCCTGCCACGAAACCAAAGGACGTATGCGCGCGAAGGGGACCCAACGGCCTGTCAATTAAGGACGCATGACTATACTATCCCCCCAGCAACATTTCTACAGCTCCAGCCTCTCGTTCAGCTTCTCTCCGCCTTATCCTCCGCCCTCTTTGCCCCTCTTTCCATCCTCACCACCGTACTTTGCCAGTGTTATTAAATCGTTGTTTTTTTTTCCAACCCACCTTGTTTTATTCACTCTAGGCGATTATCTGGAAATTTCTCAGCTCTGGGAATTCCACACGGGAAAAAAAGTAATCCGTGAAATAAGGGAAATAAAGTGCGACGAAAATATAGCAGTCTACTAGTTGAACATGGGGGGGTGGAGGGTGGTTCATTTTTGGGGTGGGACCGGGATTGAATTTTTTAACTTCCCGATCTAGGGAAGTTAGTGTAATGACCCCGAAAATGAAAAGTGGCATATCGATGATATTTTCACGTTTCTCGACGTTTTGCAACATCCTGAAGTGATTTCAGAGAAGTGTCTGTATGTGTGTGTGTGTGTGTATGTTTGTCCATATGTGGCACAATTTTTCGTTTACGTTTTCCCGGAAACGGATCGTGCGATTCGATTAATTTTTTTTTCAATCGTTGCGTCTCCGTGTAACTTGGAGCTGATTAAATTTTTGATCGATTTCATCGACTAGTTCCCGTGTTTTTGAGAAATTCATGTTCTACTGCATAAACTATTAGCGTTAGCGCTAAATTCATTTAAGAAAAGTTGTTTGCCATATCAAAATGCGTATTTTATGTAGAATACCTTTTTTCGATAATTTGCATAATTAAGGAGGTATAGCAGTCTCCACAATTATGTATGCAATAAGTGAACGAATGGACCCAGCGCTGTCATGACGGTCCCAGTCGAAGCGTTTTCATGCAAAATCGAGCGAATCACATTTTGGATGGCATTTGTGCCGTATATGCAATGTTATTAGCAATTGCAATTGTTTATACTGTTCCACTGGGTAAAATATTAAAGTTTTTGTTTTGCAGCCGCATCCTTATTGGCGTCTCACTTTCACTCAAGTAACACGCATAAGTCTCATTCTCATGCTCACCATGCGTCTACTCAAGTATTCATAATTATCTGCTTCCTAAATGAGTCAGTTTGGAATTCTCAAATAGGCATGTTTTCGATATGATAATAACAGGGGTCACACTGATTAACCGTAGTATATTGGAGAAGAATGAATTTAGTAGGTTGTGCTGAAAAACCAAATCGGGAAGTGTTGTCTGTGCCCCGAGTGGGGCACACACATGCACACACCACTAGTCTTTTTAACTCTTCGGTCCGTGGAGGATAGTGTAAATTTTCATTACGGTAATGGTACACCGCTGCCAATACATGTGTTGTAATTTTTGCGGGAAGATTTTCACCAGCGTAAGGTCAGTATTAAACTGTTGGTCATCATGGAGGTCCGTTAAGCTTTTGTGATCTCAAGCGCGTCATTGTCATCAAGCCAGTGGCAGGGCCCACTGCGGATGCCAAAATTTTCTAGTTCCGTTAGAGTTGCGGGGGGTCCCAAACCGCGCTATCATCGATGAGAGGGACGAGCCGACCAGGACTGGAAACACAGGCGAAAAAACGATATATACACGTGGGCAACCGAGCGGTGAGGAAGAAGAGGCCGCAACGATTATCGCACCCCACCAATCTTTTCATTATCATTCCCGACACTCTTACCTTTCTCCTCGCTGAATAACACTGGTTTGTTTATTTATGTGAACTTTTTTGCCGCTGCTTTTTTTTAGGTGAGACTTGTATGGACTTCAACGCTCTGTCTTCATCAGGGAGTTCAGGGTGAGGTGATGAATTTCGCGGGATTGTAAGTGGAAGAGAGGGAAAATTAGGAGCGGGTGTCGAGAGAAAAAATCAGAAAAATTGGCTGTGGGTTTCACCCTCCCCAGGCCAAAATTATAACTCCGCGATATTTACGTGTGTGTGTTTACTTTCTTTCCAATCTCTCATTTTTGTCACCGTAGAGCTCTCTAAAAGATTTCATTTGTTTATAACGCTCTAATACCGAAACGGTTAAAGATACGAAAAAAGTCAAATGACACAAAATATGTATTTTGTTATAAGGAACAACATTTATTCGACACATTTTTGCGTATCTATAATATTTCGGGAGATACAGCGTTATAATGAATTGAAATTGTTAATAACAATAGACGCCAGCAGACATATATGGACCAAAAACTAATCAGCTCTAACTTACGGCAAGACGCTTCGATTGGGTCATACAGGACCTTGATCGGATAATTTGTTCCCGAGAAATCGTTCCGGAAAATTTTTGGTTACATACGTACATCGGCACACACACACACACACATACAGACATTTTGTTTTAAATAGTGTAGTGAGGTCAGAAAGACCATGAAACGTGGAGATCTGATGGAAAATCGATTTTTCATTTTCGAGGGCAAAACACTAACCTTCCCTATCGGGAAGTTAAAAATCGAGATCAGACGAGACGATGGAAAATTGCATTGCATTCTCGTCTCTCTACAAGACGAGAGACTTAAACTTCCCGGAAAATTCACATTTGTTTCTTCCCAAACTAAAAATACCCAAATTGATCACTAAATTATGAGATATTGGCTGTGATAAATGATCACAAGGCCAATCCCTGCATACAATCAGACTTATTACTTAATATGTAAAAATCTATTGAATTGCGTGTGGTCAATTATATTATGTAAAATAGAACATATTATACGCACGTTGGCCGTCACTTGTATCAGTCGACTCCATCTCGCCCCATTATTTTTTTTCACTTTTCTTCGAGTTAAAGGACTCCTGTATTCTCGATTTTTAATGGGGTATTGTGTCCTCAAGTGGGAGCTCCATCCCTCCCCCTCCCCCCCCCCCCCCCCCCCCCCCCTCCCCGCCACGCCACCCTGTCATCTAATCTTCAGATTGGGTTATTATTTATTTTCGCTAAAGGATGAAATTTTCAATAATGCGATGGGAGGAGGCGTTGCTTCAGCGATTTCCTGGTGAGATCGGACTCGAATTGGTAAGAAGGCTTGGGCTACTCCTAATGTCACCAGTATGATTTATTTAGGGGATAAGACAGTCCACTTAAAATTCTGAAACAAATTGAACGATTAGTTGCTGATGATATGAGGCCGAGTATGGAAGAATGGAATTGAGGAAAGCGCACTCACTGTTCACTATCGATGTAATATATTTTACATCGAGAATAAATATTGCACGTATTCTTGTAATGGGAATGATCATTGGTGTTATTTCTTGGCGCCAAAATTGGAGTAAAAAAAAACTAAAATAATTCGAAGGATTTATATCGGCTTCCAGATTGTAGGCAGAACCACTTCACCACTTATCAGCGACCGAAGAGTGTACATCAGTAGCGTAGTGGGCCTATCGAGTTGAGTCGCTTTTGGTCTCGCTCAAGTTTTAGATAAATATCTCAAAATCTACGGAACACAGCGACAACTTTATAAGGGCCTTTCTTGTAGAGTATAGTGAGATCTGCAAATTTGGTAAAATGCAAATTACGCTGTTTCTCAGATTTTGAGATATGTACCAGTAAGTTACATCAGGCCAAAAGAATCTTAACGCAATTGAGCCATTCGCTACTGATGTACACTCTTTATTCACAGATAAGTGGCAAAGTGGCTCGGTTCATAATCTTAGAGTCGATATGAACGCTTGCAGTTAATGGTGTGCTAGTGTCGATTGGAGCAAACCGGGATTTTCAAAAATTATGGAGAATTCAAAAATGAAGGAAATGAAGTACTTCACTGCTGAATAGTTACAGCAAAGATTGAGTTTTATAGACGGAAGATCGGACGACGCCAATGCGCGAAGAAAAAAGAAATTATGCTTCACTTTATGAGAAAGAGTATCTGGGCAATTAACCAGATTAAGCAGTTACGCACTGTTCGAAGGAGTTGAGACCCTGAATTTCAAAAATAAAGGAACTGAGCGTAAACTTTTGACCACTGGTATAGAGTTTCATGATCAAACGAGTGTTCTAAATTAATACAGTTGGAGATGAAAATAATAGTGACAGAAATGCAAGTTGGAATTGTGCCATTGGTGGTTTTATAACCGGTAAATACATTTTCCCAGGGTGAAGTATATGCAGGTAATTAATTGTGCGATTAGTGATTTAATCACTGCAGGGCAATGCCAATTGAGTTATGTTTGACTACAGCATTAAAATTATGGTAAGTCTGTAATAAAACTCTATCAAGGTTGAAATAATGCAATTAAGCCAATTTTAACTCCGACATTCCAATGAGTTTGTTATTAAAGTTATAATTATTAGACCATATGGGTCATTCCCCTAATTATCAGCGTACTTTCAGGTGGCATGCCAACGTTCCTATGACACGATTCTCGATGCCAAAATTGTGAGGTAAATACTCTTTTTTTCTATCGCAATTGTAACCCATCGCCAGGCCTAGGACATGCAAAAGTCTTGAATTTCTTTAATGTACCATCTTCAGACTGACTGAAATTTGAACTTTTGTGAAATTTGTAATTCTGTCAAAATTTCAAATTCTGTCAAAACCTCAAATTCTGTCAACATTTCAAATTCTGACGAAATTCCAAATTCTGTCAACATTTCAAATTCTGACGAAATTCCAAATTCTGTCAACATTTAAAATTCTGTCAAAATTCCAAATTCTGTCAAAATTTCAAATTCTGTCAAAATTTCAAATTCTGTCAAAATTCCAAATTCTGTCAAAATTTCAAATTCTGTCAAAATTTCAAATTCCGTCAAAACCTCAAATTCTGTCAACATTTGAAATTCTGTCAAAATTCCAAATTCTGTCAAAATTTCAAATTTTGTCAACATTTCAAATTCTGTTAAAATTGGGCATGCCATTAAAATCCGAAACTCCGTCAACATTTCTGTTATTTCATATCTTAAAAATGAGGTTGCAGAGGTACTTCATGTTTCATCATTACTTTTGTGATGAAACCAGCTATCCACTATATATAAAAATCTCAGATTTCCAGACTGGGATCATAATTCAACGAAAATTCCGAGAAAAGTTACGGAATTCCCGATCGCAACTGTGTTCAATGAAAAATTACGGAGCAAAATTGAAGTTTCATGTGAAGACACCGAAAAATTGCCCCAAAATTACATCAAAATCGCTTGGGGCGGCCTTAGGCGGATCTCTTGAGTTTTCCCCAAAAAAATCAAAAACATAATTCCCAATTTATTTCCAGAATAACCCAGACTGCGAACAAAACCAAAAACTTCCTGACAAAATTCCCCCAAAAATCTCCATCAACATTTTCCGCAGGACCACTCCTTCCCTCAAAATCTGACTTTCCGCGGAAACTCCCGGGAAAGCCATGCCGCTTCCGGAACCCCGCAAAAGCGGAAGTTACCGATGTGGTCCCGCGTCTCCCCCGAACTTGATCCGCTCGCTACACCCCTCCTTACCCAGTTACTGTCGCAACACCTTACCGTCCATAATCCTCGTTCCGACGGCGCGGACAGGCCTCCGCCGCGTCCGGATCTCCTAGGCTTCCCGATTGGCGACAGTGGCGCCATAGGTCGCGCATCTGCCCCCTGCCCGGGGTTAACTCAGTCGGCAGTCTCGTCCGGCTTCGGAAACCGTCATAAAACTTTTTATCAGCCTAAAAGACCCAACAGGAGACACCGTGACACCGACGACACGTGAGAAGTTTGGCATCAATGAGCCGCTCTTTTGCATAATATTTTATCATTCCGCATTGAAATAAAAGATCGACAATTGTGTTGACTGGTGTCGATGAAGGTTCATTCGGCCCCCCCCCCCGCCCCCCGGCTGTATCCTTGTATTGGTAGGCCCCACTAGGGGGATGTAATCGTCAGGAAAAACACGATGGCACATGATGCCAAACACGAAAGACAGCCAAGGCGATCACCAACTGCTTATACATGGCGCATGTGTGTGTGTTTGTGTGTAATGCGGTTTATTATTTCATTTCGGTGGATGTTGTCTTATTAGCTGGGTAACCAATGGAAGGCGGGCTTGCAACAAACGCCCATCCACTAGCTCCACCAATCCGCTAACAGCATACCGCTAACATGCTACATCGCGTGCCATACGAGCGCCTCCTCCATGGGAATCACCACGAACCGTTGCGTGTTTCAATGCCTTTAAAAAATATGTGTATATATATGTGTGGAGTTTGTAAAAAGCGAGGCTTTTGTTCGTGGTGCCTCTTTGGGCCATGCTCCAAGCCCTCACGCTCGTACGGGTTTTTATGGGCTTTTTTGAGCGCATGATTTTTCGCGGGGTTTTGATAAAGGCGGAACAAAAAATATGGAAAATTTTTTTTTTTAGGTACATTGGGGAGCAAAGGTGAGGCATTGTAAGGGTATTGAAATTGCGGTAATTTTTGGGGGTGGGGATTGCAGGCATTTTGACAAATCAGGGGAAATCCTGATAAGCAATCAGAATTCATTGGACAGAAATTTGATTTGACAGTTTTACCATTTTTTCTCCGTTTCCCATTTTGGTTTATACTATTTTCGCATTTGCAGGATGAATAGTATCGGTAATAGAAGAGGACACAAGATTACCACCGTTTAATCGTTAATAGCATGATGTCCATGCTACCGGATCACGCCGTCCGCTACCACACCCAAATACCGGTCACTGAAATTTCAGTTCTATCTCGAGAACACGTCGCTGCACAGAAATTTCCTATCAACCTTTTCTGTCACCAATAAAATTCTCTACAAAAAATCATTTACAGCATTTTGCGATAGAATCACTCGTTGCGGAGCTAATTGCGTTTCTACGACTCTTGGAAAAATTGGTGGTGGAAACCGCAAATCGAGATTTTCCGCCGATGGTCCACACAATTGGCTCATTACGGAAAATTATGGAAAAATTGGGCGTGAAATTTCAAACTTTTATGAGGACTAAGAAGATTCGCAAGTGCCATTTTTTTTCTCATTGTAAAATGTGATTTTTCAGTGATTCATGCTGTGGAAGGCGTCCTTGCCAAGCTTCCTCTCGACAACATCCGCGATGAATATGCGAATGGTGCCTGATTGGGGGTAGATCCAATTCAGTCAACACGCACATCGCCAACCTGACGAGGTAATTGTTCATTCAGTCCTGGCAGTTCCGTCGAATCACGCTTAATGACTCGACAATGCGCGAGACCTGGGTTTCACTTCGAGGAAAGTTTGGGAAATGTGGAAATTGGGGAAACGCCGATGGTGGTCCAGGCGGGTGGCGGGGGGAGGAGTGGAGCGAAGGGGACGGCACTCATCGGATAATCTAAGCACATGCGGATCTTGAATAATGACTACTTATTTTTTTTAATTGTGACTTTCCCAATTTATGCCGGGAAATTTGAATACAATGTAAATGCTTGATGTGGTGATGTGGACATCTCTTTTATTCCAAGTTATTTTGCGGACTTTTGCAATCTTTTTTTTAAACATTTTTCTGGAATTTTTGTAATAGTCCAACTTTCTAGGACTTGGAAAAGTCTTGGAGCAGTCACTCAGAAGAATGAATTCTTCAGTCATCAGTTTTTGCATTTTTGAATTTTTTCGCAATTTCTTTTGATAGAAACTTTTAGATACTCCAAAAATATTTTGTATTAAAATTTGCGGACTAAGAAATTGAAAAGAAATTTGAAAAATAAGCAAAATTTTTTGTTTGAATTTACAAAATTGTTTTGAATTTCGAGCTCTGCATACACACTTATGAATGATATCGAGTAAATCCTCAAATCGTTAAGAATCTCCAACAATTAATCCATTGTTTCACCGAGACGTCATGAGGAAAACAGTTAATGATGGTATTTTTCATCATTAAAAAATTATGCTTTTCCCAATTTGCGGCCATAAATTTGAATACAATGACAATTGTAGAAGTGATAATGTGAATACTTGTAACAGATTTTTATCAAGTTCCTATATTTTCGAAACCTTGAGAAACAGCAACCGACGATAAAATAAATGTTGTACAAGTCATTCGCACTTGATGCAAATTTCCATATGTACTAAAATTGGCTTTGACTGAAATTTTATGTTGAGCCTGAAGGACTTCATTGGAGGTAAGAATACCTTTAATGATTCAAGTCCAATAGCTTAAATGGTATTTGATCAATGGGTCAATTGTAAATTGCCAATATTCACACCCACCCACCCACCCACCCGCACCCACCCATTCACAGCCGCCCATCTACAACCCCCCTCCCACCCATCCACACCCTCCCACCCACACCCACCCATCCGCACCCGCTCACCCACGGGCACCCACCCACCCGCACCCACCCATCTACAACCCCCCTCCCACCCACCCACCTGTCCACCCACATTCGCCCACCCGTCCAACTACACCCACCCACACACATACACACACCCATATAGATATATTCATATATACACACGAATATTTCATTCGAAATAGTTTTGCAATACTACATCGTGTCTAATTAATTCCTTAATTTTTAAAAGTAAAATAATGACTTTTGTCGGCCAGTGAAATATTACAACACTGATAGAAGAAGTTGATTCAGGAAAATGCGATTGGTCAATAGGTACTAAATTTCGGTTATTGTAAACAAGTCGCGTTCACAGCCATCGAATTTATCCATTAAAATTTTCTTGCACAACCATGGGAAATACATAGTCTACTTACTTTGACTATTATTTTCTAATTTTAATTGGCCCATAAAAATCAGTACCAAATAATTATTTATTCAGTGGGTCCATTGAGATGGACAGATTAGTTATATACCACCTTCACCAGAGAGTTGAAGCACTTGTTTCAGAGAAGCTGGCAATTAGCATAATTCCATGGAAATCGTCAATCTCAACGAAGGAGAGAAACAGAAATAAAAATACATGGAAGAATTATCACGGTAAGCAGCTGTACGTGTATCTTTTTTTTTCTTCAGAACCCGATGAAGTGAAGACGATTTACCTGAAAAGCCGAGGCATATTATTCCATGAGACCTGTAACGTGTTTGACAATCAGGAATTCCAACACAAATCAGTCAGAATGATGGATGTTTGTGCGTGAACATTTAATGCTGATATCGGGGACGGCGGGAGCAATGATGAAGATCTTTCATCTCGTTTACTTTGGCTTGACAGAAGTAATCACTATTTTTTGCATCAGTTTTCCAAATTCGTAGAAGTCGTAATAGGGACTTAAACAATTTTACTGGAAATTTTCGAAATTTTTGAAATTTTTGAAATTTTTGAAATTTTTGAAATTTTTGAAATTTTTGAAATTTTTGAAATTTTTGAAATTTTTGAAATTTTTGAAATTTTTGAAATTTTTGAAATTTTTGAAATTTTTGAAATTTTTGAAATTTTTGAAATTTTTGAAATTTTTGAAATTTCTGAAATTTTTCTAAATTTTTGGCATTTTTGAAATTCGTGAAATGTTTGACCGACTTTTGGCAATTTCACAACGGAACCCATCAAAAATCTTCAAAAAATGTTTTCCAATCGTGGCCACTTTTGCAATTTTCCCCCGTCTCCCACCCCCAAAATTCAATTCCCAAATCACCCACAATCACAAACACCGATGTATGCACACCCAAGCTTGCTCTTCCCACCTCTCGCATCAATAATAAAGACAATTCTGTCTCTCTTCACTCCGGTTTAATATAGCCAACCGCGATTCATTTCGATAAATCAGGAGTCGTGAGAAAATATCTCTTCGTGGATTCGCTCACTGCGAGGACACGCTGAGGTAATAAATTTGCATAAAAATTTGTTATGACCAATTTCTAGCTTTATATAAAGTTTAATTGGAGGGGGGGGGGAGGGAGGGATGCCGCAACTCGTGGGAAACCTGATGAGGTTTTTTGACACTTTTTTCTATTTTCGAAATAAAAGAATAATACCTTGCGATGAAAGCCATTGCACATTATGTTTGCTGACGATTTACGACCTTTTTTTTTAACCAGGAATTTCGACGTACGGAATAACGCACGCGAATGCATTTTATAATTAGTTTCATTACTTTCATTTTCCGAATAATTTGTTAACGAAGGCATGGGCATTGGCATGCCTCTATGCAAAATGCTAATATATTCGAATATAATTATATTTATCATCACGAAAAAAGCAACTACGATAGATAATTGCATCATAGTGAAATTCATGTGATTAACACTTCAAATTGATGACGAATGGGAAACTACAAAAAATTCCAGAATTTAAAGTGCGGGAAACAATTTGAATTGAGTATGAAATTCGTAAGGACATTTTTTAACTTGTCGCAGAAACTGTCGAAGAATCGAGACAAGACGAGATAATACGAGAGACAAGATGTCTCGACAAGAATTCGAAAAAAAATTGTTTTGAACAAATCAATTTCACTCACAAACTAATGATTTTTTTCGTAAATTTATGGTGAACCTAAGAAATAATAACGATGATAATAAATTGTTCACACATTTAGAAAATTTCATTAATTCAACGGTGTAAAAATTTGAAGATATATTTCTGTCAATTAACTACCAACATGGCCACCCACTTTTAGTCAATATTTTCATTCTCAATAATAAATAACTTTTCAATTTTGGTGTTAATGAACACTGGAGCTAAGAATGAAGGTACAAAAGCAGTTCAGCATGAATATGACTCAATCGATTCCTGTGTTTTCGTATTAATAAACCAGCCTCTGAAAAGAGTCATTCTGAAGCAGCACTTGAAAAATGAAAAAAAGTCGAGACAAGACGAGACGAGACGAGATAACAATTGGTTTTATAATTTCGATACAAGACGAGAGAGTCGAAAATCTTTTACGATGGCAAAGTGCCTACAGGATAGGCTGGGATATGAAATGTACATTCTAATTTTCGAAAATGTTTGCATGCCGAATTAATTGAACTACCTTAATTGTGCCACTAAAAAATTTACATTTCCCGTTGTCACACGAACAATGAGTAAATAAATAACGTAATAAAACGGGGAATTGGAAGCTACGATAAGGTTAGATGCATTGGTCACGAATGTGCCTCAACTCTTTTTTCATTCCGTTTGTGAAATTCATACATCTCATATGCTCATATCGATTCAAGCGTGGGGCTCACGCGAGCTGCCAACTGCGCGCACGAAATGTCACATATATTTCCGTTTAACCACTATCATAATACTCGAGATGCATCTGAATCTTTGAATAACCCATAAAATCTTTCGCCCATTGTTTTACGGGGTTAATTAATTAATTAATTACTCGAACGCGAGCGTCTTATCGACTGATGCACTTGCACGACTCGGCCGGTCTCCGATGCGGCATCTCTCTTATTGGACCATTTATTCTTTGTACTTTTTAGGGCAATTACAATTTCTATGGAGATCGTTCTCCGCCACCAGTGCTCCTATTGCATTGCACATTTTGTTTTCAGTTTGAAATCAAAACTCTATAAGTTATGGAATCGTTCAATTTTGTGTCTGAAGTCTTTGATTTTTTCCCAATTTTCGAACTTTCTGGATATTTTTTATGCTTTTTTCATCTTTCATTTTTGAAATATTCGACCATTCTTGGTCTTTTTAAACTTTCAAAATCCCTCAAAGTTTTTGGAATGTCGAAACATTTTGAAATTTTGAACAATTTTGAGATTTTGACAAATTCTGGGATTTTGAAAAATTTTGAATTTTTGAAAAATTTTGAAATTCTGAAAAATTTTGAAATTCTGAAAATTTTTGAAATTTTGCAAATTTTGAGATTTTGAAAAATTTTAAAATTTTGAGAAATTTTGAAATTTTTTCAAAAATTTTGAAAAATTTGGAATATTTCAAATTTCCGAAAATTCCAAAAATTACCAAGATTTTCAAAATTTGGAAGAGTGTTGAAGTTTTTCAAACTGTCTGAGAATTTTAATGTTTTGGAAATTCCTGTAATTTTGAAAATTTCCGAACGTTTTGATTTTTTTTCAATTTTTTTGAAATTTTTGAAACCTATAAAATTTGGAAATTTTAAAAAACAATTTAAAATTTCAAAAAATTTCAAACTTTTCAAAAATTTCAAAAACATCAATATTGTCAATTTTTTTTTTTTTTTTAATTGTAAAAATGCGAAATTCTAGTATTTTTCCATGCTACCACTGACACTTATTTTTCTACTAGATGGACCGCCACTTCAACTTCTCACCACTTCCCCATTTCCACTCCAGATTTCCCTCTGCCGACAATCTACACTCTCAATCCAGCCATACCCGACAATAACTCCCGGATTATGCATCCGCGATCTCGGAAAATTGGTGCACACCGACAATTCTGTTGTTATAACCTGGCTCTCCCCCTCATTACCTTACAATTATTTTTGTGGATTCATGAATACGCAGGGAAAATGAAAAATTTCAATGCAAGAAACTCTCCATGTTAATCATCCGATCTTAACTCAAACGAATTAACTTTGTTTTCCACTGATATCCTCATTGGCATTAAAATTATTTTCAGCAGCTCATTAATTCCAACTAATTTCACATCATTCAGATTTTCATGCGAAACGAAAAATCTCATAGACGAGAAAATAATGAGCGACTCAATTGCGAAATTCCCCTCCGACTTTTACCATTTTTTACCCCATTGAAAAACCGTAAATGTTACGTAAAACGTAATGAAGGAAATTATCGGCGAGCTACTTCATTACTCGTGTAATTACGTGTCACTATTAAATATATAAAAAAAATTCAGTTTGTGGATAATTACGGCACGGGAGTCATTGAAATGTACGGTAATACAGTGGGATGACACTCTCACAGGACTCGGTGTGCATTATTTCACAGCGGGCGTAATGTTATTCTGGTCACACAGCGAGAGTAGAAAAGATTTTTATCGAAACTTCTCATGGTGTCTCAGAGACGCCTCACGGTTCACCCGAGGCTATTTTTTTTTTAGGGTTTTTATTCTCGGAAGAGTTTTCCAGGGCAATCTTAAATTGCCTAAGATTGTTATTACCCACGATTGAGAGTCAAGAAGATTGTTATATTTTTTACAATTGTTTTCAAGCAATTTCCGATCAATTTTCTAGAAATTTTTCAAGCAGTTTTCGACCCATCTTTTTTTAATCAATTCGCGATCAATTTTTTCCCAATCAATTTTCCCATCAATTTTCGATCAATCTCTTAATCAAGCCTCTATCAATTTTTCCAAATAATTTTGCATCAATTTTGTCAATCAATTATCGATCAATTTTTCAATCAATTCTGGATCAATTTTTTTCAATCAATTCTCGA
This sequence comes from Asobara japonica, assembly GCA_026005395.1. Lineage (NCBI taxonomy): Eukaryota > Metazoa > Arthropoda > Insecta > Hymenoptera > Braconidae > Asobara > Asobara japonica. The sequence continues at coordinate 3,820,597 of BQMI01000028.1, forward strand.
TCAATTTTACAATCAATTCTGGATCAATTTTTTTCAATAAATTCGCGATCAATTTTCGATCAATTCTGGATCAAATCTTCCAATTATGCGTATGTGTACGTATATCGGAAAACAATTGATCACACTTTTGCTGCATGTGGAATCTACATCCACAATTTATCATTGCACATGGCCCCATCACTCACCGAATACTTCGCCCTGAAAAACCGCCCAAATTGAGACAATATCTGCATGTGAAGTATCCCCCCCAAATGTATCAATACACCGGCAATCTACAGATGCGTGAAATTCTCCAAAAAGTGCGCACGTCCTCTTGCCCCAAGAGCAGAATGACAATGTTTCGAGATTTTCAGGATGCCGTCACGTAGCCCGCCAACAAAAGTTGAGCGCGAGCTCAGCTATTTCGTGAAGAGGCCATCTCCGCATTTCTTCCCGGCTTCTCACTCCCAACCCTTTTTCAAAAAGGCCCGCTCTTCCTGACTCGCCCCGTGCTCACATACTTGTACATGCGCAGGATATACTTTATGCCCCCGACCTCAAGCGGTGACGCTCTCGACCTCGTCCCGCACTGCACTGCATGACAAATACTGACCTCAAAATAGGGGGAAACGCCTGTGGATGAATGCAGCGATTAAACGATTGATGGCATGATGATAAACATCGACAACACAATCACACGGCGTGAATTCTTAATTCCCTGAACTATTTCACGGAGTCAAAAAATACCGAGGATGCTTCGCCGACGCTTGGTTACCTGAAAGGACAACACGTCTTCATCACCGATTTTATTACCACCTCAAAAGTTACCCAAACAAATTCATAATCGGAGGACTCATCCCGTAGAACGTATTCAAATCTATTGGCTTTGAGCCTTGCTGGTCCCAATCATTTCGAACTATGATGAATTAGATCCGCGAGTGGTAGCCACCATTTCCTCTTGCTACAGATTTGCTGTTCCGATATCGTCCAACATTATCATGAATCCTCTGTTCCCAAATTTAACGAACGAAGCATCTGTTAACCTTTCTGTCTTAAGCTGTCTGTTAACCCTTGTGGCTTAAACTGTCTGTTATCCTTTCTCTGGATGGAATTGGATTCCATTGGGCAAGATATTTATTGGTCCAGTAATTGAAGGTAAACCATGAAGAACCTCAATTCGTATCCGGATTAGAGCCTGGTGATTCCAGGCTACTGTACCGAAAGGAGACTCCCCGCACGGGGACTCGATACTTGGTCCTCGTGTGCCACACGGTCATTGCCTTGACTTGACTTGAAAATTGTTTATTAACATTTGTCATATATACATACTATATACAGTAATGATATCTTAAATCCTTAGTACTGGATCACCAGCCATTGGCTTTACATCTAATTTGAACGGTCATTGCCGTCGGTGGTTGGCCTAAGTTGCATCGGCTTCCTGGAGAGCTCAGACAGATTCACCGTGGTGAATGAAACCATCTCCGTGGATACTAATTACTGGGGTGCAGTCTATTAACTCAACTAACCGACCTTCTCAAAACGGAAGGAAGTTTAGGATCTTCTCTACTGCTGATTGGAAAAGACACCTTGGTCGTGTATCATCGTCGCTGATGTACCCGGCAATTAAACGATGGATACCATGATCATAACATTGATAACAATATCACACGGCGTGAATTCTTAATTCAGTGAATGATTTTACCGAGCCCAAAATACTGAGAATTTTTGTCCGACGCTTTGTTACCTGAACCGGCAACACGTCTTCATCACCTATTTTATTGCCCTCTCAAAACCCGACGTATGTATAATATATATAACTCAAAGGGGATTATATTTCTGTGTGTTTGTCTCCAGGTTCTCCAAGCCATCGGTCTTAGAACTGACTAGTGAAGATACTTCGAGGATTTTCCAATGCCCAAGTAGTGCTGAACTTGATCCTGAGGACTTGGAGCTTAGAACTTGAAACTCTAGTTTCACGTTTGACTCCGATTTGAAGAATCAAACTGTGAACCTGAAAATTCTGATTCCGAAAAACGCTACAAGTAACGCATCGAAGTGCTCTGCGCATGCGCAATCACCATAACGTTTCGAGTCCCAAGTTCAAATGCCAAATTGGGTAAGACATTTTTCTGATTGTCGACCAAGCGGGAAGTGTCTCATAGAGTAGCCACCGGTACTAACGTACCTGCGTTTTTTTCGGGAGCTTTTCCTCAACAAGAGCCAAAGAAAAAAGGATACTGGGAAGGTTTTACTCCACCATATCGAAGCCTTTAGTCTGTGAAGGAGAAACACGTCTTCATCGTCTATTTTATTTTCGCCCGACGCGTTGGCCTAACATCATCGTAGACAGCGTGGAAGCGCAACATGAGGCGCAGGTCAGTAACTCCGATGCTATCGGATGTGAATCAGAAGTGGAGAACGCGTCGAATTGAACAAGAGGTTTGATTCGGTTGAGCATGAACAGAAAAAATATCACCAGGGTTCGGGTCATCGAGGAAAAATGAGAGAAGGTTATAAGGTTCTAACAATTGCGTTGTTTTCACCTTTATCCCCAGCGATTCAGCGATTTTCGGGTGCCCAGGCGATGGTGCACGTTCACATCGCGCCCAGTGGCATCTTGATGTTCTGCCAATTTCTACTCCCCCAAGTGACTCATGGAAAAAATGCAAAAAGCCTGAAAAACACCCCATCTTTACCTTTTACTCGTCGTGTGCTCGTGCGGTCAGCATTCGCCCCTTTCCCCCAATTCCAATGGAAAAATTTGAATACGATGCCAGAGGCCCCGAGACGGCGAAATCGAAGCTTGCCCGTGTGACCAAAAACAATGGGACATCGCTGGACCACACGGGATGCGAGCAAATGGTCGAACAACCGAAGGACATGCGTTCCGGCAAGGGCCTCCCTTGCCTGGGAGATCTCATTCATTTTTGTTTCTCTCTGGATTCTTATTTATTTCACTGCTCGCGCTTTTACGCACCTTCCCCATATCCCCCCCGCATCTATTGTAGAGGTAAACGATCTCCAGTCGCTCTTAAATATGCTCCATCAGAATAATAAGGCATAGCAACTATACTTAAGGCCAGGTTCTCATTGACAGGCCCCAAAAATGCCTCAATTTCAGAATTTTTTTTTTTGGTATGAAATAGAGGAATGTCGGGGAAACTGTTTATGGGTTTGATTTATGTATGAACAAAGAACATTTTTGGATTTTTTCAAAAAAATCGACTCCATAATGGCGGCTCTAAGGTGGTTGCCGTGCAGCAGCACGAAAAATGTATGGGTGTGCGCGGGCGCGTCTCCAGCCTCATGGTCTGATCTGAACCCAAGAAATTAAAAAAAAATCCTAAAATAGATGAAATTTGGGGGGCTTTATCGTTTTCCGATTTTTAAAAAAGGCCTTTTAAAAAAATGTCAGCTGTTTGAAAAAAATGCCGTTTTTACCCCATTTTTTATTAATATTCAACGTCCATTAAAAAATATTCGCAGTTAGTTTCTTCAAAAAAACTCCTCGTGATGGCCCTCTAAATTTAATTAGCTTTCTTTTGAGCCATCATACATTAAAATCGGTTCCCTCGTCGAAGCTGTAGAGCCGCCCGCGCGCTGAAAAACACCGTTTTGAGAAAAACGCGATTTAAGGATATTCAACCGGTATAGTCAAAACAAAAGTTTATGACCCTTTCTATAATTCGTTATATTTATCGCCAATAATTTTCAATTAATATTTCAATGCGTTGATTAGTTGAAGTGATAGCTATAGAAAATTATTATATCGTATTTGATTTTTCGAATCAATATTATATTGTTTAAACTAATTAATGAAAAAAAATTTTAGTCAATCGTCATGAAATTTTTACCATCGTTTTATATCTGCCTCAATAGTAAATTTTCAAAATTTCAACAAATTTTTATATTTTTAACTGTATTTACAGAAATTTTTATTTTTCCCATAAGAGGCCGTGTTAATTGAGAAGTTTGATAATTAATAACTACAAAACGGTGTTATGAATCAATCTCAAATTTCATACAGGCATCTGTTATCGCTTCAAAAACATTATGTCAAAATGTCAAACAATTCTTACATCTTCGCCAATATAGGTGGAATATCCTTAAGTTTTGCGTACTGAAGTTTTACCAACAGACCACATCCACAAGACGAGCTGTAACTCGCAAAATACGTTCGATCTCGAAAAATCGTTTCGGCCACATATTCTACATACCATAAAAGTGACTTTTGAGCAAAAAAAACGTGTTTTTCGACCCCGAGAATGAGAATCTGGCCTTAACTTTAGGATCAAATGCGGAGCCCTGCGAATCAGATCATCAGCCGAAATACCGATTTGGGATCCTTGCCCAGAGTTCCCCGGTAAATCTTCCATGTTCCATGAAAACTTTTATACATCTGGTTTCTTTCTCGGTTTTTCCATTTCCCCAATCTTGCTAGTTTTGCAAAATCAAAACCGTGTTTATGGGAAATTTTACAAACTATCTTTGAACATGAGGTGGCCGATCTATTGCTCCTGTCCATCGATTGGTCAGCTTACCCTACGCCATCAGGGGGAAATAAAATATTCACGAACCTCCAGTCGCTGGAGCCTTAATTGCGATCAGACGCGATCTCGAATTCCAGCGGCTGGTGGGCCGCACGAGCAAGCCCACGTATTCAAAAATCCTCTCACTAGGCTCAATGCGAAAAGAGGAACAAAATAAATAGAAAGTGTCCTTCGATCTTGTGTGCTCCACGTTTATTTTTTTCCAGCTCACTATCATCTTTCTTCTTGCGTCCCTACAACCGACTCCCAACTCCAACCCCCTCGTTTTCGTCTTTTTCCGACGAATCCCCCCCCCCCCCCGCCCACCACGTGTCCCATACACTCGAAATCTTTAATTCCATGAGCTGGCACAACTCCTGTCCCGCCTGTTAGTACGAGATGTATCGGCTGTATCCGTCTGCATTCCAAATATGTCGATCCGGGACTGTTTAATTAGCTAGTCCACAACCACGATTTCTATCCCAATCTAACACTCCTGTTTATCGGTTTTCATCGGCTTCTTCTGCGGACTTCTGGCGGCAACGCCAGGAACGGCCGGGCGAGGTAATCAAGGTGATAGAGAAGGTCAATGCAATTTCCGAAATTTTGAATTATCGGAAATTTTTGACATCTCAAGAATTCCAATAAAGCGATGGAGTTTTTTCAACAATTTTGGAAATTTTGAAGATTTTAAACATTTTGGAAATTTTAAAAATTTTGGAAATTTTGGAAATTTAAAAAAATTTCAAAATTTTAAACAATCTGAAATATTGGAAAATTTTAAGATTTTTGATGATTTTTGAACCTTTGTGCATTTTTTCCAGAGCTCCAAAGAACTCAGCGATTTCAAAAAACCCCCAAAATTTCACAGTACATAGCACCATGAAATTTTTTTCCCTCCCAAATTTCCGTAATTCATTCCAAAAACTTCAAGAAAAAATGTCAAGGCATCACAAATTTCAAAACTCGCAAAATTCTCCAAGAGCCCTGCCATCCTCAAAAATTTCAGTAACCCATTCACGAGATCTCCAACCCTCCAAAAATCTTACAAATGAGCTTGCGCTCCTCCCATTCATCCTGTTGGTACATGAGATGTATCAGCTGCCGAACAGAATGTTCCCGTCCGACTCCGAAATATGTGGAGGAGGCGATCATTTAATTAGCTGGTGGACGACCCCAGTTCCTATCCCAATCTACCCCACCGCTTATCAATTCCCCTTTTCCTACCAAGACTCCAGCTAGAGCCAATAAACATAGAAGACGAAGTAAATTCCATCGTGCTATCACCAATCTTGGAGCTAAGATATTTTTGCGCGAAGCAACACATTCAGCTTTCACCAAAGCGCCGTGATTGCGTGGATGTGAATGTGGTGATAAGACAACCCTCGCCAACAATGTTGCATCAATCACCCTTGGCTTAATTAGTAGTCAATGAGCGTTTCTCATATGACTCGTGACTTGGAAAATTTTCCAACTAAAAGAAGAGGGTCGAAGTGCCACCCACCAACCACCCACCGCCAAAATATTACTAAACAAAAGTGTCTGCGTGTGTGTGTGTACTTTCTTTCCAATCTCTCATTTTTCTCACCATCGAGCTCTCCAAATGATTCAATAGTTTACAACGCTCTAACGCCGAAACGGTTAAAGATACAAAGAAAAGTCAGAAAACACAAAATATGTATTTTTTTATAAGGAACAACATTTATTGGACACATTTTTGCGTATCTATAATATTTCGTGAGGTACAGCGTTATAAACAATTGAGATTGTGAATAACAATAGAGACCAGCAGACATATATGGACCAAAAACTAATCAGCTCTAAGTTACGGCTAGACGCTTCGATTGCGTCATACAGGACCTTGATCGGATAATTTGTTCACGAGAAATCGTTCCGGGAAATTTTTGGTTACATATGTGCATCGGCACACACACACACACACATACAGACATTCTGTTTTAAATAGTCTAGGAAGGTCGATTTTTCATTTTTGGGGGCAAAAGAATAACTTCCGCTATCCACAAGTTAAAACTTATAGTTTCATATTTTTCCTGCGTATTCCTCATAACCCATCAAAGGTCATCTTCTTAACGGTCCATGCATCTTAATTATCATGATGATATTTTTAATCGAGTACTTCATTGTTTTTTTTTTGTTATGCAATCCATCATGCGTGTGCGGATACGTACAATGAGTACACAATGTCCCATTGGCCTCGTGAACCCTCGTAATGTCACTGTACTCACTACCTAAACAATCGCTCATGATGTAACAAAATTCAGTACTCAAGCAGTCAAGCCAAACCGAATAATGGGAACAAATTATTCATGCCTTGAAATTGTAATTCCATGAAGGGTCCATGTCATTGCCTGCAGCCGCATTCCTATGAATTCTATCTCACAACCGGAATTATTTCCTACGAAATAATCCTCCACTCCAGTGAAATAAATTGCTGGGAGCCAACTCGATATTCGAGTTGAAACACCAAAGTATCCATCAGGTTCGCCCAATAAAAAACCTACAAACACGTTCTTTTTTTCCTGGTAGAGAAACTAATTGAAATAAATCTCGACGGGGCCTGGGTGTACTTAAATGGTGGTGAAGTCTATTCGACTCTTCTTACACACGTGATTATCGAATTTTTTTCATTAATTCTCCCATTTCGAATAAGCATTTTGGAACCGAAATAAAAAATATTTCGAAAATTTTGCAAGAGAATTTAAAAATAGAAAATTCCAAAACAAAAATGGAGAATAATCGGTGAACTCAGTCAAGAACCTCAAATAAAAAACCCTACAAGCACGTTCCTTTGCTCGCACTGATCAGACTAATTGAAATAAGTCCACAAAAAAAAGCTGGAATTAGATGTACTTAAAAGGTAAACAATACTTCAATATTGTGGTTGAACGAGGCTGCGCCTCGTTCACGTTGTTCTATAGGTTGTAAAGAGAATCTTGGAAGAATCGCTTTTGTGAAATCGATACCAGAGATCCTATCGGAGAGGATCCAAACACGTGTAACGTACTACTGGCTCCACGCGCGAGAACCAGTGACTGAGTCGAATTTATTTCACTGTTTATTAGCACCGATATTTCGTACAAGGTGAATTATTTTCATTATATTTGCCGTTCGAATTTCGGCCATTCAAGGTGCATCATTCAACGTCATATGGTATACCAAGGATGATTTTCAACTGATAAAATTTTCATAAGTGCGCTGGTGAATTTTGATGTCAACCGAAGATCTTTTAATTTAATTGGCGTTAGAATAACTTCTCACACACACACACACACCATTCCAACCACTCACTCATCCACCCGCCTGCACAGACGCAGCCACCCACCCTCCCGCCCACTCACACCCACCCGCCTACACAGACATAGCCACCCACCCACACGCCCACTCACGGCTACCCTCCCACCCACTCACACCCATCCGCCCACTCACTCATCCACCCACCCACTCACACCTACCCGCCCACACCCACCCGCCTACATAGACACAGCTACCCACCCGCCCACTCACATCCACCCACCCGCCCACTCACACCCACCAACCTGCCTACCCAGACACAGCCACCCGCCCGCGCACTCACGGCTACCCCCCCCCCCACCCACTCACACCCACCCATCCACTCACATACCCACCCACCGACTCACATACCCACCCACACCTATCATATAGATCGGGATTTGGTGAACTGTATTGGCTATACCCACAAAATGAGAGTGTACGCCCGGAAGGGAACCCAACTTGCGGGGGGGGCGGGGTGAACTCCACCATAGACATCCGCCATATCAATCAAATATTGCCTGGTTGGTTTCCTCTGTGATTAGAAACTATATATCCTATATAGCAATGGGTGGGTACCCGTATCCGTAGTGTTGCCGGCTAAGCAATGGCGGCGGATGCTGTTGGTGAATACGAATGGAGAAGTGAGTGAACCAGAAGAACTACCTTATCAAAAATGTCTCAAGAAGATGTTGAACGTCGATCGATTTCAATCATTTTCCCTATCAAGGCTTCAATAAACACATATATATGTTACATGCTGAAAAAGAAGTGTAAGGCGCGCGAACCGACGTTTCCATAAATCTTGAGATGTCATCATTTACGTTTTTCTGATTCAATACCTCAACCTTCTGCATGACCACAATTACGTGAAACACACGAGGGACTGTGACCATACGACGAAAAAAGAAATGTTTTAGGAATGGTTGCGGTAACGTGGCAGGAGGAGTGATGGACGTGGATACCTGTTGGGTTCACGGGGTGGTCCCCGTGTCGACAGGATATTCCCCTCTTGCTTTTTCAAATACTCGAAACCCGTGTGACGAAGTGAGACAGGGGGAAAAAAGACAGTTCGTTTCTCTACTACTAAAGAGTCAAACGCTGGGATAGAGATAACTCATGCAGAATCGTTAACGAGCCCGCCAGACACCTAAACGATGACTGATGTCTGCCTGGTGACGATCGATAAGTGAATATGAAACTTAATTCTGATGGTAATTGTCAACATTTTTCAGAGTCCGTTACCATGATTGAAATATATGGGAATATTTTTCGTTGATTTTTATCCGTCTGACTAGGGAAACCATGGTTTTGCCCCCCCCCCCCCGAAAATGGAAAATCGATGGACCATTAAATTTGTGTTTTAAGGTTTTTCTAACGTTGAGAGACCGTTTGTATATATGGATATAGTGTATGGGTGGGCGGATAGCCGAGTGGGTGAGTAGCCTGGTAGGCGGGTGGGTGGCTTGGGTAGCCGGGTGGGTGGCTTGGGTAGCCGGGTGGGTGGGTTGGCGGGGTGGACGAGTAGCCGGATGGGCGGGTAGGTGAGTAGCCTGGTAGGCGGGTGGTTTGGGTAGCCGGGTGGGTGGGTTGGCGGGGTAGGCGAGTAGCAGGGTGGGCGGGTGGATGAGTAGCCTGGTGGCGGGTGGGTGATTTGGGTAGCCGGGTGGGTGGGTGAGTAGCTGGGTGAGTAGCCGGGTGAGCGGGTGGGTGGGTGGTTAGGGTACACTGGTTGGGCAAGTGGGTGGGTGAGTAGCCAGCGCCCCGTCGTTGATTACCTTCCGCAAAGCAGCATTAATATACGTCAATGTGAGAAAAAAATTTGTTCATGTCGCCACCTGTGCCCATACAACCTAACTCTTCTGTATTAAGAGCCCCATATTACCGACAGATTGCATTATCAAAAGCCTCCAAAATTTGCAAAATCACACAAAAAATTCTGAAAAATGGATAACGCAAAAATTCCCAAAAAGTCAAAAACTGAGCATTTTACCACGAAGTCAAGCAGGCCATCTTACCCATAGCCAGTGAAAAATCATTGAACAGTAGCTGATGTCCAGGCGTTTTTTCGCACACAGAAATGAGGTATAGCTCACGCCAGAGTTGCTGCTGCCTCCACATTCCTTGATGGATCGTCCAACGGAATAACAAACTGCCCGAGTCCCTTATCTCCAGCCAGCCCCTGGGAAATCAATGTCTGGGCCTCGCCGTGTCTATGTAGCATCAGTCCCGCAAAATTCCAGTAATAAACTCATTAATAAGGGCGAGGAATTGAGATTTCAAGGTATCAATCAAGTCACATTTGACCGTGTATGATAAAAGTGTGTGCTCGGAGAATATACGATTGGGGGACATTGAATCTGACTCAGAAAACACCCGAGACCCTTTTTAGTGATTGATCGTCCCGGCAATCCATGTTACCTATCGATACAAACTTTCAATTTTTTTCGCCGATCAATTTTTTATCAACCATTTTAAAAGTTTATTAATAAAACGAAAATTGTAAGAACATCTTCAAACCCTCAAACATCCACAGAAACCCTCAGCGTAGTCCAGAACTTGGAAAGTCATAAATTCATTCCAGAAAATCCTCTTAATTTGCTTAATTTATTCTCGACGAAGGCGAATGATGGAGGGAGAGAGTATGTCCTAGGTAAATAGAAGAGCGTCAGAAGTTACTAGAGAGTGCAGCTCGCATAAACAATGAAATTGCCATGGCATGCATTATGCATATACATGTCCTCCTTGTTTTCTCTTAGACTACCGTAAATGGGAGTGTCGTCGAATCAACGCCCCATTCTCGCACCTCAGAATGGTTCCTCTTCTATTCCTGGATGATAACATGATTCCAATTCTAATTCATTGAAAAGGTTCTATAAAAAGTCTATATATCCTCTCCTCCCCCCACCTCCCCCTCCCCCCTAAAAATCCTCAATCAGCTTAATTTCATCGATCATTATCACCCAGCATCAAAAGGATCAGGGTTGAGTCAAGTCGGAAAAACGTCAGCAGCAGTTTTCAGTTCGATTCGCTCACAATTCAACTCAAAAATGGATTACAAGTCGGCAAGGGTTGATACGATTCCGTTTACGAATTGGTTCAACGGGTAACAGGGATGAGATCAACCTAACTTCGAGTTAACTTAACTCACCTTCATTCCCGGATTGATTTAAAAGGGTTCCGTTTCCGGTGTGAGTGGGCGGATGGGTGGGTGTGAACCTGGGTATGAGTGGGCGGTCTGGTGGGTGTGTGTGAGTAGGTGGGCGGGTGGGTGTGTGTGAGTGGGTGGGTGTGTGTGAGTGGGCGGGCGGGTGGGTGTGTGTGAGTGGGCGGACGGGTGGGTGTGTGTGAGCGGGCGGGTGGGTGGGTGTGTGTGAGTGGGCGGGCGGGTGTGTGTGTGTGAGTGGGCGGACGGGTGGGTGGGTGTGAGTGAGCGGACGGGTGGGTGGGTGTGTGTGAGTAGGTGGGCGTGTGTGAATGGGTGGGTGTGTGTGAGTGGGCGGGTGGGTGTGTGTGAGTGGGCGGACGGGTGGGTGTGAGTAGGCGGGTGGGTGGGTGTGTGCGAGTGGGCGGGCGGGTGGGTGTGTGTGAGTGGGCGGACGGGTGGGTGTGTGTGAGTGGGTGGACGGGTGGGTGGGTGTGTGTGAGTGGGTGGGCGTGTGTGAGTGGGTGGGCGTGTGTGAGTGGGCGGGTGAGTGTGTGTGAGTGGGCGGATGGGTGTGTGTGAATGGGCGGGCGGTTGGGTGGGTGAGTGTGGGTGGGCGGGTGGGTGAGTGTAGGTGGGTGGGTGAGTGTAGGTGGGTGGGTGTGTGTATGTGTGTGAGTGCGCGCATGCAAATTTCTTTTCTTATTCCTTCCCTCTTGAATGACTTACACGATTCAAATTTCGTTCACCTGTAACATTTTCTAAAATCATCTTACATTCACAGTCGCTATCCTTTCTCACATTAACAAACTTGAATTGCAATCTTCCATCAACAACACAGATCTGAACTTTCTTTCCAGTGAATATGAAGAAATCAGTATGAGCAATAAACGCAATAACCTTAAAATCATGATCTGCATAGTTGGAATTATTGAACGGTGAAAATTATTACAAAAACAGGTATATGCACATGTATACAATTGCTCATAATGGTTGCTGTCTTTCATGAATATCTCCCGTGGTGCCAGGATTGTGATTCGACGTATTCCAAAGTCACTCTGGTAATAAGTTTTATAAACGATCGCCTAATGGCATTTGGTTACGCAATATTGAAAAAAAAACAACTACGTCGAGAGTGTATCGACCTCGGGTCCGTCTCCCACGGCTCCACATTCGTGATTTGATTTTTAGTCGTTAATACTGGCACTTTTGTTTTTTTAGAGTAAAAGTCAAGCAAATTGGAATTAACGCTGTTAATCAGATAAACATCAATGATGAAATCATATCGAAATTAACCGAGAATGCTTATTATATTGATTGGATTATGTCTGATATTTGTAAGTCCTATGGCGCAATTTGTTGTTATTTCCAATTATTGTTTGCAAATTTTCAATGAATATGTGTGTGTGTGTGTGTGTGTGTGTGTGGCCATGTGCTCATCCTCATCTCAAACCATTCAGTTCCGATCCAAAAGTTCTTCACCTCTGCATCCTCTCATCCCAAATGTAAATCGGCCACCGTGTGGGATAATTGCTCATTTAAACTCGTGTTTTCCCCCACGCGCCCATGATTACCATTTGACGAAGGATTTCCCCGCCTTTTGCGTGAACTGACACGAGAATATATAGTTTAGCGGTGGAGCAATCGGGCCCTGGACCTCCGCAATGAGATGGAAAAGAAAGAATCGCGGGGGGGGGAGGGGGTAGGTTGGGCGCCCCCAATAACGAGGCACCCCCCGTGGTCGAACTAATTCCCCCGGATGACTCGCGAGCCAGAGCCCCGCAGGGGCTCTGAAACAATGCGCGCGAAGCGGAGTTTGTGCTAGACGAGACCGCGCCGTGCCGTCGCTTCGACGTTCCTTCTACTCCACTGGACCATCCTCATATACGTGTTTTTTCCTGCTGATTCATCCACGCGAGCCTCCACGTCTCACTGGATCATCCTCACATGCCAACTTGTTCAATCTTCGATACGTTCTTTATATATTCGCACTGCAGTGTATTTCAAGGGTAAGTAGGAGCAAAAAGAAGGGCCATGGGAATGCTCAGCGGGGAAAAAAAGGAATGATGTATAAAGGCTTTGATAACGAAATTTTTGACACCTCGGATGAGCTGCACGTCCAAGCCGCGGTGAAATTATGCCTCTGGGGGTCTACAGTGACGAGATTTTTTTTTGACAAGAGGGCTACATCATTGTGCTTTTGAAGCTATTGGTTGTTTTGGAAGCCAGGTGAATAAATAAATGACACTTTCGTATGAGCGATTGAACTATATTTTCATTAAGACATGTTCTCACTTGGAGAGCAGTCTTCGAACTGAATAAAGAACAGAGGAATCACAAAGACCAAAGCCTAAATACCATGGTTTCCTTCTCACCAGGCTTTATCATAGGTTCATATGATTTAGTAAACATTCAACTGAAATGCGTCATAAGACCTCATAAACGGTCTCTCCAGGAACCGTGATCTCATAGTGTTGCGTATGCTGTTTCATCGGCCGTGGCTGGCCAGACTGTCCGGCGCTTCCGGTTCCTCACCCGCCGATTTTTCTCGAGGACTCAGTTTTCCACCGCTCTAGAGTTAACACGTGTTGTGAAAACCCTCCCAGTATTTTTCCCAGTCTCTTTCACCATGTGTTAAGTTTAGCCCAGAAATCACCTGATTGTTAATCCGCCCAGATGATTAACAATAGTCATATATTGATAATCTGCTCAGCAAGTTTCAGTCACTAATTTACAATTAGTTACTGCCCAGTGTTTTACGATAGACTTGACCGGTTTTATTGTAAAAGTTCTTGACTTCACCTTATTGTTGATTAGTGTAATGAATAAAGTGAAAATGACCCAGAAAATCGCGCATGTGTTTAGTCGTTTTTTCTCATAGTAAACTTCCCGAAACGGCAGTTAACTATGGGGAAAAAAATTCCCTCAAACTATATCTCTCGCACTCACGGGTAAAATTATACCCGAATTTTAAATGTACAGTCCACTCGCTCAAGGCCACCGAATTATCCACATAGTTTCATCAATGATATTATATAGTTCAGTTTTACAATCGGATTGTTTTTGCTCGTATCAATAGAAGCGATTGCAGCTGGTTGGAGATGAACTTGTAGGTGATGGTGATGGCACTCAGTATCCTGGACCAAAATGCCCAGATTTGATTTTTTAGAGGAGTCCATGGATGCCTTCACATCTCACTGGATCATGCTTAGATACCAACCTGTGTTGATACGCATACAACACCATCGCCATGAGCTAAAACAGTAACACACGGGATTAAGGCTACTGAGAAGCGACGAGAACTGTGAAAAGAGCTGGATACAGGTCACAATGACTTGGTACATCAATTGCAAGCTCATTAGCTCTCGGTCCTCCAGCTCTTCTCATCGAACACCGAGTCACTCTGAAATCCAATCATCTCAGCGTACTGTAATTGCTCTCTTCTTTTCCCTATCTCTCTCACTCTCCCTTACACTTGGTATACACACTCTTTGTCAGAAGCCATCACGTCTTTCATTCCACGACTCATACCTGCGCGTCACCCAAACCTTTGCTCTGCATAAACATTCTCGATTTCCAAGTCGTCCGTTCTTCTGTATATGCTCACAGGCAGCCGAATGTGGTATGGAATAGTATTTGTTCCAACCTAGAGTCGTGAATTAACGAATTGTCAACCGCGCAATTACCAGCCGAGGTGAAGACAAGGGTCCTTCCATTCACCACCGGTGCTTACACCATACACTGTTAAAAATTTAGGATGACGTTTGAAAATTTTCCCAAATATACTTTCGTCCAGCCTCCGGTAACACCCCACACACACTCAGCATGGTTTATGAATCTGATACTCATTGCGCCATGCTTCCTGTAACTTTGATCATGAAGAAAGTATCAGTTCCCAGGGACATCATCTGTCACTTAATCAATTCAATATTTCACAAAATTCAGCCCTCGCTGTTGACAGAGAAGCCGCATCTGATAAACCGATATAATGCACTACTGCAGCCTCCACCTACGAATTAATCGTAGATTCGTCTCACGTTCGCGTGCAACAAAATCGCCGTATTCATGTTCGCCTTACTTACCGTTATGAGCTCCTTCATGTCATCCTTCCGTCTGTTAGCGAGGTAACAAGATAACTTGGGATGCTGTTATGTACTGATGTTATATACTAGGGTTGCAGTATCAACAAGTGAAATCTAAGATGCATGCAAGAGCTATTGGACCTGCGTTTCGGTCACTGACAGTCGTTTTTCCTTCCTCATCTTTTATTGTTCTGTGGGTGGATGAGTACTTCTGGGTTTTAAGGGTGTCATGGGAATAGTCGACCGCGTGGGCGGCTAACGTATGAGTAGAGGACATTCCTTGGACTGGACCAGTGTATGATACGCCCAAATAGATGCTTCGGATTAAGCTTCGATTAAATGACCACCGCGAACTGTGCTCTCTTTCGGCCCTTTTCCATCACTCTTCGAGCGTCTCGGTCGGTATAGCAGCTATTACGCCACGAATATAAACTTTACTCTTTAAATAACCCCCATGGAGAATAGAGGACCATTCGGAAGCATATGATCAATGAAATTGGTGGAAATAACAAGGCAACGTTAAACGAAATAAAAATAACCGTTATGCATTCGAATGCGGGCATTCGATGATGATCTGCTTTTTTCGGCAATTTTTTAGAAAAAATATTGAGTTTATATTAGCACACTGTGTACACAAGTTATTGGGCTGTTGTCATTTCTGCGTGTGTTCCGCACGCTCCGTCCGACACAACTCATATTCGATCGCAGCGCCATCATCAATTCTAAAGCTTGATTCCAGGGGAGTTCTCCCAAGCTCGGCCTCCTGTCCTCCGCATTGTTTGGGTTGCTGTGTGGCATAACGCCATGTCTTATTGAAACCAGAAGTCAGCCAGACCTTTTTCACGCATTTTCGGGCACACAAAGTGTGGCAACATCCAGCGATATCGTTTACCACCGAATTTTCAATGTACGTAGTCACTATTTGCCGCGCGTTCTTTCGGCGTGGAGCGGTCCATGATTGAAATTGTACGGTTTGAAGTTTCCAAAATTTGTCTGAGAGAGTAAATCAGTTTATTCAATGTTTGCATGCCGAAGGAACAGATGGCGCAGTCTGTAGTATCAGAAGGTAGCACCGCTAGATAGCAGCAGTGAAAATAATTGGAAATTGCCTTCATGTATAAGCGCACCGAGTGGAAATCTTTCGAGTGCTCGCGTATAAGCGGACAAGTCGCACGAGGTGCAAACGTCAAAGCTGTATATTCACCTGTGAGACAGTTCAGGACTACTTTTTGGCAGTGGCGAACATCAGGAATGTGGAAAACTTAGATGCCCAACGTGTCTTCTCCTTCGGCTATCCCGCAGTGTCCCCTCACTCTTCACCCCGTACTCGGCTAAAATACAAAATAAACAACTGATGATGAATAAGAAGAGTCGAGTGAGCCACAGAAATAAGAGGAACAAAATACTGGGCATTATTCGACATCGAGACAACCAAGCCCACTGACATTTTATGTGCGTTTCTCAAATGGTCCAGCGCTTGCTCCTTTCATACATCTTTTTTTCTTCTCATTCTTATTTCAGTAAGGAGGCTTGTTCCTACGTCCACTCATTCCTGTTCTCAATAGTTACATAGATTTTGTACGATAAGAAGTGAGTCGAGAGGTGCGCGCCAAACACATCAATAAATCTGACAATTTGTCGTGAAATCCGTCCGTACCTGCGATGATCATCAGGCCGGGATTTTTTCATGTATGCAATAGGTATTTTTGCATGAATATCAGCGAAATATCTCCGACTATCTGATGATGATTATCTCCAGCCAATTGATACACGAAGATAAAGACTGGAGTAAAATTCCCAAAGACTAGAATTACCGCCCATCAGACGGTTTCAGGGGATTTTAGTGGCTTGAAGGAGCAAGTATTAATGGATCCGTTAATTTTGGCTCTATGACACCACCTGATTTTTTTCTAGCACTGTTCCCCAAATCTTCCAAAATCCCATCCTCCGTATGTCCATTGCCGCCATCACTAAAAACCTCGGGATGATAATTACTAATTATTGGCCAACACTTCGTCCATTTTTTCCCAACGACCAAAAACTTGTCATGGAATGAGAGCGAGAGGGGTTTTATTTTACGGTAGGCATGCCAACTCGATGCTCGCTGTCCACAGACAGTGGAGAAAAATGGCATCATTGAATGAGAGGCGGCCCGCCTTTGTTACCGGTTATAAAGAATTCCGGCCCATCGAAAAGTCCACAGCCAGTATATGTGATCATCCGTGTAGTTCTGACACCCCCACTTGAAAGTGAATTTACGTCTGCTCTTGTACCTCACAGAAACAAAATTTGCTTCGTTTTTTTTCGCCATGAGCTTGCGGTGACCCAACCTCCTCAGTATGGTACCATGTAGGTATATCTGCATCATCGCGTTTTTGGACACAGGACAAGCCTCCAGAAGAACCTGTCCTACGAAAGTGGAGCGCCCCCCCCCCCCGCGACAGGTTGGGTTCGCCTCCGGCTTACGGTCTCACCCTACAAATTCCGCCCTAGCACACCCGGAATGTTCCTGCTATCAGTCGGATTCCATGAAACAACATTTCATCAGGCAAAATGTTCTACGCAGAGTGGTATATATAGTCGATTTTCCCTCCTACAAATTTTTCTCTGCGACTCCAATGGGTCAGGCGCATCTCGCACCACTAGCGAGTGAAAGACGCCGTTCGGACCTTTTGGATTCTGGATATTTAGACCTCCCCATAGACCCCAGTCCCCTGGTATAGATACTGCCTCCAAATGTGACGATTCCAACCCTCCCGGAATGTGTGAACTGACCGAGACGTATGGCCCAAGAGATCCAATATACAACCGTCAAAGGCACCAGCAACAATCGTAGAGTATCCGCGAATGCCAGACCCTCGCGAGGACTTGGACATTTAATGCATAAATATGTAAATAATGCACGATCGGTGATATTTTTCATGCGGTCCACCGGCTCGTACAGTCCTACTAAACTTATGGACCCGGGCTTTTTGGCAGAACCGGCTTCATGCCCGGGGTAACACACTACCTTGCGAGGGTACACCCCAGCACTCATTTGTTCCCTCCTTTCGGCACCAGTCCATCGGTTGTATTTTTTTTTTTTTTTTTTTGCATGCAGCGGAAGAGAAAACACGCGTCTTCGGCGTTTTATTAGCTGTTGAATTTCAGCTTTCTTACATTTTTCTCCTCTAATTAAATGATAATTATGAAAATGAACATGTATACGATATGCATCATAATAAGATCCTGAGGATGGTGGAGAAAATGGAGAATATGTTGAACTCCTAATTGGTATTGGTTAAAATTGAGACAGGCTTTCTTTTCGTTGAATAAATCGACTTTTTGATAACTGAATTGACGACGAAATATGCAGGGGCTGCCAGGGCTCAAGTCTTCACTTACAAAATACTCGACAGTTTTCCTAACAATCCAACAATTGAATGGGCGCCAGTTAGTTTATCGGTCAGTAACAACGTTTGCTCGACTCGATTCAGCGAGTGGGAAATTGGAAGACCCAAAAGACCAGAGAGAGAAAGAAAGAAACTGAAAAGATAAGGCAAAATTATAATAAATATTCTATGCTCACTTCAAATTGTCCATAATATTTATTCTATGAATTTTACAACTGCGTCAGGATTTCGGGAATCGACTCTTCTCCGCTTCACAATTTATACGCTTAACACTAGACAAAATATACAAGTGTATAGTTCAATCGCCGGGGCAAGAGTAAATCATCGCATGACCTGTTGCCGGCTTGGGCCCGATGGTTACCCAAAATTTGATTTTGCGCATGCGCAGTACGACATTGGCGTTCTTAATATATTTGGAACTAGTAGTTATCAACTTAAAATTACAATCCTTAATTGGGGATTCCGGAGAACCCGACAAATTATGTCGACGTGAAAATGGAAATTTCGACCTCCTGTGGCAAAATAATTTTGGCATGTCAAGATTTTGAACAAGTCTGGATGTTAAGAATCAATGTCGTATTTCGACAACGGAGCTGGGGAAACGGGTGAAAATTGTCATTTGTCAATTGGCATTTCCAAGTTGCCAAAAAAATCCCAAACTACCCGAGAGAATTTAACTACTCGGAGAGCGCTAAATTTTCTCCCCGCAAAGCATGCAAAATGCCCTCACTTGCCCCGAAAAAGCAATCGAAGAATGCGAAATGCTATCAACACTCCGCATATCTGCCATTTTTGCCTCCACGTTTTTTTTGTCATAACCCAGCAAGAATAGGCGTCCCCTATTTAGGCAAGGTAGGCATGAAGAAGTGCCCTTTTATCCACCCTCAGTCCAGCCTTTTCGGGTGTTTCATTCGTCTCGCCTCGTTTCCTTTTGGCCCCGGCACCCACAACAACGCAGGCAGGCCGCCGTCGAATTATATGTATCTTGTCTCTCGCTCTCCATTCCCTTTCTTTTTTTTTTACTCCGTGTGACTCTCCTTAGCGGCACGAAGCACGTGTTTTGCCAGTTCCTATTGTTTTCTGTATGATAAATGGGCGCGGCATCTTTCGCGCGCGATTCGCGACTCTCCAGCTCCAGCGGTGAAACAAAAAAGTGGAAAAGAAACTTATAAAAATACAAAAATACGCATTTGCTCATCGATATCCACAAAAGGGGTTTGAGCCTGTTGCTCTTTTTTTATTTCGTCTACAGGAGGAGAGAAAATGTGATAAAAATTATCCCTCTGTTCCGTGGAAACTCCGACACTTTTTCGACAAAATGTGTGTGTATGTGTGTGTGTGTGCGTGTGCATGAACCTGCGTTTAGGTGGGGGGTGGATGTAGGTAGTATATGTATGTGTGTGTGCGTGTGCGGGTATTTGGACGGGAGGATGAGTGGGTAGGTGGGTGAGTGGGTGGATGGGTTGGTGGGTGAGTGGGTGGGTGGGTGAGTGGGTAGGTGGATGGGTGGGTGGGTGGGTGGGTAGGTGGATGGGTTGGTGGGTGAGTGGGTGGGTGAGTGGGTAGGTGGATGGGTTGGTGGGTGAGTGGGTAGGTGGATGGGTTGGTGGGTGAGTGGGTGGATGGGTGAGTGGGTAAGTGGATGAGTGAGTGGGTGGATGGGTGGATGGGTAGTTGAGTGGATGGAAGGGTGGGGGAGGTTGGGTGAGTGTGTGTAAAATTGTTCCCCAATTTTTGTATTCGGATACACCATCCCTTAAGCACCTTTATCTTACAAAATTTAATAGTCAACACACTGATTAGCATAACCAATTGTTCATAATATACATAGAACATAAGGATATAAATGCATCCACAACTCCAGAGTCCATCTTAAACTAAAATATGCAAAAAAATAAATCGCATTTTCTCATCAATATCCACAAACTATCTTTCAATCTCCCGCTTCTTCATTGGTCTTGGCTTTTATAGTATTTTCATTACCTTTCATCAGTGTCATTTTCTCCCCGAAAAACGAAGGACCCAGTCGAACATTGCCATTAACAATATTTTTTTCAATTTTATAAAAATATATAAAAATGCGAATGCTGGCAAAAAGCCTACGACGTATATGCGAGCGCGCGCGATAGCCCAACAGGGGGTCCGTAAAGACTCCCAGGCACACATAAGCATAAACATATAAACACTTGGATATAAGTTGGTAGCTTCTGAAATCCGTGGCTGATTCAGGCGCGATAGTGTTGGGATGCCCAGCGGGCAGTCCTGGCTACCATCCCGCTTGGCACCCATATAAACCAATCCTGGACCAAGTGCTCGTGACGAGAGAAATCTCAGTTTTGTACCATTAAAACGTGCATTCTTCGGTATTAGATGTATCCAATAAAAATGCGGGTAGATTCAGGCACACAGAGAGCAACGAATGGAATATTGTTTTGAGATTCCGAGGGCTTTGCAAAATTGTGTACGAGACCCTCGTGGGAGAACGGGAAACCATTCGGCCCATGAGTCCTGTTTGTCCAAGAGGCCAGGAGAGACAAGAGTCAGTTTGTTGGGTAGTGGGACCTGGAAAACTTTTCTGATGAGGATTGTCTCATCCTGTTTCGCTTCCTTCGCCCATCGCGGTAATACCAATGCAGAATCAGCGGATCATTATCTTTGACTTACCTATTGCCATTGCGGGGGCGGAGAGGCTAGGTCTCACCACCCACCGCAGTTCTTCAAACGAGCGCTTTGCGATCCTCAACTCCGGAATCTTCTCTTTTTGCATGTGGCGCCCGAAAAAATAAAACTTTGATAGATCCTCATTTTTATGCGCGACCCCACTTTGACGATCTATCTTGAAAATTACTCCAGCAGAGAAGTTGGTGAACAGGAGTATAATGGATTTTGAGTGTTCGCAAAAGTTGAAATCGCCGATGAAGTACAAATACTTGGCAGAGGCGCGACCTGATAATATTCTGCTTTATGGCCCGTGCCCACTTGGTGTACGTGGGCTGAATTTACGGACTCCCGACGCAACCGGGGTGAATATACGCAGTTGGATTACAAAAACTTGAAAAATTGGAAATTCAAGTGGCACGTTTATTTAGAAAATATAGAGTTTATTGAGACAGACATTGATTACCTTCTTTGCTCAGTATTCGCCTATTATTTATCAATTTCCTTTATTAATTTCTTATTTATTGATTTATTCATTCATTTCTTTATTTATCTACTTCTTTATTAATTGATTCCTCAATTTATCTCCTTCTTTATTAATTTATTTATTCATTTATTTATCTCGTTATACCAACCCCAATTGTGTAAAATTCAATCTTAGAAATCTGCACCCTTAATAAACATTGCACCTTAAAAATTTGTAGCAAAAATCTTTCCTGAATCCCAGATAAATGAAGATCCCAGCTCATCAAGAACCCTCGATCTATTTCTTCCTCAGTACGCAAGAACCACTCCAAAATCCCCACCACCCTATTCTGAAACCACCCCCTCACCCCCTATTTCCCCAACTGCCCTCCCCCCCCCCCCCCCCGCCTCCGCATCCACCTCACGCAGCATCCCGGTGATTGGCGGGTGGTCCTGACCTGACTGTACCTGAAAAATCATCGGACGGAGTAATAGGATCCGGTGGAGGGGCCTCATCTGCGTTTAGACACGATAAATCTAGATGGGAATTAATTGCCGCACGGTGCCTGTCCCGTCTGTGGGTCTCATGTGCTTCCTCGTGATTCCCCTGTTCCTCCCCCCCCCCCCCCCCCACATCATTGCCTCTTATTGGCATCCTATCGCTCTTTAGCCTCCTCCTCCCTCCAATTCACCATATATATATCCATCTCCCTCCCTCTTTCGCCCTCCTCTCTTCCTCACTTAAATAAAACTCTTCCTCGCGTCCTATCTTCCTCACTCTCCTCAAATCCATCCACCGATTCCCCTCTGCTTCTCTCCCTCTCTCCCTCTTTTTACAGCCTCCGATCTTCAGTGGAAAGAGTAACCCTCTCGTATTTGCTTGCCTCCACTTCTCTCGTCCTCGCCTTACCGTGTCCCCCATGTCCCCCTATACCTCCTCCCCCCCCCCCCCCAACAACCACTGCCTCGAACTGGTTGACATCCTACAAATAAAATCAGCTCCAGGAATGCCTACAACGACACGAGGGCCTGTGGGATCTTAAGAGGACTCCCCTCACATCGTGAGCACCACAGTGGATAACCAACGAGGATGGCACATGTGTTAAAAACACAAACGTGAAACGAGGATGAAAAATTCGGGGGGATATCGACTGCAAGCTGGGCACAAGAGATGTAATATATGGTAGCCTTAAGACAACGGTTAGGTACCTGGACCAGTGGGTAACTTCGTGTATCCCTTCACCTTACTAGGCACCAATACTCATCGTGCTTTGATGGTGATATGCAGTGTGTGTTTGTGTGTGAGTGGGGGTTGAGCACAGGTCCAGATGCCTAAATGGTGAACGAGTTGACCAGGGACACCTGGTACCGATACGACCCGGTCTCGGTGAATTACATTAGTGGATTCCCTCTGAGTTCTCTCATCTCTTCAAGCAACTAAAAGCTCAATTAATTTGGGGGACGAGTCACGATAACTAGGAACGGGAAGCTGGTTCTAGGGATTGGTGGAGGGGGGGGGGGGGGGGGGGGGGGGGGGGGGGGGAAATGTGAGATGCAGACATACTGCTGACGAGTCTTTTTTTTGCAGAGTCGTCCTGCGAGATGAGATTAGCATTCTCAGGATTGTTAACGTAAATTTTGTTGTTGAAGTTTGATGTATTGTTGAAAGGAAATTTTTTTTTTTAATAATAACATTTGAAAAAGTGTTCTGAAAAAAATATTTTCAATGGGCAATGGGTCACTCGAAAATCTCAGGAAAATGATCTGATGTGAAAAATTAGCGGGCAAATCTCCCAGAAGAACAGATACAGAATACAGATCACATTCTCCTCTCAGCAAGTCCGCAAAAAATGAGAGAGCCGAGTGCAGCAGCCATCCTGCCGCCGCTACTGAATAGTAATACACATCTAATTATTATAAACAGTTCCAGATGGGAATCCCTCGTTGGCGAAAAAAAGTTTACCTATTAGGAAATCCTGTCACAACTTTTTGCCCCTGGACCAGGCACTAGGGAACGTATATAAATTAGATCAGTTTTTTTCATGCGAATTTCGTTCAATGGGATTCAATAGCAAAGAGGTAAAACAGTAAAAGTCGATATAGTTTGTTCTGAATTTCATGTGTGATATCTTGTCATTAAATGGAGATAGTATTTTGATGAGGGGCTTTTTTGGAGAGCAAAGTTACACCAATAACCATGTATACAAGCAAAAGTTGACAGGCTTCTTCGATATCGAGATAATCAACAAAAACTGGAGGCGGACAGGTACTCAAACCGATTTTCACAGTCACCAACTACTTCAAAATTAGGTAGAAAACTCCTCAAATCCATCAAACCGTTCACAAATGATGCAAACCGTCCAAAATTACGAGCTCCGGAAAAGGGCCCACTTTGTCGATTGGCTCAATTTGGTGCAAGCGATGCCATTTCGAATACAAAAGCACGTCGGCAAGGTTTTTTCCATTGAATAATGCATCGGATAATGCAAAATTGTAATCTCATTAACGCCCAGTAGATAAATATGGCCTCCATCTCATTCTTCTCAAATCTTGCTATTTCGTGTTTACCTCTCCATATCTCCATACCTTCGAGAATGTTCAACTTAGAAGGTTTCTTTTGTACAAACTAATTTGTCAAATTCGCGGAGTACGGTCCGAAACACACGCATGTGGCCCATACCGACAACTTGGGCCTTTTTCACGTGACTGAATACAAACGAAAATTTTTCAAAAGATATGTAAAAAATGCAGGAGAGAATTTCTACCTTAAACCGTTAGACCTGCAGATGTTTCACATGATATTTTCTCATAGATTCCAACCAATATAAGGACCATTCCGTGTGTCCTGTCGGTGGTACCAATAGAATGAGACCGTGATGCCGGGCGGGAACCTAACACGACACGAGGGGGCCGTTCTATTATAGGTGCCCATCCTAGTAACATGAGGGTTTCTGGGAGTTTACCCTGTGTTTAGAAATACGATGGCCCGAATGGCGAAAGTCAGCCCCAGTTGCGTGGATGGGTGTCCAGTAGTCCCTTCGGAAGGAATGCTCAGGATGAGCTGCCGCGAGACATACAAACCAGGGAGACTGAGACCGACAGACACACACACACCCGCTCACCCACACCCACCCACCCACTCACCCACACCCACCCACCCACTCACCCACACCCACCCACCCACTCACCCACACCCACCCACTCACCCACACCCACCCACCCACACTCACCTACACCCATCCACCCACGTACTCACCCACCCACTCACCCAACCAAACACCCACTCACTCACCCACACACACACACACACACACCCACTTAAAAATAGTCAGGAGGCCCTGAAACATGTGAAATTACCGAGAAAACCATCCTTAATTTGTGGATTGTCCTACGAAGTTTTGCGGCATGTCTCACCTGAGAATCTGAACCTTTGGTTTATCAGACCTATGAAAAATTGCCGATAATTTTGCGAATTGCGGATAACATTTAAACATTCACAGGAATGGAGGAGGACTCCTCTAAAGCCCTTTTATCACTCACCGAACTCAACGAACTTGAACTTAAATCACTCCCATCACGCAGTCTTACCCAGATTGATGTAAACCCCGTGTTTTACATTCAATTCAATTGAGGAGAAAAAAAAATGAGACACTGCGCCGAGTGAATTCAGCTCCAAAACTTCAGTGCCATTGTGCGTCCACTGGATGGACATCCACCGGAGTCCAATGTCACTTGTATCGGCGTTTTTTTCCCCACGGCCCCTAGCCCGCCGTTTATTCTGATTTTTCGTTTCCCTAAAAGTTAATCATATTTATCGATTCTACAGGAAAAAAAAACAAATAATAATCGGTAAACAATTCTAAAAAAATGGTATTTTAAACGAATATTTCAACAAGACTGAAAATAGAGAAATAACTCGTATTCTCTTACTCTCTCGCCTATCCCACACACACACACATCCCTAAGGACTGAAGTGGGCATGAGTTGGTGTAATAAAATTTTGGGCTCTCTGCAAGGCATCCGGGAATTGAATTTGTAACGCGGATTTTCATTTACCCCCACCCCCACCCGCCAAACAGACAAACATCGTTAACCATCTATGGATTGGTCAGTCCATGACTTTTATCGATTTCACTTCTCCCATTACAGGTCTGAATGATTCTCCCTATTTTGAACCAATCTCCGCAGTTATTCCCACAGAATCAAGGTGATTTGGGTCCCGTGGAAACGGGCGGGGGGGGGGGGGGGGGGGAGGGGACAAGGGCAACATCCGCCAATGTCGGGACATTGGTGGAGTGACAGGGAGCGGGGAATGTCACCAGTTAGGTTGAAATGCGTGCGATGCGCACTGGGTGTTATAGCATGCGCCGATGCCTGAATAAAGTGGACACGTGACTACTGTGCCGATAGCGGCTCCTTGCAATTTGCGTCAAGTGGCGTTTCAGTAGGATTAGTGTGGATGGTCGTGTAAGGAGATATCTACTGGAAAAATGATTCACGGACAATCCCATATCGCATTTCTTATGCTTTTCATCTGCAGCATTTGCCAGACTTCGCTACTCGAATTCAAATTAGATTTTTTTTTTATCATTTACAAAAACTGATATTTCCAAATTTCAAGGAAATTCCACTTTTTTTAAATCTTTTTTACATGTTCTTTACAGTTATTTTTTACTCCGGCCCTCTCTTTGCGACTCCGCAAGGTAGAGCTGCTCTTAAGGACTTCTTCGAATGGCCCTACTGGGCACCCATCCAGTGGCTGGGTCCGACATTCGCCGTATAGGCCATCGTATTTCCAGACACAGGGTAAACCTCCAGAAACGCCTGTACTAGGACGGCGGGCTTCTCTGATGGACCCCCCTCCCCCACCCCCCTCCATGGGTCGGATTGGGTTCCCGCCCGCAGCCTTGCGCTCTCATTTTAGGGTCATCGCCGATAGCACACACGGAATGTTCCTGCTATCAATCGGAATGCATGAGAAAATAATTCATCATGTCAATCACCGTCCGGAAGGGGGAGGAGGAGGGGGAGGGGGTGCCATTATTCTCAGTCTCTTTTTATCGCAAAATTTCTAAACCCATTTATATAATTGTAATTTCACCTGGTAAGTAAATAAAAAAAAAATAATAAATAGAGTTAATTTATCCTCCACACCCTTCTCACATTTTTCCATTTCATGAAAGTATGAACAACTAAAAAAGCGTAAAAAAAAAATCAGTGGCGCAAGCCTACTAATTTTCTCGGTGAGATATCTATCATTAAGAGGTGATACCAATCACTCCAGGAAACGATCTATCATCACCAAGAAGCGTGAAGTCCGGGTTCCCTCACCTCCCGAATCTTCCCTCTTTTTTTCGTGCTGAATCAGCGCGAGAAAAACGACAAAGCAAAAAAATTGAAATACGAAGAATCGCACGGGAGTGGCCCCTTCTAAACGGCCCCCAAAAACCCCAAATTGTCATCCTAAAGGCGTCGATCTGTCTCCCGTGCCGTGGGGAACGAGCGGGGAGATAAAATTGAGGGAGTGAGGACAAAAAGGGGAATAAGAAGACAGTCGGGATGTATGCCAGGGGTTTCTGATCATTATACAGAGTGGGAGAATTAAAAAGAAATTTTTATAAGGTTAAAACAGTTTTATAACAGGTGATGTTAAGTGCCTGGGGACACTTATCATCAAACTTTTTTTTCCGATCTCTCATTCCTATGTGAGGCCATGTTTTTCTCAGATTTTCTTAATATCTCAAAATCAACCATTTTAGGGTAAATTTGGGTTACGTGAAGGTTGCAACATCCTCAGTCACACGCACACACACACACACTCTCACACTCATATACTCTCACATGAGCAGAAGCACTGACATATGGCTGAAAATGATCTTGAAGTTTCTTTAAAAATTTCAAAAATTTCAAAAATTTCAAAAATTTCAAAAATTTCAAAAATTTCAAAAATTTCAAAAATTTCAAAAATTTCAAAAATTTCAAAAATTTCAAAAATTTCAAAAATTTCAAAAATTTCAAAAATTTCAAAAATTTCAAAAATTTCAAAAATTTCAAAAATTTCAAAAATTTCAAAAATTTCAAAAATTTCAAAAATCTCAAAATTTTTGAAAATTTCAAAAATTTCAAAAATTTTATAACTCTCAAAAATTTCAAAAAAATGCAATAAATCCAAAGCCTTTCAAAAACATCAAAAATTAACGAAAAATTCCAAATCAGGCTTCCCGCACTTCCAAAATCCCGAGAACGTGTCTCCACGCACTCATTGCCGATCGACATACCGCGTTAATCTCCACTAGTATTCCCAAAACTACTGCACCCCAAGAATGACATACTCGTAACGCCCCCCCCCCCCCTCCCGACCCCTCCGTCAATACCGCGATAATGGTATCATTGGCACGGCTGATGTATGCACCAAAACCGTCTCCACGAATTGCTTTCTACGTGCCTCCATCGTTGGCGCGCCTCCTCCACTTGCCTCCGTAGCTCACGATTTTTAAACTGGACCAGCGGGGAATAAAACAGGAAAGACACTAATTAGTGATTCCAGGAACTGAGAACACGGGCATACCGTGCGGTCGTCTTGTTCGTGTGTATGTATGGAAACTATATAAGTTGGGGAGTGCTGCGGGTGCCCCCGGACCGAATCACGTTCACAGAAAAAGAAGAGGAAGACGATAAATCGAGAGTGGAGAGAATTTTCGAGATAAACTGAAAAGTCGTAAGCAAAACAAGGCCAACGAATGTGAAAGGTAATAGTGGTATCAGACAAGGACCTTGTTCGACACGATATGTTTTTGATACAACGGGTCTAACGCAACTACCTGAGTCATAGGGGGGTGAGGGGGGGGGGAGAGAAACAGAAGGATGCTCATGTGGACCATCATTAAAATCCGAGGATTCTTCGATCTATCTTTCCAGTCAGACTCGCGATGTTATCGCAGACCCGGATCATTACGACCGAGGAAAGACAATTCGACTACCTCGTTTAATTTGGGACTATTGAGTGATTAGTCAATCCAATTGGTAGGATTAAAGGGGAGAGAAAGTGGTGGATGCTTCAAACTTGTTGCAACTTCAGTACATTACGAAATTATGCATATATATGTATACATATTATGTTATTTTTTTTGGCTTGAAAAACTTCTAAAAGAGGAATCAATCAGCAGTCATTCAATGATGGGATCAATGAACCGTAAATATGGAGCTCTTGTTTCCAGCCTATTCCATTTTTTTTGCATCCTGTGCTAAAGACCGTCCGTCCGTTGAAATTCAATTAGACTGACTCAGCTCAAATAGATTCGATGCCTGACGGGCCTATCATGACAAATCGGCTTTAAAAGGGAATGGAAAAATAAGTAGGACAATTATCACGCTTTGACACGGGGGTACCTGTGAATGAGACGCTAACGAGGTGTTATCACATGTGGTTTCAGGGAAAGGAATGGACAACTGGGTGCAAGCGGGATTGGTGATCGTAGAAATAAACTCACTGCTGGATCCATCAATCCTCCTTCTGGGCAGACGTGCAAGTGGATGATGCCCGGCCTCCCGCGACGTTTCTCATCTTCTCACCCATTCTCCCCAGCTTTGTACCAAGGAATATGTGGCATCAATGAACCTGCCATGACTTGAGGCTTTATGCTGAACAAATTTGGTGAATTGTGCTGATGCAATAAGAACACGGTATTTTTTAGTTGATGATCATGAGCTTGAATGAAGGAAGCACATTAAAGTGCATTATATAAAGGACTTAATTTTTACCAAATCAACAATTTGATTCGATGTGCATGAAGTCCAGTTGAGCTGAATGACTGATATGGGTTGCTGGCTGGTACCAACTGAAGTTAAGCATAGGTGGACTTGGACCATACACGGCACCGCATTTGCATGATAAGATACAGGAAACCACAGACAAGCTATGTCGGTGCAGGTGGCTACTCAATGAGCAACCTCCCGCTCATCCAACAATTCGGAGAAATTCTTGCCCACTCGGGGATTTGAACTTAGGAATCCAAGCGGCAGCGCTAAGACAGCGGTTAGCACACTCGGTCCTTCTGCTGTCCGAGGACAATTGACTGAATTCAAGTTCTTATAGAGTCTACCTTGAATTGACAATCAGAAACTCCGGCAATCCCGAAAACAACAGTTGGCTTAGGATCCTAAGCAATAACATCCAAGCCCAAACGATCAAGATGATGTCGGTGTCATTCAGGATCCACGACGAGGCTGTTCCTGGTGTCTGATGGTAGCTGATGGGGTCTAACGAAATGGCAAGGTCTATGCATTGACCTTGAATTGGCAGAATGATGACCTTGCAGGAGGCGAAAAGCACGAGTCATCTGAGGTCCTTGGAGAACCAACAAATTTCGTGGTACAAACATAAGTGCACGGAAGGCTATAACATACATAACGTTGATGGCATGGCCATGGCACATACCCCAGCGGACAATGCACACTTACCGTAGCTGAGAGTGCGATAACTTTATACAGCAAACTAGGGAGGAATGAGCAGTGGTTGGGGGGGAAGGCACACGGGGTAGGCAAGGAAGAAAGGTGATGAGGGAGATGGTGAATGTTTAGAGAGGGGGCAAAGCAGCGCGAAAGCAGGAGGCGTGGAAGATCACGACTTACCCATACAAAATACATTGGCGCGCATGCACGACGGTAATCAAACCCGTAAATCCGCGCCACAGCCAAGTCCAAGCCCGTGGCAGAGTTCCCTTCCTTTTTTTCTCCCCCCCCCCCCCTCTTGGTTTTCGCCTGCATCTCCCGTAACGCTCCTTTTTTTTTGTTCACCCTTTTTTTTCGCAACATTCTCTTCTTATTTTCGCCCATACCCCAGGCTAATAACTATAAATCAGCGAAGAACGAAGATGTGGATTCATTGTTTGGCATAAAATGATTTTGTTGGCTATGCGTTTTGCGCTGGGAAAACACTCGCGTGATGCATGTCTCGGGGTGGTATGAAAAAGGAAAATTTAATGGGAAATTCCTGAGGAGACTATTAAGGTAGCTTAATCGCGATTCACAGGTACTTGGCTACACTGGAGATTTCGAGATTTGCGACACTGACTGGTGAGAGCTTTCAAGTTGAGGATGAAAATCGTGAGAACGGAGGAGTTTAGTGTTGGACGTAATTTGCAAATTTGGTGATCAAATGTATTGGATGCAGGGACAGCGAGGTCCTGGCCGTCCTGGTGAATCGAGCTCGAAAAGGAGATTCTGTAAGGACAGTATGAAAATCGATAATGTAATCATGACAGTTGTGTCCTAAAGGTGTCGATTTGATGGCGGACCCATCACCTCTTCTTTTCAATGCAGAAGTATGAGGTACGTGTGGATGAATGTACAATTTTGTAAATCAGTTCGGAGCGAGCCTTGTTTATAAGTTCTTGTAATTGAAGTCATCTTTTACATTAAGGATATTCAACACGTACAGTCAAAACAAAAGTTTATGACCCTTCCTATAATTCGTTATATTTATCGCCAATAATTCTCAATTAATATTTCAATACGTTAATTAGTTGAAGTGATAGCCATAGAAAATTATTATATTGTATTTGATTTTGCGAATCAATATTATATTGTTTAAACAAATTAATGAAAAAAATTATATCTACTTCAATAGTAAATTTTCAAAATTTCAACAAATTTTTATATTTTGAACTGTATTTACAGAAATTTTTATTTTCCCATAAGACGCCGTTAATTGAGAACTTTGATAATTAATAACTACAAAACGGTGTTGTGAATCAATATCAAATTTCATACAGGCATCTGTTACCGCTTCAGAAACATTATGTCAAAATTTCAAGCAATTCTTATATCTTCGCCAATATAGGTGGAATATCCTTAAGAGTCTTCTACTTGATTTATTTAACCCAAGTTTGACTCCCTTAGAATAACTCAAATCTACAATTCGATTGATACAGCACAAATAATCATGGAATTTAGTCTCGCAGTGATACGCGACGAGGCAAGAATTTAAAATCTCTCGTCTCGTATCGAAATTGTAAAGACAATTGCTTGATGTCTGCTTCTTTGGAGGTTGTCATCACCAATGAATGTTCCAAAGCATTTGGCATTTGAAAAATAGCGCTATTTTCTTCTCAATGTGGCTGAGGTGGGAAATAATGTGACGCGAAACGGGAGTATTCCAGGTGGAACGATGGGCGATGCACAACTGCAATGATAGCTTCTAGGGGGTAGGCGGGGTACTGCACGAGCCCAGTTTATCGATGCCCGTCAATAAATCTACGCCTCAACTAGAATTCACCTTGGGCGCTAAGATGGAATTACAAGGGGAGTGCGTTAATCGCAACACCGGATTGTAAACTACCCGAGGGAGGTGCAGATAAGACTGAAACATTGCTAAGTACTGGATTTTTACGGAGGGAGTGAAGTGAACTTTGGAGCAAGGCATGCAAATCTGTCATTGGCTACGTGGAAGCCGGTGCTCGGGCTTTCACACTGGACATTTGGGAAAATTTTGATGATCGAAGGACATCAAGTAACCCGGTGGATAAGTCAATTCGCAGACTTGCAATTTCAGATATTTTATCTTAGGAAGTCAGCTGCTTAAGAAAGGACTTAAGGACAAAATTTGTGCCTAACTCTAATTTTTTTTTTTAATTTTTTTGTGAAATTTTACAGAATGTTGAAGAAATTATGGGACATTTTTTTTCAACTTTAATTCAATTGGAGCTCTGCTAAACTCGCAGAATAAACGACGCGCCGGGTTTGTCAGGTTTGGCACATTACAAAACTTGGAAAGTCTACTTTTAATTAGTTCGAAATTATTAATAATATCAAAATCCGATCTTCGTGGGAACGTTTGCTCAATGGGCCATTTTTCTAATACACGGGCGGCGCATCGCCGAGCGGTTCAGGAGGGTTGACGACTCCGAAAATACATAAGCTGCCCTAAAAAAAATCAGTTTCAAATCTACCAGAAATATGAACACCATAAGTCATCAATAAAAATTTCCGAAATTTCAAATATTTAAAACTCTTAAAAAAAAATTTTTTTAATTAAAAAATGGGAAATTCGATTTCGAGAAAATAACATATTTTTTTCAAAAAATTCTAAATTAAAAAAAAATCTATACAGGAATAATTGGCATCACCTAAAGCCTCTGTACGCGATTTTTCCGAAATTAATGATGTAAACTTTGTTCGTACAAAGTAGCATAAATATAGCCACCTTAGATAACAATAAAAAAAAAAACATTATGTTGCGGGAATGCACGGGAGGTATCGAACGACAATTTGTCATTGATTCGGGGGAGGCTATGTTACAGGGCTGCATACTGGGTAGGAAGTGGCGCGAGCTTTCAGGACATCAATACTTGGGGGTTGGTGGTGGCCGCACGTTTAGTAGTCAACCCCTTTGATAGGCGAATCAATTTCCAGAAAAGTCTATAAAAACTGAATGCTCCACGGTATCTATGTGGGTCTAATTGACAGAAAATAATGCCTACTTTATATTCGATATAACAACTAATATAAACCACCCTCAAGTCACCTGTTCACCATGAATGGGCCAATAGGTATCACACTGAAAATTCGGCGTTGCCGAATCAACGATGATTGGCGACCGTTATGGTATTTTTCCCTGAAGCAACTACTTCACAGAAGTAAACATAGTTACAACAAGAATACAAAAAGTTGAGTTGAGCGTCCGAACAAATATAACTCCTTATTGATTTAGAATATTCAAGAAAAATCTTCAGTATCTTGTGAAAAATATTTGATGATCATAGGTTAAATAGTACATATTCATTGCAGCAACGAAACGTTCTGAAAAACCACATGAATTTGGGAACAGGAAGTACAATGGCACAGAAGGAATCAATTTTCTTGCACCAATACCGTCATGGAAAGAAAATGTATGTGAAGATATATATATGACTCTTATTGGATGTATATAACAATTCATAAAAGTCCCCAATATATCCTGGTTATATATAGTAGCATAAACGGGACGTATATGTTGGATATATATATATATATATCACTAGGCAAAAATGACATCAAAAAAAATATTTTCCGCATCCATCTCAGATCGATGGCGCTTACCTACGGATATATAGTACATATCTCAACATATATTTTCAG
Source organism: Asobara japonica (assembly GCA_026005395.1). Taxonomy (NCBI): domain Eukaryota; kingdom Metazoa; phylum Arthropoda; class Insecta; order Hymenoptera; family Braconidae; genus Asobara; species Asobara japonica. The sequence goes on from BQMI01000028.1 coordinate 3,854,258, forward strand.
GGCAAAACCAAGTTTTAATATTTGCTTAATATTTGCGGAAATTCGAGGAAAAAAAATCCACAATTCAATCCATAGAATTCAATTTTTTTTCCACCAACAATGTATACACACTCAATATCCAATATGAAGTGCGACTTGCTTACCGCGCATAAGAGCCACTGAATCAAATTACAACTGGCCATTATTACCCATGATGATATATAGCTATCATCATCCTCCTTCAAAAATCAACATCTGTATTTTATTTTGTTGTCTCTCCATCTAACCCGTCGAAAAGGGAAAATAAGTATGCACTCATGTGCGGCTGAAATAACACTGGAGTTATTTTGCCTCCCCCCCTCCCACCCCCTCCCCTCGTCTATGCGGAACATTGGTGAATTATCCAATGGTAGAGCCAATATAATTGGATAACTGTGCGTCAGTACAGGAAATTGAGCGTAACTTCTTCTGGATGATGTAGATTTACTTGCTATCGAATTTCAAAATAGATGTGTATAATTTTAACTCTCGTACAAGAGCCGAAGAATAGAGGACTTGGTTATTTTTTTCCCCCCCAGAAAATTTTCCTTCAACGAGGGGAAATAAAAATAAATGAAAAAAAAAAGGAAAAAAAAAATGGCGAAATGTAGTTTTACGGGGTATAAGATGGGATGGTGGATGGTTACCTGTACTTTTTTCCGCAACCTGTGCCAATAAAATGAGATAGCGGGAGTAGTAGAGGCATCGACGCGATCCTCAAACAACTATACTTATCGTGAATCGTGCCTCGCAGCTCTGACGATATGCCTTGTGAAGCTCTTCTATCTGTTGTTTCGCTTGTGTATATCCAGTCCCGCTTCTGTAATTACTATGTTCTCATATTGCCTCCATCGATGTACTCCAGTTCGCGGATCCCAAAAACGAGATTCACGTGCTAACATCTAGTTGTGAAGTATTGATGAAGAGAAAGAAAATAAGAGGACAGATTCCATTGGGGTGGTTGCATTATTTCCGGGGGATGATGGCCAGAATAGAATTTTCTGCGCCTGACTTTTGAAGTAAACCTTCTTATGGCGCGTAACAGAAAATTCGATGCAACGTTTTGGCGGGAAGTGGTGCAACGCGAGTGGTGGAGGGGGCGTTACGAAAATTCCGACATGCTACATGGCACTGTAGCAGAGCGGGGAGAAGAACGTGAACCGAGTGTATTGCTAGTGTCAATTATGGGGAAAACCAATGCAGAACGTTGGAAAAGAATATCGTGATCGTTTACGTGAGAAGAATGCTTTAAAACCAAAGAAAACAAAAACAGTAGGCAAAAGTGCGGCCGAACGTATGAGGGGTCATCGGGCCGGGGCAGAAGCAATCAATGTCAACGTTGAGGATCATACGCTCTCGCGTGTGAATCAACCGAGCAATGATCAGAATATTGAAATTGCACCAGAGCACGTTATCTCGAAATTTGTTGGGACACTTACAAGAATAAATGAAATAAAACTTAATCATGATTGTCGCTAATTAATTCGGTCGATAAGTAGTTAAGAATAGACGGGTAATGAGCAGTTTTTTACATGTTGTGGACATTTTCTCCCTCGTCAAAAAAAAAAAATCTGCTTAGCCACAAGTTGTTCTCAAATTATTATCAACAAAATAGAACTCAAGGGCCGAAAATAAAATCACTTCTTTTTCATCCAATTTCTCTTCATTTTCCCCATTTTCGCTCGCAAAATTTTTTTCCTATTTATTTATTTTTCATTTTGTCATCCGCGCGTCTATCACGATAAAGCTCTCGGACAATAATAAACAATGCGCGAAATGACAAGTAGAGCGAACCCGCGGCATTTCGCGAGATCTTATCTCGGCGCTGGGGCCCTGGTATATAGCATACTGGGCAATCAATCATTCGCGCTGGATAAAATATAAAATACGAGGGCAAACTAGCAACGTTGAATGCCCACACACACACACATACACAGGCCCGGGGTTTTATTTATTTGCGTAGTCATGCAACCCCACACACACGAAAATTCACTGGCGTATTAACGTGTTTTTTGCACGCGATTCGCGCAAAAAAATGAGACGAAAGACGATTTGATTGGGTCGTACACAGTCTGGTGACACTTTATATTCTGCTAAATACATAGTCAATATTCTTGGTTCAATTGAAAATTTATTTTTATTTTTATTTATTCATCGAATTTTTTATTAGGAACATGCAGTAAACAAAATATTGAAACTAGTCTTCCACGTGGATGACTGAGAAATTTTTGACTCTCAGTCAAATTTGAAAGGGAGTACTGGACACCCATCCAGCGGCTGGGGCCGACGTCCGCCGTATAGGCCATCGTATTGCTGAACACAGGGTAAACCTCCAGGAGCCCCGGTGCTCCGAAGGCGGGCGCTCATGATGAACCCTCCCCCGCCCGTCGGATTAGGTTCCCGCCCGGCCTTGCGGACTCATTTTCTGGGTACCACCGGTAGCCCCCACGAAATATTGCTGGTAGAGATTCTCCGGGGCCGCGAACCTAGAACCTGTACATCTGACTAAATAGACTTTGCTAATATCCCTTATACCTTCATCCAATCATTTTTCTTTCACCCACTATTCGTCCTATCATTCTTTTTAACCTTCAGACTACTGCTGGATTTCATAATGATGGCTTCTGTCCCACTTGATGGATGATACACCCAGTATCTTGTATCAGTCGCCCAGTACTCCGGGACTACTGCTTGCTTATTAAACTGTTCCGTATTTCACGTCGACGCGCAACATCCCCGAGATAATACAGCGTATGCGTGTTGATAAATTCACTTGTGCGCTGGTTGGCCTGGGTGTGTGACTGAGAAATGTGAAATGTGGCCAATGCTCGTGTTGCTTTAACCCTGCATTCAGTGGCAGCATTCAAGATCGATGCAACAGGGCAAGTTTTAATAAGTAGTTGGTGCTACTGACAGCGTAAGCAGATGCCGAGGTGCACAGTGCAGTAGCTTCATGAGCGGTAAATCGTGAATGTTATGCGGCCCATTAGCCGGTTATAGAATACGTTGCATCAAGAATATTTGCCCTATATTTTTTTCGAATACCTCCACATTTACGGCCGCCATGAAACTTGTTGTTCAACGTCTAGTTGTGCCTCTAAAAGATCAGTTGCGTACCTAGTGTTGCCGCAATAGGCGAGAGAATCGAGACAAGACGTGATAATTATGACTGGATACAATACGAGAGAGCAATTTCATGATTATGGCCAAGTCGAGACAGTACGAGAGATGATTATGGCCAAGTCGAGACAATACGAGAGATGATTATCGCCAAGTCGAGACAATATGAGAGATGATTATCGCCAAGTCGAGACAATATGAGAGAGATGTGACGAGAGACGAGATGGCTCGACGAGAATTCGAAAACAAAAATCATTTTAAACCAATCAATTTCACTCACAAACTAATGATTTTTTCGTATATTTATGGTGATCCTAAGAAATAATAATGATGATAATAAATTGTTCACATATTTAGAAAATTTCATGAAATTTAATTAATTTCATTAAAAATGAAAAAAAGTCGAGACAAGACGAGACGATACGAGATTGGATTGCACTCTCGACTCTCGTTTTATAATTTCGATACAAGACGCGATTCTCGACAGAAACATTCCAGAGGTTACGCTAGTGGAAAAAATGCAGTATTATTGTTTATGAAGCACCCAGCGGACACCCGGTAGAAACAAGGTACACCATTATCGTGATACACCACGACTACTGTCAGTACCCACGCCAAGAACTCTAGGTGCGCGTCTCTCATATTTCCACATTATTATTTTCACTAGTTATCGAATTAGATGTTAGCTCAACTCGTTTGGAACTTCACAAGGTAGGGCTTTCATATCATTAAAACATTCCGGATTTTATGTGGAGGGAAAAGGGCAGATGACGGTGGTAATTTATTTAGTAATCTTCTCAATGATTAGCGCATGGCAGATATTTTTTATGTTGTGATTATCCAATTCTTAATTGTATAATATTGCAAATTAGGGCTCATGACGCATGTTATGTAGCTCTGGCAGCACATAAAATATGATATATTACGTAGACTCATTAATTTGGCTGTTATATGTAATATCACATATATTTATGTAACAGGAATTTGTGGATTATGCAACGAAGTATTATGTCGATGTGTGGGGAAATAATTCCGTGAAAAATTTCAGGATTTTGGGGGACTGTTTTGCAGGAGAAATGATTATATATAGTGTGCTCCAGATATAGTGAACTGTATACGCAAAGGGACACTGAGAAAAAATTCACCTGTAAAGGTCACTAATTGCATAGTGCTGAGGTCGCATTGTATTGGATACAATGTGGTTGGTAACAAATATGATTTTGGTTCAACTTTCGTTACTAAAACTGTATTACAATGTATAGGATGAAGCATCGCCGTATTTGAGTAGTAACCATAACACGAATACACACTGGACGTAGTACTCAATTTATTAGGACGTCCCGATCGCACAATGTTTAGTTATGAGACCTAAAGTTAGTAGTCCTGGAGTGGTGTAGATTCTACTTACATCATTACTGAATAAATTACTAAGTAATCATAAAACACTAGTCGGTGGGATTATTATCATGACCAATAAGTATATAGTTTCATGATCATTTCTCTCTATTTCTGTTAGCCACTGAGTTAGAACTCACTGAACGAGGAGTTCAAAAAATTGATCACTGTGTGAATGTAGTTGTGGTAACAATTGGGAATTTAGTTGACGAGCGTATGGTTTGACGGTAGAAGTAACAAAATCTTCTTCACTCTATCTCAATTTTTTTTTTCTTGTTTTGTTTTTCTTTTTCTCTTGACTCTTGTGTCGTTAGCTGGTGCGCTTTCTACCATTAGCATTTGCAAATGTATTTCTTCTTATATTTTTATTTTTATCTTTTTCTCATTTCTGTGTACGAACGCTTTTGCTACAATTTTGCTGCTTTGTCAATGTAAGAGTGAGCTTGGTATATTTCTTTTTTTTTTGCTATATTTTTTTTTTGTCTTTTCGGACCGCTGGTCCTTCTCTTTTGTACAACATAATGTACAGTGCATAAATCATCATCAATCAATCAATCTATAAGGCAGTAAACGTGCGGCTTGGTTCCAAAAGAGATTTGACAATGTCAGATCATTTTTGTACCTAAGTTTGAATTCAAGCTCAGTATTCTGAAAATTCAGGGAAAAATGTCCATAGAATTTGCCATTTTTCGCTACAGTGGTGAATTTGTGGTGGGTGGTAGCGAAGTGACAACCTGCCGCCATCGTTGGTAGCGCTGGCGAACCCTTCCTCAACGTTAGGTTGGTAGGATGAAGGAGATGGTACATCAAGAAGAAACTTATGGGTACTTGCCATTTTTCGGACGATGGTAATTTACCGACTGCAGTAGAACGTCCCAAATTTTCCTATTACAGTAGAGCATCGATTATCCGAAGTAATGCGGTAAAAGGTTTGCGCGGATAAACCAAAACTCGGATAACACCGAGGGATTAGGGAATTTTCAAAATTTTCAAAATGTACAAAATTTGGATTTGCAAAAAAAAAATAGTCGGAGGGGAATAATCGAAACGATAATAATTCTATGTAGCGTCTGTTCTTTTTATTCTGGATACATAATTTCATTTTATTATTAACTTCATCTGCAAAACTCATTTTGAAAAATTTTATCGAATTACACTCAACGATCAATAGAAATAAATTTATTGTAATCACGCTAATTCATGTACTTGATTCCTATTAATCGAATGAAGCGGCGCTCTAAATTATTTATCCATTTTGTTTTTTTTGATCGTTTACTAAAACATTTTCATACACCACTCAAGTACAGGAATCTACAGTGCATGGCCTTACGTATCAAGTCAATCCATATAGATGTACCTTAATTTACATGACTGCACCATTTTTGGCATCTTACCCGACTTGATATGTGAATGGTTTGCTTCCAATTGCGCTATTCTATCTAAATTTGTCAAAGAAACCATCTGATTTAGTGAAAATTTGTTATCGATTTTATTAGACAAAATTAAACCGTAGACGGGGCAAAAATTTTACATTTTTGAAGTGAAACTTCTTCATGGATATTGCAGTACTCAGAGGGGAACCCGAACTTTGCAAATGGAATTTTGAAAATTTTGAAAATTTGAAAATCAACCTCCATCTCGAAGTTTCACTTCAATTTCGCGCAAGCACTGCGCATCAATTTTCCATTTCGCGCAAAAATCGTTAGAAAGATTGTGCATAAATAGGAACGAGAAAGCAGTTTCATTCTCAACGTCTTATCCAAACCCATAAATGTCGGAGATTGTTACATGAATGATAAATCAGGAATCCATTCTGCCATAAAGCACTGATATACATAAAGTCAATTTCTCCAACGTCTCCGCCTCCATTCAACCTCCAATTGGCCCCAAAAAATGAAAATTTCATTATTTACGTTTTTCCCTCTCTTTTCCCCCTAAATCTGCCATTCAGCTATTTGCATATACATATATATCTCTAGTCCACTCCCACTTCATCATTACTCAAACAATCGTCCATATAATCTTCCATACTTTAATCTCAATAATCTTCAATAGAGATATGTATCAACTCGTTAAATCCTTCAGAATAATTACACTTCACTATTCTGAATTCATCTTGAATCATTATTCGTCTAGAAATAAATAGCCACCCATCCAAATTCGGATGAGCTCTTGAAGAATATTTTGGCGGGGTTGAAACTACTCAAAAAATGCAGCGAAAAATTCAAAAAAATTTCAGCATAATAGTTCATATCTCAAAAGATAATGTACAAAATTTGGATAGAAGTTATCGATGAAATACTAACGGAAATGCATTCGAAAGTCGGCAGGTGGACATAGGGTTAGGTCGGGAGCCGCTAGGGTTTGCAATGTTTCCTACATTACCGACAGCGTGATCATGTCGGAAATTTTTTTGATGGAAATTATGGTACCAGTACATTAATGAAAACGGTTTAGGATTCATTTCCTTCGTTATTGAGCTGGTTATTGAGCTAGATACATTTTTTGAGTACTATCAATCTCGCCAGAATATCTTCCTTTTGGGAGATTACCCAAAAAAAACTCTTCTCCTTCTAGAACCAAAAAGGTGCATATTCAGAAATATGACCCAAAAAATTGTGAAATTCGAATTTTGTAGCCAAAAAAATTATTTCATCTGAAACATTTAATTCCTTGCAAAAAACATACAAATATATTTTTTTAATTAATTTTTTTTCCAAATAATTTTTAGCTGTACCCCTAATGAATTAAAACATTGATTAATCAATTACAACAAAATATAATACTCATATTACATTCAACATATAAAATAATTATTCAGTAATAGCACGGATAATTATATTCGTCAGAGGTCCTCAAGACCTTCGTCAATATAACATGGCAAAATCACTGATTTTGTGCATTCAGGTTAATATTTTCGGCCGTTTCTGCTTCGATATGTCATTTTTCATTCTTTCCTCATAAAATATGTAATTATAGTTATTTGAAACAGACTCCTTCAAGCCCCTAAATTACAGCAAATTAATATTCATGATTTATTAATAGCAAAAATTCTTCTCAGAAATCCGTAAGATTGATGATTGGTTTTGCTGATTATGTCGCATTTGTGTCAAAATAGTTTCAAAAAATAATAATATTTCGTGATGATATAAAATTGATATTCACTTCATTTGATTTTATGAACTGCGAGGAATAAAAGTGTTTTTACGTCACTAGGCGCGCTAAACCTCAATTCTAACCTCACTTCGCCCTCTTAACAAAACTCGCAATGCTTTCAGTAATGACCGCTCCATTTCAACTCAATAAATTAAAAAAAGATAAAGACCAATACGCAGAGGAAGGTCTAATCTACAAATTTGATATAGAAAGTCATACCCTACTGTTTCTAGTTTGTTCATAAATAATTATTGGAGTTTCTTATAACGCTGACCGCCGTGCTTCCCGCCATGGCTGCGCGCGCAGCCTATGGCCCGACGCGCCCGATTTAAATGAGCGGCCACTTCCCAAACCATGCAGACATTATCCATTGTCAATGCAATTTCTATGAAAATTAAATTATTTTTTTTACACTGAACAATTCAAGTCACTAACGAGGTCCTGTTAATCGCGGTTTTCGCGCCCACTGACGTAGAAAACATAGTTCATTCGGCTCCAAAATGAGTTTCTAATGAATATGATTATAATTCACATTCGTCAAAAAATTGATTTTTCTATTATTTCACTTTCCATCAGCAACCACTGCACATTAAACTCTATTCTTGTTTTTTTATATATATAGAACTATAAAATATGATATCAGTGATGCTAAATTCTGACGAAAAATATAGGTGTTATAAGCGAGAAAGAGTCTGGTAAATGACACTTTTGCGTCGACTATGAAATATTTTTGTTACGGGAACAGTATCAGAAGATCGCTAACATTAGTTGGAATTACTTAAATTATTTAATCCGGAAAAAGTTCTTGAATTAAGAACGATGCAAAGTTTAAAGTTTGAAACATTGCAATTTTTTTTATTTTCATAAATCACAGCAAAATTAAGAAATGAAAAAATATAAACTAAGAAGATGCGGTTACTCTGGTATTGCCAACAAATTGTAAACTTATGAATTCTTAAATCAAGAATGTTTTTGAGGGTATGAAAATTTTTGTGTGTTCATTTTGCGTATCTTATGAGGCTTAAATAAATCATTTGAATGTTCTAATAAATAATCAAGTGTCACTGCTTTAGTAACACATTTTGTTGGATGGTCTCATAAATTTTCCGTTTACCTCGAATGACGATGATCCCTTCTAGTACCATTTATTAGAAAAATCTTACAACTATTCAACAAAAACCAATTTTTCGTAACAATTCTTACATTTAATATGCACATCGCGAGTACTCATCGCACGTTGTTGCTCTTTTTTTATTTAATTTTTTCAAGAATTTGAATTATTTTCAGTATCAATTGAATTTCAGTTTTGTGTGTTTAGCCGAATTATTTGATAGATCTATTCTGTGATGGCGCGCATTTGATTACGTTTGAGTGTAGGGGGCAAAATGAACTTTTCGTTACTCAATCCGTGAGGCAGCGCTTCACGTACGCCGCGCATGCGCGAAGCGCGTCCTCGCGCTTCATGATAAAAACTATTGGTAACTCGTGTCGAAGATGCTTTCCGGATTCCAATTACATTTCTTGGCTTCGCCTCGTTCTGCAAGCTCTCAATCACCAAAAAAAAATTTAGAATAAAAAAGACAAAAAAAATCCAAAAAACTAAATAGCGTTGCTTGTAAAAAGTGCTCTCAAACGCAATAAAAAAATTTTTGTCATCCCAGAATAGACAATCATAATTAATAATTCATCACCGCAAATAATACCTCTAAAAACCATAAAATTTGTTTCACGACAAATATTGTTTACAATTCAACGAACAATACTAAATGGATCAACTTCAGATGAAAGATGCGTCAAGTGACCTAACATGCATAATAATAATTCTATTGATAAATGTTGCTATTTTTTTTTCTGTTTAATAGTTGTCCAAATAATTCACCCCAATTCAATGCGCCGACGTACAGTCAATGGCAGATCATTCCCATCAATATTTCACAATCAATTTTTGGTTTGTCAATGTTTAGGCGAAAAAAAAATGTGAATAATTCCAAGCGTAAAAAACTGTAATTTTTTTGCGACTGTAAATTAAGATCGAACTTTTATCGAGCAATGCAGCGTTGTTTACTAGCCCACCCAATTGGTGATATAGATATAGGCACACAAACTTTTACTGGTAATATTTCTATGTCTTCTATACTCTGTATTTTGTGATCTTGGGAGATTGCGAACTCTCACAATATTCGAAATGTGCGCAGTTGTATGGGAAAACGAAATATCAAAAAATGTCAGGAACAGTCAATTTTGACCGTTCGGTACCGAAGTGGTTCGATATCTCGAAATCGAGCCACGATATCCCAATTTTCATATAAACCTTTTTTGTAGAGCCAAACAAGAGCTACAATTTTGAATTAGAACAATTTTCGATATCTTCCTTAGTTTTTTAGATATTTACGAAAAACCAGCGGCCGGCGAAAGCCGAATGAAGTCGCGCGCTCCGCTACTCAAATCTCCCTTCATAAAAATTCACATGATATTGCAGTAAAAAATTCTTATCGTTCCCCCGAAATTTTTCCACATCTCTTTCACCGTGGAGAAATCGCAATTTTCCTAAATGCACTACAATTTGACTTTCTAATTCGAATGATTATGATATCGTGACAATGACAATTGTTCATTTTCGTGCCAAGTCTACAACTACCACGTGATGAATACACAACGATAAATCGTCGCTCATTACCCCTATTATTATTCAATAACCCTAGCTTTACCCACCTTATTATCATTATTATTGTTATTCATTTTATAATTTATTATTATCGCTTACTGAATTTTGACTGTAAAATCACTGATGTGAATGATGAATTGTGACTGTGCCTCGGTAACTTAAGAGAAGGTGCACCCATTTTTTTTTTTTTTTTTTTTTCATTTGGAGATCTCAAAATTATATTTTGCAATTTTTTATCAAAAAATCCCTCTTCCACTTTTTTTTTATCAATCAAAATCATGATTTGAATTTTTTCTCTCAGTGCAAATTTTCGTAACTCATTTATGAATATTAGATTTACATAGATTATAGAAAAAAAAATGTTTTCGAATGTAAAAACTCAATTTTTGAATCTTGACCCAATCAATAATTTTTGAAAATAAAAATCGCAATCTGGAAAAAAAATTGGATTTTTTTCTCACAAAGAGAAAAACCTTGATTTAGGGCGACCTCCCCTTAACAATTATTCTAAATTAAATAATTACCCTCTAATCGAAATATTAAAATTTACATAACGGCACATTTCTCCTTAAGGCTTATCGCGCTGTTGCTTGACACCGGTTGCAATGATACAGATCGATTTTTCTCGAGTGTTAATAAATCTCGAAAGAGTTCATTAACATTGTGATTTGTTTTTGCTGATGTCTCGAGAAAGCCACATCCCCAGCTGTCGGCTTCGGCTTTTCCATCCTCCATTGCTACTTCTCGCAACGTACTTTCATCGCACTTGTTTCCCACCTGTCATATAAAATTTCATGTCATAGATTTCTATCATAGACAAAAATTCATTAAGTGTATCCACAAAATTATAGATGGAAGAAAAATTGTCAGTTGCTTATCATAATTGACCATAAATTTCCAGAGTTCCTCATCAAAATTAAAAAAAAAAAAAAGAATAAAACACTTTGCTGGACCAGACAATGTTCCAAGACGACATATAAAGCGAAGAGTTCTATTAAAAAACCTAAGAAAAAAAATTCCCATGATAGCACTGACACCATCAAAGTTTCTGCAGCGCTCCCACCTTGCAAATGCCATAAGGGCATCTGCATGAGTAACTCTCCTCCCTTTTCCAAGCGTCGTGAAAAGGCCTTGGAAAAACGCGTTATTTTAAAGTGCCCCCTTAAATGCACTTGTCGCTAATTATTTTAATCCCCGTGCTTGAGCGTGTACCATCCTAAGGAACATTATAATTAAGAATGTCCCACTATAATTAAGAATACCCATTAGTACCTGACCTGTATAATTGGAAAATTCCTGGCTCACATTTGCCACTCGCATAAATTTTATGCTTGCTCTTTTTTTTAACTGAGATTGACACCACAAAAACTTTCAAATCTTTCATGATAACAATTTTCAATTTCTTCACATATAATTGGGTTCAATAAACAAATACGCAAAACATCTGCAAATTTTAGGACTATGTCCTAAAATTGGACTCAAGTATGATAAAAGATAAAAAATTTATTTTAAAAAGTATAAAAAGTTATGGAAAAATATTTCAATTTTTATTTTTCAACAAGGTGTATCAATCTAATTTAAATTCACAAAATATCTTCCAAACCGTAGGAATACTTCCGTTATACTGTGAAGGGTATTATTGCTTTATGGAAAATAACTTCTTGAGCGAGACTTCATAAAATGCGACTTCAAAAGGATGAATGGAAAACACTAACTTTGTTATCGGAAAAATTGCGTTATGAGTTGAAAAATAAATAAAACCAGTCGCCTACTGTGTACCCCAATTTGATATATTGATTGACTGATTGACTGACTGATTGGCTGACTGATTGACTGACTGATTGACTGACTGATTGGCTGACTGATTGACTGACTGATTGACTGACTGATTGACTGACTGATTGACTGACTGATTGACTGACTGATTGACTGACTGATTGACTGACTGATTGACTGACTGATTGACTGACTGATTGACTGACTGATTGACTGACTGATTGACTGACTGATTGACTGACTGATTGACTGACTGATTGACTGACTGATTGACTGACTGATTGACTGACTGATTGACTGACTGATTGACTGACTGATTGACTGACTGATTGACTGACTGATTGACTGACTGATTGACTGACTGATTGACTGACTGATTGACTGACTGATTGACTGACTGATTGACTGACTGATTGACTGACTGATTGACTGACTGATTGACTGACTGATTGACTGACTGATTGACTGACTGATTGACTGACTGATTGACTGACTGATTGACTGACTGATTGACTGACTGATTGACTGACTGATTGACTGACTGATTGACTGACTGATTAACTGACTGATTGACCGACTGATTGACTGGCTGATTGATTGATTGACTGACTGATTGACTGACTAATTGATTGATTGATTGACTGATTGATTGATCAATCGATTAATTGGTCACTTGATTGATTTATCGATAGATTGATTGATTGATCAATTGCTTGATTGATTGATCACTTGCTTGATTGATTGATCAATTGCGTGATTGATTGATCGATTGTTTCATTGATTGATAGATTGATCAATTGATTGATGGATTGATCAATAGATTGATTGATTGGTCAATTCATTGATTGATTGGTCAATTGATCGATCGATCGATTGGTCGATGTTTGCCAAGTCGATTGTTCAACAACAATTGAATGATCCGGTTCGAAGATCTGATCATCAGATCCTGCCAATGGGCAAACCTAACAGGGCTCATCCTATTGTGTTTCAATAAAAAAAAAACAAGTACTGAAACTGTCAGACTGCTATATACGAGACTCGAAGATCTTCCCCACTTCATCCGAATCTCCGATCAATAATCTTAATAATTTAAGCCTGCCAAAATAACATCCAATCTTTATGTGTCTGATGCACTTCCTTACCAGCATTATCGGTATTTGCGAGATATCCTGCCCTTTCAATTCACGTATCACTGCCCATATTGGTCTTAGCTCCTCGAGACTCTGTCGTGAGCATACTGAATATACCAGGATGAAAGCGTGACCTTTGCTTATCGAAAGACGCTGCATTGCCGGAAACTGATGGGACCCCGTTGTATCCGTTATTTGAAGCGTGCATATATTTTTATTACAGCTAATCACCTAGAAATATTGAGCCCCTATACACCTGTATGTAGGCGAATAAAATTGCCGAGTGGATCGTCGATCATCCGGACAAGGTATTATTGAAAAGTCTCTCAATTGGAGCGGAAACAGATCAAAGATTGAGGGATAAAACATAGACATCGTGAAGTCAACAAGTGGCATTAGGTACAGACAATCGATCACACAACATAAGAGGCTAAGATGTCTTAGTGAAAACTAGTTTTAAAAGACTAGCATGATGACAATAGGAAGCCTCAGTACTGCCTCTATAAACTAATTAAACTACGTGTCTTTAATTTGCTAAAGGATTTATAATACTCAATTATTTTCAAAGGAATTCATTTCCCCTTCTGCCTCTGTTTCAAGAGGGTTTGTCCCCCTTTGAACTGGGCCACCTCTCAACTACCTAACAAAGATCAATTTCATGTATTCAGAGAGATAACTATGTTATAATATCTTCAAGCATTGCAACGGCCAAAGTTTATGGAGAAATAATGGCCCCTAGGGAAAGGATCCTATTATAAATTAAGAATATTCCAACTCTGTACACCTAATGGGCTTAATATGCTTCTAAATTAATTAGGAAGAGCGCACGTATCGCATAGGGCATACAGCACAGGTCCCAGGTCAGTTCCCGGTCAATGCGTTACGAGAGATTAGCACAAATTACTACGAATTCAACATGTTCTACGTTCTAACGTAATGGACTTGTAATGAATGGGCAAAACCGAATGAAGAAATCTCCCTTGCAAGTCGGTATGTTCCTCACCTCTGATTCATCACTGGACACCAACATCTAGAGGTTTTTCCATGTTCGGATTTGGAGAATCAGAGGGATTAGAGACAACACAACGCTTCTGACTGAAGCAAGGCTTGCAAGGAAGTCAAAACGTTTGAAGACAATCGACTTCTGATCTAGAAACTAAAACCATATCTACATTCCAAGTCCCTAATTGTTGATAACTCACTACATGATTAAACATTTAACAAACCTACGAACTTACCTGTCGATACGTATCCTCAATTGTTGGTATATAAGATTCGCGAAAAGTTCCTTTCACAAATCGCAGAACAAGGGAACTTTTGCCAACCCCCCCAGCCCCGAAAACGACAACTCTGTAGTCGTTGCTCTGTTCGGGCATCCTGACATCTGCCGTGGCTGATGATTAAACCCCCCGTAAACGGGGTCCCCTGATCAGAAATTATTCAACAAGTTACACCTCCTTGAGGTGAATGGCCGCAACGAAGCCTATGCAAAGGTGGATCTTAGGTGTTATCACTTGAACAGCTCGGACAATATTCTTGTGCTCTCGGAGCAGATTGCACCTTATATAGACCAAGAGTTGTTGGTGATTTCTTTAGTCCTCCCACTTGTCGATCACCTCTGAAAATGATGCAAGTTTGGCCTTTATAACGCCTCCTCACACGCTGCCCAGCTTGATACTCCTCTTTAACTGATGTCACTGATGTGCGCAAACAACCCACGCTGTCTGTTATCAGAGGCTCTCTCAGTGCCTGGATCTTCGTTGATTGAGCTCTGGATTATTCCCATCGGCTGATTAATGCAGGTGGTGTCAATGTGGTCCAAACACCAGTGATAATTAAAGTCAAAGCGACTTTTTACTAGCGTCAATTGGTGTATTCCATGAATATTTTCACTGGCAATAATGCAACATCAAAGGCAGCTGCTGAAGCTTTCAAATTTGATACTTCACTATTTCAGCAAATGTTGCTACAAGGGGGTGAAATAAAAACGAAAAGATCAGACCACTGACTGAAAGATCAATTGCACTGTGTTATCACTACAGTTCATTCACAATTTTCAGCAATCACTCCTTCGATGATGTCTGAAGATTCAACAGCTATTCTATTACTTGTAGTTTAACGTGTTAATGCCCAATAATTTTCGTAAAGGTTTCGTTGTTAGTTTTGTCTTAACTAGTATTTCTTTGTAAGCCCTATAAATAACAAGAGTATCAATATTTTTGTCCAGTCTCTTATGGATTTTAATTCATTTCAATGATTATTATTTTTCTTTTTCTATCAAATGGAGATCAACAATTATCAATCAATTACCGGATTGAGAGAGATGTCTGATGATTACTTCCAGTATTGCAGATATAGGGTAAAGACCATCACCGCACACCCTCACTTCAATCGGCCGAGTCGTAATGCTACGGGACTATCATGTGCGCCTGTGTGCGCCAATATGTGCGCACCATACCCAGTTGACGGATAACGCGTCGAGGTTCCCGAGAAATCAATAGACACACACTAGCTTTGCCAGTGATCAAAGTACGTACAAACACATGGAATGGATTGCAATCGTTGTAGTAAATAACAATGTTATTTATTATTTGGCAGGGGAACATTCACGGTCAAAGGATGCGAAGGCAATTTCTTTCCTTCGTCTCAGGTCATTCGGTCTTCTTAAGATTTTTTCTTTCGTTTCAAGTACTCAGGATTATGTGACGAAGAAAAAGTCTGGCCAATGAATTGACAATGTTAGGTCGTGGTTATGTGATACAGCTGACATTTGTTTATGATGTAAGCTGGAGTGGAGGTGGTCATTCTGATTTTCAAAGTGTTATCACTCGACTCGTTACACTTATCAATTTGCGAACGACGTAAAATGAAATTGCTCATCGAATTTTTGGCCTACACATCAACTTGTCGAGAATGGTTTTCATTTTGTTATGAATGTCTGCACCAATAACAACATTCAAAAATATTTTCGAAAAAATATGATCGACGTGAAATGAAATAAGACGATTAAGAAAACTATTTGGAACAGTTCGAGGAAAAGATGTCAGTGAATAAATGTACTTTTCTGCGAGACTTTCACTAGGAGAAACCAACACGTGATTGAATAAATTTAGAAGAGAAAATTTATTTATATTACTCGGAATACTTTGAAGGACTTAATATGCTTGGACTGGTTACAAAGGCGCAGCTAATTGTAGCCTTGATCAATTCAACTGTATTTGGATTACTTCATCATCTTATAATGGCAGTGTCATCACTTCTTTTTCCCCATAGGATTTTTCGTCACAGTGTCACTGCCTTCGTTCTCGATGCATTCATATGTCCATCTGCGGTGAATTCTGATGGAGAAAAGAAAAAGATGATTGTTTAATAATGAAGAACGACGAATGAAGGATCACAGCGAGGGGAAAAGGACGTTCATTTGAGGCAGTTCAATTGTTGTCGGAAATTTGACGATGATTGCAACTGGGAAGAATCGACGAACTCAACTAAATTACGAAACGTAATTTCTATGTAACTTTATGAGGTTCAAAGAGAATTTAAAATTATAGCGTATAGCAACTTTTTTTCAGTTCATTTTTTTTATTTTAAGCACCTTTTTTCATTTTTTCAGCAAGTTTTTTTTCAGCAGAAAAAAAAATAAAATTAATATTTTAAAATAAAAGCTTATAGCAACAGAAATGAAATTATATTCGCTGCTAAACATTTGATATAAAAACTCATTGATGAACATATAATAGTAAAAAATATATGGCGGAATATTTCTTGTTTTTTTTTTTCATCGAGTTTAGTTGATTTTTTTTTCAGTATTTTTTTTATTCTGGTCCGCCCCTGTTGAGACAAGGTTTTAGAAATTCATGGAATAAACGAGAGGTGTGGTAGAAATCCTATAAAATATTCAGTATGCCTGGCAGCCAGCTGGAGACTTCTCCAAAGCTGGAGACTCTCACCTGCACTCATGTCCACATTTCGTCGATGTACACTTTAGACAGGGATAATGACACCCAGAACAATCCGGTCGTAGGCAATCACAAAGGTTCACGCCATTGTGCATAAAGCTTCCATTTTCATCATACAGAACATGCTTTTTACTCCCGGGATAGAGCCTTCGAATTTGCTGATTATTCTTCCGCTTCTCCCTCTCACTCTGTTGGGGATCGAAGTCCCGGAGGATCTTTTTTGCCTCGTTGTCAGTGATTGTCTGCTTACTTCCATATACTCTAGTTCGTTTCTGCAAAAAAAAATGGTAAATGAATTCACTTAACTCAGATTTTTTTCCAGCCTTTCCTCATTTTCATTCATTTTTTTCATTCTTTTACACGAATTTTTTCTTCATCTCATTTTCATTTTTTTCATTCTTTCACACAAATCGATGTGATTCAATAGAAGAAGATAACTCACTTCACTGCAAAAAAAATAATACAAAATTATTTTCAAAAATTTCCAGAAAACTCGGAAATTTTTCTACCTTGGTTCTTAAAAAGTTTAAAAAAAACTTCTGTCCGTATAAGCTATAGAAATGAAAAATCGGGTAAAAACATAAAATTTCAAATTCAACTTCGCAGGTTCTCAAGTTTTAAATAATTTTTTTTTTCTAAATTTAAAAAAAAATGTATATAATAACTATAGGAGTTAAGTTTTCTCAATTCAACTACTGAGAAAGAATTTTTTGCAGAGAACATCTAAAAATGTAACGGAAATGTCACAAATTGCGGTAAGCACGTGGTAAGACGTACTATATAGAATTTGTAAAAAGGACTTCTTCGACATATCTCCTTAAAAAAAAAGAGAAAAAAAGATTTTCCTTCCTCGAAAATACATTCTCCTATTTTGGAATTTTTTTTGAACAAGCCCAAGCTATATCCAGAATTTTATCCAAATAGTATAGATAATTTTGGATCCCAATTTCTGCCCGTTAATTCACATTCCTCGCATTTTTTTTCTAATACAACTTCCTATATTTTCTATAGTCGAAACCTATGAAAAATTCCCGCAAATCTCATTCGCCAAAAGAAGCAGTCCGCGATGAAGACTCAACGAAAAAATCACAGCTGAGAAAATTGTAGAGATCACGACAAAAATTGAACCGGGAGGAATGAAAAATTGCGCCAAAATCTAAACTAAATAAAACAATTATTTTACATGAAACATACTCTGGGGGCATCGTCATTTGACAGCTCCATATTCCCGCACAATTATGTCACTCAGTCTCCAAAAATTAAACGACTATTATACCTAACGCAATAGCAATTGATCAAACTGTCATTTACATTTTCGTGTTAAAACATATCAAAAAATTTAACTATACGATTTCAATATACCCGAATATTTCCCAAAAAAAACCAGTTAAATCTTCCCTGACTAGAAAATTCTTCTAAAAAACAACTTGATTGCGTTTGAAAACAATTTGTTTGTTATTGTTGACACATCTGATAACCTCAACTACATATCTAGAAACAGACAGGTGATTTAATTCACGCCTGCCATCGATGCGCGCGCATCCTAGTAACTTACAAAAATCCCCAGAATAAGAACCAAAACTAGCCTTACCTGAGAAGAGACAGAGAATCAAACAGTTCAGTTTAAAAAACGCCAACGGATAATTCCCCGAAACTGGTTAAGGGTTAGCCCCTTGGCATCAGTTTCAATTAGTTTACATTAAATTAATAGTCAATGACTCTCAGCTGATGTTTGCCAATCAATCCCTAGAAAAATAGTTGATTTCAGTATTATTTGACAATTGTTTCAATTGGAAGTTTTTGCGGAGTAAACGAAGAGTTGGAATGGAGCAAATGCAGTCGACACCGTGTAAACCTATGGGGGAGAGTAAGGAGTCATCCAAGAGCCCCCATAGCACACCCCATAAGCAGGAGAAAAAAGGACGACATATGAACTATCATACTAATGGATTAGCTTTTCTACCCAACCATAATACTCCACCATCCGGAATAACGAGGTTTATGGCGAGAAATCCCTTCGACGCGGACCTGACTAATCGTCTACACCTTTCGGTCATCAGTCCCACGATATTTAGCAAAGTGAGATAACATTTTTCAAATGTTTGGAAGAGTGGATAATTATTTAGAATTTTTTGTAGGTTTTCCATTTTATTTTAAGGATAATTTATTCAAATGTGGTTACAACTAAATTTTTAGTGTTCAATTTTTTTTTTTATTTTTAAAATTTTTAAATCTTAAAATTGTCAAAATTTTATTGAATCGATTTTTCAGAATTATGCAAAAAGGTTCAGTAAATTTCTTCCAAAACTGATTAAGAAATTAATGAATTTCAGGTTTCCCCAAAGCTGGAAGGCTCTCCAGCATTCGCCTGGACAATTGACGAGCTAGCCATCATGACGCCTGCAATGATCGATGAATTTCCTGTGCAACAAAATCACTGTACAGATCCGGAGATGGAGATCCACGCGCAAAAGGCCATTGACAAATTTTTCAGTGAATCGCAAATTCACCCGAGTCCGTGGAATGTCAAAAAAGAGACGAAACCCCTACTAATGATCACTCCAACGAAGCCTGTGGAAGCACTTAGCAATAACCGAGAATCTCCAACATTAAGCAAAGACTGTAAGCACAAAAGTTTGTTAATCTGATTTAATTTTTTGAACATTTCAAATTTCTAACTTCTCATTGTTTTTTATTTAAAAAATTGCAGCGATTTTCTGAAATATTTCAATTTAAAATGTTTGCAAAGTTGTAATCTCTACAATTTCAATACATTTAGAAGCAAATAGAAAAAAATTGATTATCATGTAATTTTATAATTTTTTCAAAATCATCGATATTTGGAAATTTTCGAATTTCTCTCAAATTGCGCTTTTCCCTCGACTCTCATTAAACGTTACTTCCAGGCGCCACACAAACAGTATTGACCCTCCCCCCAACACTTCCACCAGCCCTGGAAGAGGCCTTAAAGCCCTACTTAACCTACACACAGGACCAAACTGCGCCGGCAGACCCTGAGGACGCCAATTCGAGTAACAACTCCCTCCGACGTAAGCTCTTCTTCACCCACGACGAGTCCACAGAGGAGGAAGAAGAAGTCTCATTCATCCTCTCGCCCCTCAAATGTTCAAGCCCACCCCAGAGTGGAATGTTTGTCCACGGAACTCCCCTTCGAGGTCGTACCTTGGGCATGCAACGAAACCACGGGACCCCATACACAAATGCTAAAAACCTATCTCCCTTGAACATGTCCCCCATATGCACGCCAAACTTGGACATGTCATGTCAAAGTGTTCAGTCACGTCGTTCCGTTGCTCGCCTCGACTTTACAACATTTATGAGCATTGACGTTTCTTCTGACGATAAGGCATTCAAGGAATGTGAGCCCCCATCATCGAGCCACCCAGAGACAATCTTCGAATCGAGTCGAGAGTCCAAGTCCAGTGAGGATGATAAAAATGACACAATCGAGATGGTCTCCCTTCTGCAAGACTCCACTGTTTTCAAACCACCAATTCCCAATATCGAAATAAGTAAAATTGATCGAGTTCGAGATAATGTGGAGTGGTACAGGAATACATCCAATGAGAGCATGATGCTGAGGCATGGAAACACCATGAGATCCAATTACTCTGAACACAGCAGTGCCTTCAACTTTGGTCAAGATACTGGATACCAGACTTACAGTATGAACAATACCTCTGATAACCGCAGTATCACACCTATCAAGAGACAAATCTCCAACTGGAGTGACAAAATTGCTGCTATTGATGAGGTTGAGGAGATCAGAGCAGCCAATTGGCAGGAGAATCTTCAGAGTACGCAGAATATGTATAGCTCAACACCGTCCAAGTACGGAAAAAGTAGACATGATTGATTAGTTAGGTATTTAGGGTGTAAGTTCGACTGTTAGAAATTGTTAAAGAGCGCTCGTCGATTGGTACTGGACACTAAGTAGACTCGAAAATTAAAATCGCAGCTGCTACTCACAAGAACCAAAATATTTTTTAACTTGTGTCTTTTTTTTAATTTGAATTTTTCAACAGTTTTTTTTATTCAATATTTTCTACTGGAAATTACAATCAACTTGACGTCTGAATGTAACTTTTGAAAAGCAATTGTTTTCCTTGAAAAAATTATTACGTTGAAATTTTGGCTCTTGTAAGTTGTTAAAAATTGTTCATAGAAAATTCAATAACAGAGTTTGCTCATGATAACGGTTGAAGCATACAGGCATAATCTTCGAGCAGAGTCAAGTCGAAATCTAGTGAGGACAATCGAAATTATACCGCCGAGAGGATATCACTGAAATCATCGAAATTTATGAGATTGAAAGGAACGAAATAGCTAATTGGCAAGAGAATTTGCAGAATATACAAAACATGCGCAGTTCAACATCGCTCATGTACGGGGCATCAGCCCCGTAAATTACCTGATTTGATCGGTCGATTGTGGTTGGAATAATCGTGAAAAAAACGGTGTAGGGTTCTCGTTGACCGAATAATCGATATATAGAAACCTCGAGGACCTTCCCAAATATGCATTGAAAAAATTAATTCGTAGGATTTTTCTCGAACTCCTAGACGGTGAAAAATTCCCTCGAAGAAGTAAAAAAAGTTTCAAAAAAATATAGCGCGCCACTAATTTTCGGGGAATTTTTTTCCATGCACTTTTTTGCATTTCGACCGCAGAGCAATCGAAGAACCTCCCATTGTAATCATAATTGATCAAGTATATTCAATTCTGTACAATCAAGGATAATCAAATGCAAGTGAGGAAATTTGTGAAAGTGCTGTGTAGAAGTTTTCGAAACACTGTCCTATAATTTCTAGGCAGTTCCTAAAGAATTGTTATTTGGATATTTTGGGATTAATTATGTTTCTTTCATAAAATTTTTCTAGAATTATTTTGTAAAATTTTGAACCTGTTTCGTTGCGCTTTGATTACTCCGGTGTGAATCAGGGCAATGAAAAAAATGACCTGACATCATTCTCATACAGATGTTCAAACTATCAAGTAGTCTCTTACTTCTAGCTCTTAAACTTGAGTCACAAGATGATCAAGCAACGAACAAAAATGTCGGAGCTAATTTATTTAATTTACCACTTTGCTCATGAGTGAATACGTGAAAAATTGTGAACATTTGTTTTAGGTGAATATGTGCAATTAGATTAATGAACGCCTTTTGGCCGTACTGCCATTATTTTAGTCATTATTATAATTTTTTTTCACTGAAGAAGTCAACGTGAAGGGCATTGTGATATTCAGCCTCATGAAGAACACAAGTGACATTACTCATTTTCTATTTTTCTTTTCTATCATTGTCGATCGTTCATATGTGCTGGACTGATGAAATGAACTACAATTTTTTTAGTAGTTTAGCAAGACTGTTGCAGCAACACTTTTTCATGTGTGATGACAGGCAGTAATTTACAATATACTTTTTTATAGACTTTTTGTGATCAGATGGAAATAAATAGAATCAGAAACAATAATTTGTAATTCAACTCTAATTATGTTCAATCCACTATTACAACCCTGCGTTTTTCCTGAAAAAAATCAGTAAAATTTTGCAATTCCATGAATTTGAAATTGGCAGGCGGGGAGAAAGCAGGTGGCACGTGGCTTTGCCGCGCATGCGCACACCAGCGATTGTGAGACAATTCGTGCAAAGCAGTTCCGCAATAATAAAAATAATAAGAGATTCGCTTAATCAGCTGAGAGCCAATCATCAAGCAACAAAATATTGCTGCAATACATTTTTTATGGCTATGGAAAATGCAAGATTCTTCATGGGATTTTCAGCACAAGTTGATTTGAACGGGTTTTTATAGGACGCATTTTGACAGATGGTATTTAGTCACTTTTTACGGAGTTGTTGCGTAATGTATATATAATAATAAAAATTCAGTGACTAAGCCTGTAAAATTTTGCAAAGTATCTTTAACGAATCCAACCCTGAGGAAGTACACTTTGGAACCCTATTGATCGACCGCAGACTTCATTTTTCAATACAAAAATTTCGCGGCAATATGAGCAAAACGTCATCCCGCAGATATCGTCGGTATTCAATCTTTTTCATATCAAATCCAACTGAATTCAATTCCATTCAATCATCCGTTATAATCAAAAAATAAAAATGCAGTCGATTACCACTTGCATTTGAAAATTCCGCCAAAATGACACTTCAAATTGCGCTACCGAGCGCTGGTTTCTCACCCGCCAACACGCCAACGGACATTCGCGACTCCGCGAGATTTATCCTAAGTGGCTAACTCTTTCCACAAACACTAATAAATTAATTTATTTCCTCTAACTATTCTGCTAAAACGCCCGCGCAAAACTTTAAATTTCCCCACAAATCTTACCTGCATTTTTCCCCAGTCTTCCATCGATCACTGATGCACTAATCCCAATCTGATTGTTTGGTTATGGTAGTGTTTACTAGTGGCTGACTTGCAATAATTCTCCTGTAGACCTAGGCCTAGGCGAGATATTTCAGAGGTGAAATGGACTCGACGGATTACAAATTGAGTTGCACATTAGCTGGACACACTGAGGATGTTCGGGCAATTGCAGCTTTGGAAAATGGAATTTTAGTGTCAGCGTCGCGTGACAAGACCGCACGTGTATGGAGACCAAGCCGGTAAGACCCTTTGTTCGCCCCTGTCCTTCAGCAAATCTTTCAAGCTTTCACTCATCACCTGTCACCCTTTGCTCACCAAATTTATTAGTGATGTGAATGACAATTTTATCACGTGGGTGCTTACACTATTTCCTCAGTTATGGCATCTATATGCAACTTTTTTTTCCTTTTTGTTCTAAGTCAACTCTAACAAGTGGATCAAAATGAGTGATCATTCAACATACGAACACTTTGGCATTTCCATATTATTTTGAACACTGATTTTCCATAATTATCATTAATGAAGTCAAATACTGTAATTTTGTTTTATTATGATGAAACACTGTCAAAATTAACAAATTTGTTAAAAAAATCTCATTGAGACATTGTAAGGGGTTTATTTGAATTGTTGTTATTCTGAACTTGTTCGCGCCATAATTGTTCAGGCAATTGCTCGTGGAAGCAATGTCACTAATAGGAATACAAAAATAATCAAAAAAATCGAGAAATATTTCACAATAAATGTATGTTTTAGTATCCAAGAGTAAACAATTAAATGTACAACAGTATAATACTACGCTATCATAATTTGCGAATTGATTATGTTTCAGCGATGGCAAAGACTACACCCACTCGGAGATTCTCAAGGGCCATAAAAACTTTGTAAGTTCAGTCTGCGTATTAAATCCTTCACCGAAAAACCCACAGAATCTGATAATTACGGGGAGCAATGACAAACACATACGCATCTACATTTTGGGTCAAGAGGATCCAACACAGACCATTGAGGCCCACTCAGATACAGTTTGTTCTTTGCGAACTGGAGTAGAGGATGGTAGCTATCTCTCGAGCTCCTGGGACTTAAGTGCCAAACTATGGAGCCTGGACAATCCCGAAGATCCCAAGCTCATTCTCCATGGCCACTCCCTCAGTGTTTGGTGTGTTGCTGATTTGAAAAACGGTTCGTAATATTTTTATCACGTGAGACAGGGGACAGTTATTGTTTTTTTTTTTTTTTTGACAATTCGATTTTCCCTTTTTGTGCTAATTATGGTAGATTAATTTTTTACTCAATAATTATGCTCTTGAAATTTTGTTTTGAGAAAAAAACGCAACTTTTTATGGCATGGACCTTCCTACTTGGACTGAGCTATTTACTTTGTGTAGTAGGCGAAACTCAACTTTTGATATAATTACAGGTCTCATCGTAACTGGCTCTGCGGACAAAATTGTGATTGTCTGGTCCAGAGATGGGAAGAGTCTTCATAAACTCGAAGGACATACAGACTGTGTACGAGACATTGCAGTTGTCAAAGACGAAGAGTTCTTAACTTGCTCAAATGATACGACGATTAGGCATTGGAATGCATTAAGTGGAAGCTGTTTGGGCACGTACTATGGACACGAAAACTTCGTCTACTCTATATCAGCTCTTCTGAATGGAACAATGGTAGCAACAGGTATCTCCAATAATTTCTTCCTTCTCTATCCGCTGAGATATCCAAGATTATATTGACCCATGGGAGTTTAAAAATGTTGTAGGAAGCATGGAAAAACCCAAAGAATTCTAAATCGTTTTAATTCATCAAATAACGTTTTGACGAAGTCAAATAATATTGAGTGTATTTTCTAAAAAATCCAAGTTCCTGACCAAAAAAATATTAAACAAAAAAGCAAAACTCGAAACTATATGTGAACCATGAAAAAGAAATTATTTTTGGGATTCTCATGTGATGACAGGAGGCGAAGACCGAACCGTGAGGGTCTGGAAGAACGGGCAAAATTCCCAAACCATTGGCATCCCAGCGACGTCAGTCTGGTGTGTAAAGATCCTAGCTAATGGTGATATTGTTGCGGGATCATCTGATGGACTTGTCAGGGTATTTTCAGCTGATCCTAATCGTCAGGTAAGTGTTCAGAGGACACACATTGACCCATGGGCATCAAACGAAATTTTTTTACAACCAACACATTCAGAAAAAACATCCAGAAAAATCATCTGTTAAACTAATTAAAATGGTATTCACAATTCGTTGTATTTCTACGATTATCAGGCAAGCGATGAAGTACTCAAGGCTTGGGATAAGGCAGTTACTGAGGACCACGAGAGGTGCCAGCAAGCACTGATGGATCAGCTCAAGGTCAAGGATCTTCCCGACGCGTCAGCACTGACTGTTCCTGGCACTAGGGACGGACAGACCCTCATGGTCAAGGAGGGGGGTAAAGGTGTTGCATACAGTTGGTCCGCTAGTCAGCAAACTTGGGTAAAGGTTGGGGAGATCATTGGAACAACTCAAAATTCATCGAAAACACTGCACAATGGAATTGAGTATGACTACGTATTCTCAGTCGATATTCAAGATGGTGTTCCACCCCTCAAATTACCTTATAACAAAACTGAAGATCCCTGGGAAGCTGCACAAAAATTCATTCATCAGAATGGATTGAGTCAGATGTTTTTGGATCAGGTAATTCAAATTTTTTAAATCACGAATATTTTGGTTATCCAACTTTTGAATGAAAAAAACCTAAATGTTAGTTTTGTAAAAAAAAAGTAATCTTTTTTGTTCAACCAACTATTCAATGTGTTGTTATGAGGATGTATTAAGTATCTTTGAATACCATAAATTATCCGTGAAATATCGATGATAACTTCAGCTGCTGACTGGGACTTCTTGCTTCTAGGTAGCAAATTTCATAGTAAAAAATTCCGAAAGTACCCCAGTCCTGCAGTCGTCTTCCAGTTACGTCGATCCTTTTACTGGGGGCAGTCGTTACATCCCAGGATCAGCGCTGCCAAATACCCAACCAGTCGTATCAGTTGCCAACCCAGATCCCTTCACTGGCAGCACAGCATCCCAATCCTCAGGATCCTCAACGTCAGTCCCTGGCGTGTCCTACATCCCTCAGAAAAATTACCTGAGGCTGGAGCAGGCCAATGCTGCTGCAATACTCGACAAACTCAAGGAATTCAATTCCAAAATTGTAAATACAGATAAAATACCGGAAGAGACATTGCAAGCTGTTGTTAATCTGATATTAGAAGATTCCTCCGAGGGAGAGACGGAAGGAATAACTGCCTTATGGAGAATACTCGAGGAATGGCCTCAAGAATTCTCATTCCCTGCACTTGACGTTGCCAGGCTTGCAGTACTCCATAAAACCTCCAATTGTCACATTTGCACAGAAAGACTCATTTCAGTTATTCAACGTCACACATCCAGCGAAGCCATCGCTGCCAATCAAATGCTTACGTTTAGACTCATGGCAAATATGTTTGTGCAAGAAGCTGGGGAACAATTTGGACTCGATTGCTGTGAAGATGTCCTGAATGTATTTGGGAATTTGGCGTCATTTGGGAGTAAACATAATCAGGTATGATACCAAAAGAAACAAACTGGCAAGAATTTTTTTCATCAATCTTACGCCAGAGAAAAAACCTTTCTGTTTTTTTTACAGATTGCAATATCCACGTACATTTTAAACCTAAGCGTTGCGTTGAACAAACGAGATGACCTGTCCAGTAAAGCACAAGCCCTCACTGTGATAATGACACTGCTGCCTAGGTTCAAGGAAGTGGAAGCCACATTTCGGGTACTCGTTGCCCTTGGCACTTTGATTTCTGATGCACAACATGATAAGCAAAAACAATTGATTGAATGTGTAAAAGCTTCAGCTAGCACTGTTGTAACTCTACAAACAATGGCTGATAGTAAGTCCATGCATGACCCACATGGAAAAGTCTCCAAGTGCTCCACCCAGATACTTGCCTTGTTCGCCTAAATTTATGACAGTGTTTATTTAATTTTTTTTTTCAGCATGTAATTGTGGTAAGAAATAAAGAAATGAGCCACGATATATCACAATTAAGTTGGTGATATGTTTGTGGAATGAGATTTAAAAGATGTGTGTTGGGAATAATTTGAGCGGAAAAAATTGATTATGTCCTTCACTTGACTTTATTTCAAGACTTTTTCGGTTTTCAAACTTTGCTGGTATCTTAAGTAATTTTTTCAGCTTATTACGGTCGTGTGTATCTGCGGGTGTGGGTAGGTGGCTGGAAAAAAATTTCAATTGAGAAGGAATCAATTGAAAGTGGTGGAGTTATTTACAACAAACAATCGACCTCACGATTGAAACAGCAAAAAATCCGGAATGACTGCACTGTAAAAAAAGTTAATGGTGAATGAATTCTGCGCCATCAATTAATCATTCAATTAATACTTATTATATTTTTATAAATGAAGTTACGTCCAAGTATGTACAATGATGAATATGAAAAATTAGAATTTTTGTCATATACATAATATCTGATTTAATATTTGTTGGGCACGTGCGCCTGATAAACGTACAACAGACAACAGTGTACTAGTAGAATATTGTTATTACATTAACATTAAATATATAACGTATGTGAATTTATACGATTATATCTATACATAATTATACATTTTTTTTCGTGATTGTTTTACTTTTCCTTATATTATTCTGGTATTCATCCGTGAATTTTATAGTCTTACAGTTGAGGATATTGGTATATGTGACATTCCATGTCCATTTCAAGTAACCCAATGTCAAACAATTAGTTTGTCTTCAAAAATCAATTGTCAAAAAGAATGAAACCAATGATTACACTCGGAAACAGCATCTCGTTTTGCACATTAAAATCCCATAAAAATTTTGAAAGAGTATCCAGTAAAGGAGATCCCATCTTCTGTCTACCCACAAGATTTCAAATTGTCTATAAATTTGCGAAAAAAATTCTTCCCGCCCAGTAAAAATTGACAATTGAGCTACCTAAAACGTTCTTAATTAATGGCTTAAGCATTTGTTTCCTTAAAAATACTCATGGCAATACGACCCCTGATTAGCAGATTGTTTTTGCTGTGACTTGGAATGTCTCATATGGAAAAAAAATAACATTTACAGTACACATTCATGTTAATTATCAATTATTCATTGATCAACGATACACATATTACATTGAGATAGTTATGGTTTTTCAGGCCAGTACGGCGTAGTGAGGGGAATGTCATTTGATTTCCTTCATTTTCATTTTATTATAAAAATAAAATTTTGTTAATTCGTGGATATCCGGCCGCGTTTAATCAACGAACAGCTAAATTTCTGACGAACATTTTATGTAGCGTAGTTTCCAAGTGCGGGGACAAAAAAAAGCTGTCAACTGGTGATAACTACGAATGGATCTTTTTTTTTCAATTGGACGAAATCAAAAGGAAGTTCAATTCATTGCAATAACTCTCGTTATTTTTGGCCACATTCGATATAAAAAATTCACATAATATAGATTGGCTATCATCTCGTTCTAAATGACAAAATGATGGACAAATTCATGAGATTTTACATGAGAAATACTTAACAATAATTCGAATTCGAAAATTCCACTGGGAGGATCAAAAATGTTCTTATCTACTTAAATTAATTTGGTTTTATTTTCTTAATCAATTGAATGCGTTTTTTTATAAGAAAATGGCGCTGCATATTTTCCAATATTGTTCGATATTGCAGATAAAACAACATGTTTTACCTGCTTCCGCGACACGCAGCTTGGAAGCCAACTTAAACGCATGTGACCAAATTTTTACTCACAACGGGTTCACTAACACGTGTCCCCTTGTTTTTTTATCGAACGCGAAGTGCAGTATTAATTTCAATATCAAATTCAACCTCTTATTTTCAAATCACATATGAAAGATATATGAATTATTCAAATGTACAATTTCATTATCCACAGTGTATTTATTTTCATTCCTAATGTTCGAAAATTCATACTCTATTGATTTACCGCCTTCTCATTCATTATCAGATAATTGACGATAATATCGAAGTAATGGGACACAGCCTCGATAATCGACATTTTTCAAGAGAATAGTATGGATATATATACTATACAGCATTCATTCAATAATGCTGTACAACAGGTATAAAATTATATTCTAAAAATACGTATGGACATCTTTGTGAATTGCTTGAACGATTTAATACACCCACACAATATCAATATTTCATAAATACGTTATGCTCATTTCACTCATACTTTTGACATTTCTAATAAATTAAACGCCAGTTGCGTTACTAAATTCAATTACTACGGGCTTATGCGTCACATCGTAACAGCATATTGATTTGTTTCTTATAATTAAATCATTCAACTGGTATTGTAGTCAGTCCAGTCATTCGAGATTAAACTACATTTGATTCAGAAAGTTGGCTCGTCAATAAACGATATGACAATCAATAATTCATTACTCTGTCACAACATATTTTGCGAAATTTATCGCAAAATTTATTATAAATAAATCCTATTAAACAGTTGGCCCCGCTCAGCGTCATTACATATGGCATACGTTTTAAACATCACCGCAAAACTACAAAAACACCTTTTGAGTGTCAAAGATAAACTTTAAAAACACTCAGAGAATGAGAGTATGAAATGCACCAGCCATTCGCAATTCATTTTACATTGTTTTGCAATTTTTTTCGGACAAATAAACCGCAGTCTTATGCGAACCTCCATGGTTTAGCCACGTGACCCGAGTCGGCTGCGCATGGGGCTCGTTTGCATCTACTGCGCATGCCCCGTACCGATTCGGGTCACGTGGTCTGACCCGAAGCGCCGAGGAAGATGGCGGTTTCTTTGTCGAGAAAATGGACCAAATAAATTCTAAAATCCACCATTAAAGGGTCATTTTACTCTATCACTTCATAACCGTTTTCTGCAGTGCCTTTCTAGGGCTACAAACCGGTATTTTTAGTTTCGTGATGAAGTGTGAAGCATAAAAGTTATGTTCAATCGAAGTCGGCAAGTGGAATCATTCAACGGTTGTTTGAGATTAATAGACTTTGGAACCAACGCGCAGTCGAAAAATATTGATGTATCGATCATAGAGCGATGAAATATAGATTGACATATCGTTTGTACATTTCACGTTAGCTCTCTGCGTAAAATCCGAAATCACTGGACTAGTTATTAATGTCAATTATGACCAAAATAACGTATCAATTTTTACGTTCTAATCTTCTAAATTTATCCTTTCATTCATTTAATTTCCACATTTATGGAATACTTTCAAGAGTCCAATACTGCGATAACGCTTTCAAATTGAATCAACTAGAAAAAAAAACTAAGAAAAAAGTCAGTTGATTTTTTTTTTGTTGTTGTTTTCTACTAGATATCTCTGTATTTTACGTAGAAGTATTAACAGTCCTATCTACTCTCTCCCTAAACCGTGACGTATATTTGATATTATACATTGTCACGATTTTAACTGTAGAGAAAAGTTTTTTTTTAGAAATGTATGGTAATAAAGTATATGGAAAGGCGTATTGCAAACACGAGGCAGGAAGCTGTGGTTTCGGTTGATTCTATATAACACGCGTAGGTTGATACATACGTAATAAAATCATAATCCAATTTATCGAGTCTTATAGCGACCATCCATAGGACACTTGCATGACATGCAATATTATTCCATTTAGCTTATACATTGTTTGTAAAAAATAAGACGCAATGGGTGAGAAATAGAGTGGAATATGTTTCGGATAATTTAAAATGGGTCAGTGAACTTTAGTTTTGGGACCTCATGTTTATGGTATAAAAAGAAAAAATGATAAAAATAACGTAGTTTTAAATTTTTTTAAAAATTCGAAAAATTACAAATCTGTGAATTTTTTTTTTATTTGAGAAAATTTAGAAAAAAAATATAATTCTGGAAAAAAACTCAATTTCAAAAATTTTAAATAATAAAACAAATTGAATTCCAATAAATTCAGGTAGTAAAAAAAATAACTTAGAAAAAACCTCGTTCGAAGGTATATAAATGATTTTACGATTACGAGAATTTTACACAAATAAATTTGCAGCTTCGAACGCTGAATAGGAATTGATATTTCTTAAAATTTTTATCTATCTTAAACATTTCGGTATGGTCCACTGCTAAAAATGACTAAGAAATTTTCGTAACATGCATATGAATTTTCTATTCTTATGAGCCTTAGGACAAATGGCAAATCATGCAAGTTCCAGATTGATTTATTCTAAAGACCACGTGATTATATAGAAATATCCTTCAGTAAAAACAGTCCCCCGACCTGCAGGAGTGGAATTATCGTGGGGGACGGGTATTCAAAGTCAAAAGTAGTCTAAAGTACTTTAACGTTCGACCCGCGAACCTCATCGAGTCAATATGCAATGTAATTATTATAATTATCATAACTCGACAGCAAAGCGGTAAACTAGGATAAATGCCAAAATAGTAATTTTCCCAGTCAATTTAACAGACTTATGTCCAAAGAACATTCAATTTTTGGAGAACCCTACAAAATGCACTTATCCAAATTTCCAACTTCGCTAAAGAATTGCAACACGATTTTTGTAGAGCAGTATAAAAAAAAGAAACCCTTCAACGTATCTCCAGGCTGAGTTTTTGATCAAGATTCATCAGAATCATCATCAACATCTTAATTAAGATTCATCTCAAAATTTGAAAAGTGCTACAGTGGTACAACTTCTCAATTGGGTTTGAGTTATCAAGCGATATATCGGAAACGAAGAGAGCTATCAAAATCTTCATGAATACTTTTTTGTAGAGCTCAACGAGCTCTACAAAAAAGTCTACATAAAGATTTCCATACCTTTCCTAGATTTCGAGATATGTCCGAAAAAGTGAGCTACCTTAATACGATCTACCACTCCACTATTGAATTCTGATTTTTTTTTTACAATTTTGTCCATGCAAATTTTGATCAATAAAATAGCATTTGGTGTTGCTTTGCATAGCCCCGGCAAAATTCAATTTTTTCTGCCGCAATTTAACCGGAATAATAGGGAGTTGTAGCTATATATATATTGTATGCAACGAATTCATCGGAAAATTTTCGATAATTATAAAATTTTCATGGAATGAAATGTGAAAAAAAAATTTCATACATCAGTCTCATTTTATTGGAGACTGTATGCAGCGAAATTTTCCTGGCATCTCGATCTTTTCTTTTAGTAGCCTGATACTGTTGCTCTCATAAACCCAGTCTGGAGAAGAATTAATCTACGTTTTACCATGTTGCTACAGATCCTGTAGTACTGGCATTCCTTAGGTATTCTAACATTGAGATTGTTCAGGTGGGGTGGTGGGAGGGACCTAAAATTTGTATTGGGTCCCCCCGGGCCCGTCTCATTCGGCTGGTGTACTGGCTGCCCATCTGTCAAATTCGATGCCCGAATCGGGGCTCAGTCCCAGGTCCAGGGGGCTGAGAAAACTCGGTGCTGGACAATTGCATGGTCCATTGGGCTGGCAAGCACCAATACATCGCTGATTGCGCTTACGATCGTCACGATCCCTCAGCTCGCGCTCAAAGCTCAGTAACTGCTCCATAAAGTGAAAATTTGGGGCTATATTGGATTTTCTACTTCGCACTAGGTTGAATGCATCGTTCAGGCTCAAATTGCATTTGTGCATGAGGTATGCTATTGTTATGGTGACTGATCGCGATACTCCCGCAAGGCAATGTACCAATATACCCTTGTCCGAGTTTCGTGCCTCCTCTGAAATATCAACAAATAGTGGTTAATGGAAAAAGTTGCAATAACATTCATCAAAGGAAAAAAATAATAAATAAAAATGGGCTGTGGGTCTGGAATTATAACATCCCCATGTCTGCGCATGTATGTGTGTATACTTTCTTTCCAATCTCTCATTCTTCCCACCATAGAGCTCTCTAAATGATTTCAATTGGTTATACAAAAATTGGTTATATAAAAAAGTCAAATGAGACAAAATATGTATTTTTTTATGAGGAACAATATTTATTGGGCACATTTTTGCGTAATTATAATATTTCGTGAGGTACAGCTTTATAAACAATTGAAATTGCTGATAAGAATAGAAACCAGTAGACATATATGGACCAAAAATTAATCAGCTCTAAGTTACGCCAAGTCGCTGGGATTGTGTCATACAGGACGTTGATCGGATAATTTGTTCACGAGAAATCGTGCGGGGAAATTGTTGGTTACATACGTACATCGACACACACACACACACACACACACACGCACACACACACACAGTGATGGGGCTTTGGCGTAGTGGATAGAGTGTCTGCCTACTATTTTAAAGGTCCCGCGTTCGATTCCCGCTCACTGCAAATATTTTTTCTGAAAAATATTTTCTCACGGACTCCGACCGATGGCAGGAACATTCCGTGTGTGCTATCGGCGGTATCCATGAAGTGAGACCGTGAGCCGGGACCGAACGTGACCCGTCGCGCGGGGGGGGGGGGAGGGTTCCATCGTAGACGCCCGCCATCGTATCACAGGCGTTTCTGGAGGTTTACCCTGTGATTAGAAATACGATGAGCTGAAATGGCGAAGTCGGCTCCAGCCGCAATAGGTGGGTACTCTGATCCGTAGTATTGCCTATGAAGTAATGCCTACCAGCGGTTACGTGGGTGAATACGAATAGAGAAAGAGTAGAAAAAAAAAAACACACACACACACTTTGTTTGAAATAGTCTAGAAAGGTCAGAAATACCATCAAACGTGGAGATCTGATGGACAATCGATGTTTCATTTTCGGGCGCACAACAATGACTTCCCCTATCAGGGAAGTTAAAAATGCGCCGGGCTGAGGTAGGGTCAACTAGTGACTTTACATTGCAATTTTACGGAGACCTGCATAGGTAACACTTGCGAGAGGGAAAACGTAGGAAGAAAGCGACCAATGCAAAGTGAATAAAGTGAAAGATATCCCGTCTAACGACCCATGAAAGGAACTCACAATTGCATACATATAAACACATAAATACAAGCAAAGATCTTATCCCGCCCTGAAAAAAAACATGATAAATAAGATAACAATGCTTTCATGTTCAACCGTTTCCGTCGCCCATGTAAGTACACTTTCTATGTTCCAAAGCGGATATCCGTTGTTTAATTGTCTACTGCGCAGTGGTATTTCAGTGCGGCACACCATATGGGAAAATTGCTATTCATAAGAAATCCACTACTACTCTAGACGTTTTTCGAATCAACGACGCTCGTTTCCTACCGGAAAATCTATTTAAGAACGGACCAATCCGGAAATTCTGGCGGAGGGGAAATATTGTAATGTGCCTTGAATTATAAGCCGGTCCGGATGTTGGAGACCTTGTCATTCAAATTTCTTGATATATCCTGTTTTTTTTTCTTTACATTTTCACAATTTTGAAGATTTTTTATTTCTTTGAAATTTAATTGTTTTTTCAAATTTCTCAATGTTCTATTTTTTTTTTAATGTTCATAATTTACGTTTTTTTATTGCGATCCTACATTCAATTGGAAGGATAAAAAAAAAATTTACTCTTCTTTTTATATTTAAAAAATTTCGCGCCAGTCGGTTTTTTTTTCTAGGCAATTTTTTTTTGCGCAGGCGTTCCTAGTGACAATCCAAAGTCTAGAATGACTAGACAAATTCATGAAAAAAAAGATACGCTATAAGCCTCTTAAGTATCTCCACTCAATGTCATTTATGACTTTCATACAATCAGCTTGATTGAAACTTGTGGGGGCATATGCGCGACGTTACTCGCGAATTAAATTTTACGTTTACGTCGAATGCCAAGAGAACATTGAACTCTGTTTATTATGGTAGCATAGTGGGGGGGGGGGCATTACATGCACATAAACAAGGGTCGCTAACATGTGTTAAACTGTGTGAAAATGTTGGAAACTGACAGTGAGCGCATGGCAAATTAATCTCACATTTTACTGATTTATCAATATAACAACTTTTGAGAGTGTTATGCCAAGATTTGTTGGTTGACCTAAAAAAGCAGAGGTTTTGGTAATGTATTTTATGTCTCTCAACTCTTG
The DNA here is from genome assembly GCA_026005395.1 of Asobara japonica. Taxonomy (NCBI): domain Eukaryota; kingdom Metazoa; phylum Arthropoda; class Insecta; order Hymenoptera; family Braconidae; genus Asobara; species Asobara japonica. Next base: position 3,889,971 of record BQMI01000028.1, read on the forward strand.
AATGCAGAAAAATTTCAAACTGCTCGAAAAAATTTTCAGAAAATTTCAGCCTCTGAGATCCACTATAGCTATATCTCGTTTTTCACAATTTCGAAGTTATCTCGAGTCTGAGTTGATGGAGAGAAATTTGATATAAACATTTTTTGTCCGGAATAAAATTCTCTACATAAAGTGTTTCATAACATTTTTCATGAAAAGCACTGGGTGAGAAGTTAATTGAATTTTTGGAAAAATCTTGGAGAACGCTCTGAAGCAGAAATGACAAATGGGGTTTTTCGTAAGTCCCAATGGGTCTTGTTTTTTTCTAGCAGATAATTTTCGGAAAGTTTAGTCGGTAGTAAAATGTGGACCAGCTTCGAAATGGCCAGAAAAGTTGTTAAAAAAAGGATCAATTCCTCTGCATTTTTTGCATATAATTCCTATCATAGGATGCTCAATTTGAACTAGAAATTGTTCTTACCAATGAACTGAATGGCCTGTGGGAAAAAACTCGCCAAATTCTGGCTCCAATGATCGCTGATGGGTATCTGCATGTACTTTATGGCACCAGCGCTCTCAAACACATTTGGAAGATCTGGAGTTACATTAAGTATGTACAGTATCCGATGGCGTGATAAGGCCTCATGATCCTCACTGTTTGCTGCATTGCCGAGGTAGAGATGGGGGAGAATTTCCACTGGGAAGTCCTTGTCCTCGTCTGGGCCTACTTGCAATTTTAAATGATAAAACCATTCGATTTTTTGTTCTCTTATTTTAATGTCAAAATTTCAAGTCGAGGAACACCCTGCACTCATTCAATTTCCCCTTTTTTGTGGATGCAGTACACATTCATGTTAATTATCAATTATTCATTGATCAACGATACACATAATACATTGAGATAGTTATGGTTTTTCAAGCCAGTACGGCGTAGTGAGGGGAATGTCATTTGATTTCCTTCATTTTCATTTTATTATAAAAATAAAATTTTGTTAATTCGTGGATATCCGGCCGCGTTTAATCAACGAACAGCTAAATTTCTGACGCACATTTTATGGAGCGTAGTTTCCAAGTGCGGGGACAAAAAAAAAGCTGTCAACTGGTGATAACGACGAATGGATCTTTTTTTTTCAATTGGACGAAATCAAAAGGAAGTTCAATTCATTGCAATAACTCTCGTTATTTTTGGCCACATTCGATATAAAAAATTCACATATTATAGATTGGCTATCATCTCGTTCTAAATGACAAAATGATGGACAAATTCATGAGATTTTACATGAGAAATACTTAACAATAATTCGAATTCGAAGATTCCACTGGGAGGATCAAAAATGTTCTTATCTACTTATATTAATTTAGTTTTATTTTCTTAATCAATTGAATGTGTTTTTTTTACAGGAAAATGGCGCTGCATATATTTCAATATCGTTCAATATTGCAGGTAAAACGACATGTTCTACCTGCTTCCATAACACACAGTTTGAAAGCCAAATTAATGCACGAGACAAATTTCTATTCACGACAGGTTCACTTACATGTGTCCCCTTGTTTTTTATCGGACGCGAAATGCAATATTAATTCCAATAAATTCAACACTTTATTCTCAAATCACATATGAAAGATATCGCAATTATCCAAATACCGCTGTCCAATCTTTTTTTTTCTTTCTTAATTAAGATTTTTTTTCGAACTCAGAAATTGTTGATTAAGCTTTGGATCATTAATTGCGTGAAATATTGGTAACAGCAATAATTGTAACAAAAAAAAATCGACATTATTAGCATAAACATTCTGACATATATATATTCATCTTCAGTAACTTGAAAAAAAAACAAAACAAAACAACGAAAACAAAAAAAAAACAAAAAAAAACGAAAAACCAAAAAAAAACAAAACAAAAACAAGAAAAAAACAGAAAATTTGAGTTTCAATTCGTTTCAAAAAACACTAAAAAATCCCGAAAAAAATTCAAATTCAAAAATGTCAGAAGTAAGTAAAAACCTTTCAAGGAACGTCATATAGCTATCACCACCCACTGGCAATGCGTCAATAATTGAGTCAATAATTCGTATCTTACCAACAGAATCGCAAGTACTATCGCTGTCACTGTCGGAGTAGGCTCTAGTGGGAGGTGTAGAAATCCTCAACGATCGTAATCCCATTAGTTCTCCAACATTGGTGTCTTGACCGGTTTGTCCCTCGGTATTAGCCTGACTGCCCTCACACCACTCCGGATATCGGTCCCTGAATGCCCCGAAGCCTCCTGCAACACAAAGTTACCAGTATTCATCATATACCAGTTATTTGATCGCTCGAAATGAATTCAGGAACAAAAAATCCTCTGACAAAAAATTGCAATAAAACAATGCCAATGAAACATAAATAAAGCAGCAAAATCTCGTTGGCTCCCACTCAGAAATGCCTCAAAAAAAATCAATCACAGCGAAATTCCTGCATCATAGTTTAAAAATTCGCAACTGTTTCCAAATTTTACGATCAAGTAAAAGTGAACCTGCAAACGAAAATTGCCTTTTCTCATCCCAATTGAGATGAATAATCTCAATCTGTTCCTATTAAATATGAAAAATGTCAAAAAAATCGTTTCATTATCCCTCAATTTTTTCCCCCTGAAAAATAAATCAAACGCCACTGAATCCTCACATTTACGATTGTACAAAACAAAATGCTAATTTATGCTAATCCGAGAAATAAGAATGAATAAAGATGACGAGGGTGAATGGACTGGCTATAGACGTCCCTCGTGACTGATCATACCCGCACAATTGTCAGTGAAATCAGATGTTGAAGGGGGGGAAAAAGGAAAGGAATGAGCTTAACACCAAGTACGTATCAATATTTCATTCACAAGTTGTGCCCGGTCTGTCTCACTTGTCAGTCCAGCTGATATGCAGCGTTGCCAACTATACCATTACCATGTAACCGAGTTTTTATATTACTAGGGATATGAACGGATTTTAACTGAGGTCAGATAAGAATTTTGCATAAAAAACTTGAACATTTTTCAACTATCCACCCACCGACCCATTCACACCTTCCCACCCACCCATCCACACATATACACCCATCCACCCACCCACCCACCCACACATGCACACCCACCCACCCACACACACATGAACACCCAGCCACCCACCCACCCACATATAAACACCCACCCACACACACATAAACACCCAGCCACCCACCCACCCACATATAAACACCCACCCACCCAGACACACATAAACACCCAGCCACCCACCCACCCACACATACACACCCACCCACACACACTAAAATCGGAGCTTTGGTTTCTCATGCATTTCGATCGAAGCCAAAAACCTTCCTCGTGTGCCATAGGCGGTACCGATAAAATGAGACCGCAAGGTCGGGCAGGACCTAACCCGACACAGGGGCTCCATCATTGGTGCGCGCCATCGTAGGGGTTTCTGGAGGCTTACCCTGTGTTTAAAAATACAATGGCCTAAACGCCGGAAGTCGACCCCAGCCACATGGATGGGTGCCCAGCACTTCCTTCTGAAGGAATGCTGACGAACGGCTATCGTGGGGAGTACCAGAAAGAGGGACGGAGGAAAAAAAAACACACATACACGCATAAAGATGCCAAACACCAGATTTCGATGATATCAGACATCTTATTCTTCTAGTTATTTTAGGATCTTCCCATATCCGAGACAAAACTGAACAATTCCGGAAATTCGAAGAAACTCAAGAGATTTCAGAAATTTCAAACAATAATTGGTGCAAAAAAATTATTGCAGTGAAAAAAAATGTAATTATCCTGAAAATTCCGGTTTTTTCCCAGCGGATACCATTATTTCATCCGAAATATCATTATTTTTTCCCCTCCATATCATTGGCGCTTCTTGGAGTGGCAGCGCTGCTGATATCTCACTGATAGCATCACGCGATGAATAACAACATTTCCGGTGCGATATTATTTCCTGATAGTGCATGGAAAATCGTCACAGGAAAAAAAAATTCCCTTATCTTATCCCTGAAGATCAATAATTGTGTAATAAAATGGAACTAATCGAGCCTCTGATTTATAAATGGGGAAATTAAATTCCGTCTCGTTGATTAATAGGGTCGCCCACACAGTAAATTATACATACTTTCATGTATGTTTTACATGCGCGCTTATGCACATAGTCTACAAGATAAAGATAAATATTTGCTCCTCCCATAGACAGGCGAACAAAAAATATATAATATATATATATATATATAAAATATATATAGAAAATACATCTTCTACATCGTGTTCTTAACAATTAGCCTCAAATTCATGAAATTTCAGAACCTGAAAGTCATGGTCATCCTTTTTTTGCAGATTTGTACATTTACCAAAATTTGCAAAGAATTTTCAAACTTGACCATCTGCTGATCGTATTGAAATATCTGAAAATTCTCCAGATATTTTCTCTACTATTCGGTCAAAAAATTATTCCTAATGTCTGAATTTCGGGAAGTTAAATAACCGCGAAGTCAAAAATCGTATCCCTGTAAACCCTGCATCAGTCTAGAGCACAACGATAAAACTACCAAGGTTTCGAGTGTTGGGCAAAAAGTGCACCAAAGTGAAATTAATATCTCCAGATTAAAACGTACGATTATGCTGAAATTTTACGAAGGCCTTGAGTCCGATAGGAGGAAGTCACGTACAATTTTTCAAGTCGCTCTCTTTAATATGTATAGTCCGATTGAAGGCAAAACCAGGAAAAAATGGATATCTCGGAAACCTCCCAGGGCTATATGTATGTCTTTTATTTTCAGTTTTAGCAGTTGTTCCAAGAAACCTTACAAATGGACATTGCCTGTGAGCTTTCAGCAATGAGGTATTTACAGTATTCAGTATGCATATTGTTAGTGATTCAAGAGATAGTTTTTTTCAAAGCTAATGATTTTTAAAAAAATATGTTCTTGATAAACAAAAGCCACCCACCCACCCACCTACCCAAACACTTAATTTTCGTCGTTACACTAACTTCCCCATTTGATAAATAACTGCAAAAGTATTGGCATAGTTTCCAGGACAATTCATTTAAAATAGTTTAGCAAACCAGCGAAGTGGTAAGCTGGATTATTTGCTCCAGCAGGTTACCACGATTTCCACCCAACTCCAAATCAAAGCCCGCCACAAGATCCATGAAGACTTCATTTCATTTAATGCAAAGCAAAGTGCGCTTTACGTAAAGGTTTCACATTTCGTATAGTCAGTTGTTTTGGAGTTGATCCCCAGAGATTACAGTGAATTCCAAATAAGTTTTCAAATACTTCCAATTTCCCGCAAAATCTGGTTGTGCTGTGATGGGGTGGATCAACTTCTTGCCAGTGCAAGTAACATCAGCTGTGCTTGTTGGAGACCAACCCACCTCCTGATGCATTCATCCAGGCATATCACTTCCCAACTAAAGTGTCCTTCAATAACATTTGACATGGGCATTCAAAACCAAACTTACATACAAACTTAAGTCTGCAGAATCGCCAAAAAAATTGCTTTGGCAATAAAAAAAAATATCTCACCTATAAGAGTGGCCACACATCCCCCGCAGTTTCTCAACCTCCTACTCAGCACCTGAATGGTCTCGCCTTGATGCCCCGGTGGATCGCTGTTATCCCCAATAAGGATAAAAGTTCCCCGATTATCATCATCACCATATAGGAATGCCTCCACCCTGTTCCTAAGCTCAACGCACCTTATTGTCGCGAGTAAGTCAACCTTGCCAGCGGCAAGACGTCTCAGCATGATACTCGGTATAGCAAGTGGCACAGAGCCCCTTATGTGTGCCTCTAAAAAATCAGAATGGCCCCTGCAATCCAATATCAGCAATCTATCAGGTCCACCCTGAGACCTCAATTCCCTGAATAACCACTCGACTCTCACAAATCCATCGTCACTCATTCCTTCACCCGGCATTGTTAATCACTTTAATTACTCACGAACAGTGGTACCAATGGCCAACAACAACGCCGATACTCAGAAATTACTCATTAAATTGCTCATTGTCATTTCGAGCAATGACTCAATATCACTTCCAAATTCTATCAATACACACCTATATCTATATATATCATGGATAGGACGTGCTATGTTGACAGCAAAAAAAACTTGCACAAATGATATTAATTTTTTCGTGGTAAATCAATATAACAAAATGACAATTCCAAACAATTAGAGAGCTTCGGTGCCGCTTGTTTTCTCACTATTGATCTCCTCCTTAATCAAGCCCGCGTATTTAGTCGCCGTATCACTACAAAAATATCACCATCAGTTATCTCGATGGAATAATTTTACTCCATTATTATTATTATTATTATTATTATTGTTGTTGTTTTATAGTTTCAGTTTAAAGGAAAAAATTAAATTTCATCCAGCATCCTGGTCCATCACATCACTCCTCATCTCTCACTCCACTTCCGGTTGAGCAAAAAAAGAAAATTGGTCGCGTCCTATCTCTCTCACTCACTCTCATGCCTATATAGCCAAGGGATGCTGCGCGTATAATGGCCTAGCTCTTCTCCCCCTCCACCCCCTCTCACGCTCCACCCCAAATTCTCGGGATTTAATCGAAAAACCTCTTAGCAATAAAATATAATCCTAATGTCTGTCCACTCCAACCGACATTGTCATTATCATCACATTTATGCACATAATAAATTTTACCACACTTCACACTTATCTGCAGAGGGGGGGAAAAAAAAAAAACAACTAGATCCGAATAATGCGCTCTTTTGGCTCAGCTTGACGAATTGAAAACGTGACTCGGTTTTGTTTTTTTCTCCTTTCTTCTTTATTGCATTTTAAGTTGGCAAATCTGTCACTTGTTATTTTTTTTTCTCGCTGGGTTTCGCCTTTTTTGTTTTTGGTTTTGGTTTTTCTCGGACAAGTTTAATTAATAATTGTGATTATGGGATATTATGCCAGACGCGAAATTGGATTGATTGAGACAACTGTCAAGTTTGACAGTTAGCGTTGGGTTATGTCCGATTTTTCACGAGTTTAGTTCTTTTATTTTTTTGGGTTTTATTGAATGATTTGTGGCATTGGTGGGTTAACTTGTCAAGTACATGACGGTTGGAGCGGACCGCCAGCCACACCTTGCCACTAGCGTCCTAACTTCGAGAATGGGCAAATGGCGTCGTGTACGCTAAGCGCAGAGAGGACAATTCTGCAATTTCATTGGTGGAAGGTCACGTGGTAGGCGAGTGGCGGCCAATGGGAGCTAAGGCTGACGTCAGTTCATTGACAAAAGATGTTTTCATTAACGAGGCGTGGGTTGCGCTGGGAGTTTGGTGGAATCGCGGCAACACGCGAGGCCAAGTACTGTGGGGGGGGGGGGGGGGAGAGGGGGGAGGGAGCCCTACCTCCTACGTGAAACCAGTGGAAGACTTGTTTGAGCTTATTTCCTTTTTTGGGCGAGGGGAGATATCCTATCGGATTAGGGGGATTGTTTATTGTCGGGGAGGGGGGGGGGGGGGCTTTTTTTGGTGCCTTTGGAAGGGAAAAATTGGGTCGCAAGTCTCAACAAGTGGAAAATTTTGAGCAATTAAAATATTACGTCGGAGTCGCAAACATTTTTGTTAAATTTCGATTTCAATTTTATTGACACAGTTTTTGGTGATAGTACTGCGCTCAGGTCATCAACTCAAAATTTTCAGCTCTGGATGTCTATGTACAGGTATACATACCGCGGTCAATTTCCACGTAGATCCACGGTAAATGCAAAATAGAAATTGCTTATGGTAAAATTTACTGTGGACCGTGTGAGTAGCTACGGCCTTCATAGAGCGCCGCCTTCTTGGTCCAGTACTCAGCATCTTCAAGACGTGGCAAAATGCATATATGACTAGTGGGACTTCAATAATTTCCAAAGTTTCGAAAAAGTCACATAAAAGAAAAATTCCGAAAAACGGTTTCAAGTAGTTTTGGTATTTTCAAGATTTAAAAAATTTCACTCACAAAACCAAAAATTTCCGATATCCCAGATACCCTCAAATTTAAAGAACACCAAGAACTCCAAAGCAAAAAATAAACTATTGGAAAATGTTTGCAAATTTCGAAAAAAAAATGTTTAAAAGTTCAAGGTATCTTGAAAAAATCAATGAAAATCTAATCTCATTATGCAGCTCTACCCTCGTTGGTTTTATAGCCAATTTCTTAATTATTGTTACGACTAAAGGAGGTGGACATAAAAACTAGTTCTCACTTCAAGACCAAAGTGGTGCGTTCTAAGAACTCTCACTTGACCGCTTTCAATTACCTTGAATGAACATTTTTTTTCATTCAACAATACAAACGAGTATGCAAAAATTCAAAATTGCAGAATATCAGAAATATCGAGGATATTAGAAATTTCGCAAAAACGTTCGATGGATTGATGTAAAAAATTTAGCATTTACGAAGAGGAAAGAATTAATATTCCCTGAAAAAAATGGTGGTTCAAGACTCTTCAATTCTCCACTTGCAAATCAGATAGTATCGCCCAGCGCATGTTTTTTCCTCCAACCGGAAGCTGAGAAGGGGCTGCCTGAATGAAATTAAACAGTCCCATATTCCTTGAATGTGGACGTCCGACCTTTTGATTCCAACATGAAAAAACAGCGGATTTTGCACGACTTTTTAGGTCAGCGGTGCTCGTACTTCCAACGCTCTTTAGAAGCCCATTGGAATAATCTCTCACATATTTTCGGATCATGTTTTTTTTTATCTCATGAGGCTAAATCTCAGGATTCAGAAAAGAAAACAAATTACGCCAAAAGTAGCGAAATCCCAAAAAAAAATTTGCAGTCAGTTTTTACGAATCAACATAATGTAATGTTTATTTTTTTTCACTCAAAGAAATGTAGGAGGTGTGAGGCTAGAAATTGAAATTTGAAATCGTATGCGTGCACGTGAGAGTAAAAATTCATGTGGCTTGAGCAATTTTGCACCTACCAATACTGAAAACAGACTCCAAAAAGATTTCTCATTTTTTTATTCATGCCGTATCGCGGGAGAATTTTGACAATAGGAAATTTCCATCTGAATTTTTATACCCATTGGACTTTCTCCGAAATTTCAGCGGACTACTACACTGAAAATTGCATTTCTTCCTCAGCGTCGAAAAATTACCGTCATAAGTTGAAATGTCAGTCGGATTATCAATTAAAAAATTCACAATAATACTCCAAAAGACAAATTTGCCTAGTGTCCCTGAAGGAGCGCTTTACGGCCGTAAAACCTTTTTTTTCGGGACCCGGTACCAAAAAGTATCGATCCTAATAAAATTAATTTGAATTTCGCTCTTCTGAACCTTGCGCCACAATCCGCAAAACTTGCAATTTTTTGTACATCATCCATGAAGAAAGCAGACACCCAGGGAATTGTCTTCAGCAGGAAAGTCTCATCGATTGCGGGGGCGGAAAAGGGAGAGGGATAGTGAGACACAGTAATAGTTTGAATAGTATCTTTGGAGTTTGCTTGGGTGGTGGCGCGGGTGGGTTGCCGTTCATATATCGTGAAAGCGTGGGCGAGCATTCCATTCATTTCACGAGGATTATGGGTGGTGGGGGCTTAACGGGCGGAAGGGGGAATGTTGTTAAAGATTTTTTACGTTCGATCGCCCACTACTGGTGACTCCCCGCCTCTCCTCCCGTGCGTCGCTGAAATCGAGACAATAAATGAGACAGTGAGTTGTGTAGGAATGACAAGTAGACAGGCAGTACACTAACTGAAAGAATTAATTTCGAGGTAATTTGATTTGACCACACTTTTACGAGTCATCAGAGCATGAGAAAGTTGATATAATAGGATTGCGCATGAGAATTTCTATGGGTAGATTCCATGGGATTTCTATAAAAGTGCTATGGCGAGTTGGGACAATTCTGCTATGAGAAAGTCCGTAAATCCTACGGAGAACCAGCACCTCCAGGCCACACCAAGGAAGAGACTGTCCGAGGTCGCATACCCTAGCTACAGTCCTGAGGGCAAAGCATCCGAGCCCTTACGAATCACAACAATTTCTACAAACCGTAAAATTAGAATTTATAACAGCTTGCAACAGCCACTGTACCTAGAGAAACGCATGACAAGATCAACAGCCTGAGTCTAGTATATTTGAACATTTCTTTGATTGTATATGACGCATTGTAGGTTGTTAGATTAATTTCTATAGCAGAATGGAGAAGCGAAAGAAAATATTGACATGTATCGAAATTATCGAAACGCATAAGACCGAAACTGTCGCGACACCAGTCAGTGCGGCGGAAAACGGAAGTGCGCGTGCAAAGTACGCTCTCCCGTATTCGTAATAATAAAAGAAAAAAGTCAGAACCTTTTGAAAATGATTTTTCCTGGAAATTTTCTGGGAATGATGAGGAAAAAAGGCCGCAAAAAAAGTTTCTATGGTATATGCCATATTTGCCTTATGTTCAAAATTTTCCTGTGTTCGTCAAGCGACCTCTAATAGATTGTATTTGTGTATTCGCCAACCTACTTTCAGTGGTCATAATGGGGTCTATTTCCAAAGCTTCCGGATGGTGGGTTGAAAACGGATTGATACTCAACACATTAAATTCCCTTCGCGATATATTTTAAATTCCTCCCACGCTCACCGGACCCTTCTGCCTCCTACGCTCATCATAATTGATTAATAAATAGTATTTCTGAGTTACCGATTGCGTGATTATTTCTTACGGAAATAATGAGAAGTTGACATTATAGTGGATCAATTGATAGGATAAAAAATGGGCGTTGTTAACAAGTAGATGAAAATATATAACTCATCGAATTCCCTATTATTAGCAACGGGCCAAGATTGACCTCATCGTCTACAGATTTGATTAAGATTAGAATACTTTTCTATTATTCCAAAGAATAATTGAGTAAGTTAAAAAAATGTAATTGATTAAACTAATGTAATTATACTAATTTAATTACTGAAATTATTCTAATCGATGAAATTGATCAACGAAATTCAATTGAATTAATTAAATTGATTAAATTAAATTACCATATTACTATGCTAGACTAGAGGGGTCAAATTTAGAGGAAATAATATCGTTGTCATTGTTGTTGAAATTCAAATTAGTTGTTAAAATATTTATTTTCAATTTACGATTACACCCAAATCACATTGCAAAATTTGAAATAATTTATTCTTGAAATTTCACTGAAAAAATTGCTTCATTTTTTTTGCTCAAAAATTTGGAGGGGGGGGGGGCTTCAAAACTTTAAGGTCAAGGTTGTGGACCATTTGGGGATGACTTCTAAAATATGTACCTTCAACAAAATAGATCTTAAAAATGCCACTTGTTTTATAGTCAAGAACTTTATTGAAATAAACATTCTGCAAGCAATATAGATACACAAATACATATTGAATTTCGGAATATGAAGAGAATAATTCAGTAAAATAATCACGATACAAAGCAGGAGTGACGGTTGAAATTACAAATATTTGAGAGAAAAAAAATATCTCAATATTAATAAGTACCTAAACCTGATTAGAATTTTGCCTCTGGAATAAAACTAATGGCCTAGAGAAAAATTGTAACCATAAGAAATTTTTTTCGTTTGATCTTCAAGGCGTATCAGTTAACTATTCAATTTTAAAGTACACTCGCTAAGTACAGGTCGATCAATCGATTCCAGTTGACTTTCATTGTTGATGATTTTTTTTTTTTGATAAAATATACAATGACTAATACTGTCTCTTGATAAGATTACTTTCGTTTTTCTACAGCAGGAATTGCAAAAAAAATGCATGTAATTTTTAAAAAGGTGTGAAAGTCAGGGAATGACCTATGTTGAGTTATTAAAAAAAGTGGGGATTAAAAACGGAGGTTGACTCCTTGTTTGAAATACTGATGATTCTACCCCAATACAAATGCATTCTAGTGTATAAAAAAATAACCAATGCTTTTTTTTCTTAATTGACAATTAACATTCCCTCAAAATAATAAATATTAAGTACGATCTCAAGTCACAATTGCCTAGAAAATTGTTCAAAGTCTTCATTGCACAAATTACATTTTTTTCGTGACGACAATTCAATTGTCGATATTTTCATATATCAATGTTGTCATGCCGATTTTACGCCAATTTTCAATGAACATCAGCAAGCCTTTTTCCAATTAATTCAATTTCCACTATTCATTTTTGTCTGAGCAAATGATAACAATTCCCACGTTCTTAATCTATGTATCACAATTTTGAGGTAAGCTCAAGAACCTGCTCAACATCGACAGATGATTATATCGATTATTCAACTGTCACTAATGATCATGTTCATTGCTATCATGGATGCAATCAATCACACAGTTGGTACAAACATCCCCTCTCACTTTTTTGCCAGTCTATTCATGTGTTTTTTTTTTTTTATGAGCAGGCAAGCTGAGTTGTTCGTCTCTCCTCTCGATAATTGGTGAGAAAAAAAGAGTCACTCGTAATTGCTCCAACTCCGCTATGGGAATTCAGTCGTTCTGCTCGTCCTTCCTCTTCACGCCACATCGAACTGGACCAGACACTATTATTTTTTCTTTGAGATGTTGGAAAGTTCTTACACGAGCCGCCGCAAAGTCCTGAAGAATATGAAATTTTTTGTTTTATTGAGTATTAAATTTTTTATTAAATTTTATGAATTTCTATAATTTTTTTATCAAATATTTGAAAAATGAATCAATGTTCCTGACATTTAAACGACTTGTCCATCGTAAAAAAAATCATTCTGAATCACGAGTTTTGGTAAGACGATTTGTATTTCGATATGTATTTAGATAAACAACTCCAAATTTTTCTGCTGAAGCAGATTTTTGTGTAGCATTTTTGCTCGTGTCATTTATATAAATTTACATAAAGTCGAAATAACTATGACAACTCACCCAGTAGCCGAATGGAATTTGTGAATGAGTTGCATTGACAATACTCCACAATCCCCAAAACAAATGGACGATTGGAATGAACACTTTAACTTCATCCATCATTTTATCCTGCTCTGCAACCTCCTCCTTGCCCAGTGCTCTCAAGTAGTGTCTGATGAAGTGGAGCTATTGATAGAAAACCCAAGCTAGTCAGTTCAATATTCGCTGAGAATTTGCTCTTTAATATCAAGTCTAATCGATGATATCTTATAAGTTGATTGAGCAAAAAAATTAAATATAATAACAAAATTCTAAAATTTAACTAAACTTTTAATAATGTAGAGCTATGATAAACGTAAATTTGATTATAACGAATGAATCTGATTGACATGACAAAACTGCTGATGTTTCCCAATAAACCCAAATAATTGGTAAGTTTAGGCACTCGTAATTGTCCATTGGAAATGGAATCAAATAGTGCGCGTTATATTAATACAGAGAAGTGAATTCTCATGGTAATATTGCTGACGCTGTTATTGAATTTTTGAAGTGAAACTTTTCAAAATGTAAATTTTTTCAAAAGAAATTTCAAGGATTTCAAAGATTTAAATAGTTTTGAATATATAAAAATTGTTTGAAATGCCAAAGATTGAGCGAAAAAAAAATAAAAAAATCACGCGTCAAAAAAAAATAATAATCAAAAAGTTGAAAAATATGAAAATTTTTGAAAACTTCAACAATTTCCAACTTCAAAAACTCCTAAAAATTTAATTAAAGTTTCACTTCTATCGCGCAGCTCTCTACGCACTCAATATTAATTGACGACCAACTATTTTTGAGTTTCTTATTCATTTGATTATTGCGTGTACAAGGTACTCTAGTGTTGTTGAGATGGAGGATGAACTCCAGCTTGGCCCAATGGAAGATTTCCCCACAGCTGTCTCTCTTGGCTGTTCCAATGTGGCCAGCACAAACTGCCGATGCCATAATCACCCATCACAAGTGCGTTACGCAGGCCTTCAGCCTAGTCTCAGTTATTAGCGGTCCTGTGAAACTAACATATACACACGCAACACGCCAACGTGGACCCTAGCCATCCTTTTTCATACAAAAAAAAAAGTGAACGTAAAACTACCCCAGATGAATTTGTGTCTCGAAAAAGATGACTTAATTGGGGATTTTAAGTATGAGCGTACACGTGATCTTTTCAGAACAATGATAGGAAATAATCAAGAAATTGAGTATGGTCGATGTCAGATGATAATCATCATATCTATGCATGGAGGTCAAGGAAAAAATGAGAGCCAATTTTCATGGAAAATAAATGTCGAAAAATTTCTGTCATTCTTCGACAGAACAAATTTTTAAGTAAAAAACACTCGCTTCTACTTTAAAACATTTGAGCATAAATGAAAAATAGGCAATTATTTTTACACCGTATTGTACATTAAAATATTCTCCAGTCTCATTTTTTCGTAGGACTTTAATCAAATATTTTTTCTGCGGATCACACGTACGCTATATTAACGCAAGAATCTGCGTCACTGCAGTTCGTGGAAGATCGAGCGATTTGAAATATGAAGAAAATGAAGATAAATATATGAAAAACAATTTGTTCTTACCAGGAACAAAAAATTGGGAATTTTCTGGTGATTGTAATCTGGGGTTACGTAACTTACCTTTTGCTCATCCGTGGGCACGGCACCTTGTCTCTCATAGTAGAAGGGATATTCCGGTGCTGTGTAATCGTACTGCCACTCCACAAAATGATTAGCCATGTCGAAACCACGGTAATTGTAAGCTGCGTATTCAAAGTCTATTAGCACTAATTCACGTTTATTTTTATTCTGACGAAGCAAAATATTGCCCTCCTGCATGTCGTTGTGGCAGAAGACAACTGGGTGCTTGTATTGACTGACGAGATTTCTGGAATTAAAACAACCATCACGTTAATTGTGGCATCGTCAACTGGAATTTCTAAGAGTTGGTTCTTCATGTTTTTTACTCTTTTGAAAATTTCAACAGCATCAGAGATTTTTTGAGTCTTTTCAACCATTTTTTTTTTTCTAACCAAAATTTCGTATTTTGAAAATTTTCATAGATGTTTGAGTTTTTAATTTTTGTCATTGATGAAATTTTTTAGAGTTCGCTTTTTTTTCAATATCAGATTTGGTTTAGATTGCCACTTTTACAGAAAATTTAAGTGCAAAATTCTCTTCACGTTAATTGTGGTCCATTGAATGTAGTCTACTATGGGTTGTCATTTTGTAAAAATTTTCTTAATTATGCTTACACATATTATCTCAATATTATGTTTTCTTTTTATTACCTCAATATTATGTGTGATATTATTTTAATCTTTGTTAGTAATCCTGAATCCTGACTGTGATGAATTGGAGATAAATGAAAATGATTATAACAAATTACGTCTATCTCTAGTTAAAAGGATTGAACAACGCGATAAGTGTTGATTACAATCGTCGATGTGGATCGCGCAAATATTATTTCAAGAACATATTGTTCTGTTATTTCAGAGGTGTGATGATAAGCTAATTGTTTACGGAACGGTCTGCTTCGTATCTTTTTTCCCCCACTTCGATTACCTCAAGATGCACTGAATCTTTGCAATTGTGAATTTCGCTCATAAAACTCGTTTTCTTTTTACATTTTAACATTATACAAAGGGAAAAAAATTAATGAAAAAATTTGCACAAGAGTTGCAAAGTGTTTTGACCTTGGTACTTTTACAAAAAAATTTTGAAATTGTTTTGAAAACCATTTTCTTCAATATTAACATTTACGAAATATTATTTTTTTAAATTCTTCAAGTTTTGAGAGATTTTATTTTAAGTTATTTTTTTTTTGAAGTTTTACTGTTCGTAATTTTCGAATTTCTGTGAAACTCAGAGCATTGGTATTCTATTGAGTGAATTGGCTGGAGGACAATCATGTCTAGGTCAGTTTCATTTGCAAAGAAAAAAGAAATAAATTTGTTTTTGAAAACTCATTCTTACCTGCACCACGTAATCTCCTTGGCCAAGTTAACCGATCTGATAGCATCAACATGCTCTACCTGCTTAGGATCATCGACTTGGCAGTCCTTGAGCACATCCTCAGCAGTATTGAGCCAGTTGGCCATAGTGTCCCAAAGCCACGTGGGCTCCTTGCTGATGGGTACCTGCATTTTGTGTATCATCGCCATTTTTTCAGCTGTTAATCCACTCAATTCGGGATCAGCAAGCTCCTTAGTGAGAAGTGGACGTGCTGGGATGTACTCTTCGATCCTGCCACCTAACAACAGGAATGGACAAATTAAATGTCGAAAACTTCAAAGTCTTCAAAAAATTCAAAATTTGTCAATTACAAATTCCCAAATTAAATTTGGACAGTTATAGAAAAAAAATGTAACTTAAAATCTTGAAATTTTGTTAAATTTTCCAAATTTGAAAAATAGATTTTTAAATATGTTTGTTTCCCGCTTTGTCCAGGAAAAAAAAAGAAAACGATTCCCCAAAAGTTTTACCCGGAAAGAGTCCGTGGAGCCTGGGGCCGAGTTTTCGCTCAGAGAGTAGAGCGAATATGACGGATTCCGTTATCATACTCTCTACGGTTTTTTCCCCATGCATTTGACCATAAATTCTCAGGAGTACTTGACGAGGCTCGCCACGCAAGGGGGCTGCACCCTCGGGTAGTTGCACCAGGTACACCCAGTTACTGAGGCCACCACTGGAAATGTCAAAGATTTTATTGTAAATCCATAAATCTAAAGCGTAGTTAGATAATGGAACACGAAATGGATATAAAAAGAGCGAATGTTGACGAGATAGAGAAAATCTCATGCATGACTTTTTGTCGAGACTAAAAAGATCTACAAAAAAGTTCCAATGAAGATCATCGCATCTCCTCTAGACGCCGAGATATCGATCAAACATGAATCACGAATGTATTTAGCTCGTTTTACTACTTGACCACGGATATGTAAATATAACATAATCACATCGTGTTAATTATGTATGCTACAGTTTTAACTGTTTCAGCTGCTTGGTAGTCCAAATGCCACAATAAAAATGTGGAATAACTGTCAGCAATTTCTGAATATAAACTGACGGTCAAGGCTCAGCCTTGACTTATTAAATGAACTTACTGATTAAATTATATTAGACCGTGTACAGTATGCGAAAATCGATAATTTGCAACATCTGATACGAGAATAAAAATCTGCTTTTTTTCATAATGGATTGAGTATACCCCTTGCCCCCCCCCCCCCCCCACCTTAGTCATTTATATGAAGGACCCCCGAAAAATTATATGTTACACAATATAAATTGGGTAAAATGGATTGTGAATGATTTGGTTCTCAAAAATAATTGCCAGGTTAATCCGAGTTTACGATCTCACTACAAATTCAATTACTCAACTGATTTGCGCAGTTCATTAGCCCAGTAAAGAATCAACAACACTGAAATGATCAACACACGTGTTGGTGTTTATGAAAAACATGATTCATGGAAAGTATCACTAGTGCTCAAGGATACATTGGATCTCCCCAAATAAATTGAACCTCTAAAATTTCAAAGTGGCAACCAAGTTAATTATCGCAAAAAACCAACAATTGCATAGAGAGGTTAAAAGCTACTTTTTTCGGCGGGTGTTCCCCGCAATTATTCGAAAGTTTGCATGACATGCTTAAGGTTTCCCCCTCCACTAACCAGACCAAAATTAGCATACCTTATGTGCTTAACAATGATATTATCCGAGGTCACGTGCTTCCAGATGCCAGCCAAGGAGTCTCGGCAAATTCTAGCTGCAGTGGACCTCATCTCAGGGCTGGAATCGGACATCTGAAAAGCAAAGTAAATTATGACAAATAAGATAAACATGACAATGCTCGGATTACACGACTAAGCCATCTGTTTTTACTATAAAACTCTCAATTCCAGTAATGGACTCTTATCGCTATGCAATTAGCGCGTGTACTTGCAGATGACGCGTTAAGTTTTATAACGATCTCAATACATTGTTTATTAGTTTATTATGCGAGGAAAGTGTCGCAAGTAAATTGTGTATTTCCTTTCTGTTCACTGCCATTTTTATTTCTCTTGCGTCATCAAATTGAATTTGTCGGGAAATGTTTTACGCACACATTCCTCGAGCAATTCACTGTCCGAAACACGCAATCTCGTTGCAAATCTCTCGAATGCCCTCCTCATCAATAATGAAGACTTAATTATCAAGAATAAGATGTTGACGTATCGGAGATAATGTGTCACTACTTTCACACAGTTTTAGGTAGATATATGTAGTGACCTGAAATGAGGATTTGAATCGATTTTGTAGGCACTGTAAGAAGGGTTAGGACACGAACAGTGCCGAAGCAACAATCGAAAATGGCCGAGTGAGTATTTTTGTCGCGGAAAACATTGGGAACGAATTTTGAATCAACACCAGTCAACACTTCCTTGTAAAACGTATCTCGCGGTAATTGAGGAAAATATTTCTGAATTCAATGAAGTAGCTTCAAGTAATTAGAAATGAGGATGTATAAGGTGTTGCAAGTTGAGACTATTATGAAATTTGAATTTGCCGCCATATTTGCATCTCACATGATCATCATATTTATGACAACACGTGGAAGTGGAACAAAAAACTGCTCGAACATAGAAGATCAATTTCATATTAAATCTTGACGTTTCAAGGTATTTCTAATATTTTAACGCTCGTTTTGGAAATGTTTGGTTGGTTGTGGGTGAATATGTAAATTTTTCGTCAGCCATTTCTCAGCAAAAAACGGTCTCGCAAACTTTTTTTTGGGAGGAAAAAATATTTTGGAATGTGTGATAAAGACTGGGCCCTTTTTTCATGTGTAAGAATTTTGAATCTTTTTCAGGTTCCACGTGTTGGTGTTCTGAGGAATCGAGATATCGACATAATTGGGAAAAATTAAGGTATTAATCACGTGGGTTCCGAGTAAAGTCCGGTTGGAAAAATTCCATCGGCTCTTTCATAACCATTAACCCAGGGGCCCCAATATTTCAGCTAAAGCAATGCTATGCTTGGAGTAAGACGAACATTTATTTGTTTTAGTTGGATCAGGTGATTTTAATGATTCAGTTCATGTTGATCAAACTGACATGTTTATGCGCCTTGGGTAATTCCGCTTGAGGCTCCACTTTCAACGTATCGCGCGATCACTAGTTTTTACGATTACTCATATTGAGTCTTAATTGGAAATTTCAGTGATAAAATAATGAGTCACACATATTACTAATTTTCAATTGGGGGGGGGGGGGCAAATTACGTTATCCCCATTCCAATAACAAATCCTATTTTTCATATAATCATTGGAATGAAAAATATTCGAATTGATCTTTGATCACTTCTTGCAGCTTGTAAAAAAATGCACTCTTTTCAGTTTAATAGTTTTTAGGGCTTTCAATAATTCAATGAATTTAATGAATAGAAGAATAAAAAAAAACTCAAAACTCTACTGATATATCCTACAGATAAGATTGAGATGGTTGAAACCGCAATTTCGCTCGATATTTCAATGAAAGAGTGTAAGAACCACAATTAGTCATAAACGAAAAAACGCGAGTTGTGTGAGAAATGGCGCGGCATGTCAAATGCGCAAGGCAGGTTTTGACTCTCAGAATAATTAGAGTCCGTTTTTTCCTCTTACGCTTCAAAATGCACGCAAAAAAATCAATTAAACATTAGTCCGCGGGATATATAGGGAAAATTTCAGACAGCGAAATACCCCTAAAGATTTTTGCATCTATATCAATTTTCCGTATGTGGTATATCCATTTTTTTGGCGCGCGCGTTCCAGTTCCTCGCCGGTTCCCGGCCACTGGTCCCTTGAGTTGAACGACAAATCAAATATCTTTCACACTTGAATTTTAATCGATAGCATATATAGTACATTTTCGCAAGATTTTATTTTGGTGATTCCCCTGAATTTTTGAGTGCGTGTCAGCGAAGTGCCGCCCATTTTCTGTTTTGCAAAATTGTTTAAATTACGACTGAAAGAGGGGGGGGGGGGGATGCTCTTCCTGTGTTTAGAAATAAGATCATATTTTGACCATGCATATAACAATCCTTAGAAATGATTCAGTTAACCTCAAAACAAAAAAAAAACCAACTAAAGAAGTGTTCAATATTTACAAATTTTATCGCCCTCAAATGTCACTTTGTGATATAGCTAAATGTGTACATTGTCAGTGCCAAATAGAACTTTCATCTCTCCGAAGTTGAAGAAAACACGAGCAGTGTGTATAGCGCCCCAAAAGCTGCGACGATCTTCGCATAACTAAAAACTCGGACCCGAATTTTCTATTTTTACGCAGACGGCCTTCGCGTTGCAATTCTCCTCTGCCCGTAATCAACGCGTCACTTGTTATCGATCAGTGGCATATCGATTACCACCTTGCGATTTTCCCTTTCCTGGAAAGCCCCTAAGATCGGTCAAAGTCTGTGTCACTTAGCCGCAGAAACTTGACACGTGTAAGCGTAAATAGAACTTTCCCAAGTACCTACCTTGCTGGTATAACCCATTATCGCTGCCAGCGATGCGCACCGGTAAACAACTTAAAAAATGAAAATAAAAAAAAAAACAGCAAGCACTTTTACACGGCACGCAGATTTTGGTTTTCTTGGAAAACTATGGAAGAATTCAAAAGTAGCAAAAACTTTTGTTTCGCTTAAAGTTTGTCTCGGTGTTTCAATTTTTTTTTATGCTTTTGTACGTAAAAACTATATATATGCGCAAATGTGGAAGTTCAATGGAATCGTAATATAACTGAATGAATAATTGTAGATTTTCGAAGGTTGAGCCGTATGGTAAACTGACTGAGCTCGAGCGCCGCACTTTGGTGAATGATGGATCAAGGTATGAGGGAACAAGTTGAGGTGGGTTGTGAACCGGTCATGCAGCTGTGTGGTGGTGTTTTCCTCGGAGTGGGAGACAGCCCGATGTGGTACCAGTAGCCGGATAAGACCCTGTCGGCGAACGCCCCGAGTTACACTTTTGTGGTGCTTCCGCAGCCTTGTCTCTACTCAATACTCAGAGTGGGCCTAGAGGTTCGACTAATAAAACTTGGACTTCACTAACATTTATTTGTTTCTGCGGGGGGAGGGGGGGGGTTAATAAAACAAGACCTGTATCTCGGAAAAATTTATTTTAGAGCGACTTGGCTGCTTTTGTAAGGCATTTGTTAAATTTCGCAAAAGGAGACTAAAACGCAA
Source organism: Asobara japonica (assembly GCA_026005395.1). NCBI lineage: Eukaryota > Metazoa > Arthropoda > Insecta > Hymenoptera > Braconidae > Asobara > Asobara japonica. Next base: position 3,911,061 of record BQMI01000028.1, read on the forward strand.
TTACCGGGAGTGCGTGTTTTGATCTGGGAGCCAAATGACGCAATTTTATGAAAAACATTGTTGTTGACTGTCATACGGTTTTTGCGCTTTAATCACTGGCTCATATGCCAATTTATAGGCTTATGATGTAGCTATCTACCTATTTTACAGCACGCAAGAAGAAGGAATCAGCTATTAGTCTTGCTGCGATACGAAACGAGGCAAAAATGTCAACTCTTTCGGCTTGTTTCGAAATTATAAAACCAATTGTTATCTCGTCGCGTCTCGAGGATCGAGAATGCAATCCAATCTCGTATTGTCTCGCCTTGTCACGTGTTTTTTACATTTTTCAAGTGCTGCTGCAGAACGACTCCTTTCAAAGGCTGGTCTATTAATACGAAAAGACAGGAATCGATTGAGTGATATGCAGGCTGCAATGCTTATGTCCCTTTATTCTTGGTTCCAGTGTTCATTAACACCAAAATTGAAAAGTCCCATCAAATATCCGTTGTAATTATTGAGAAAGACAATATTGGCTAAAAGTGGGTGGCCATGCTGGTAGTTATATTGACAGAAATATAGCTTCAAATTTTTACACTGTTGAATTAATGAAATTTTCTAAATGTGTAAGCAATTTATTATCATCATCATTATTATTACTTAGGGTCACCATAAATTTACGAAAAAATCATTAGTATGTGAGTTGGTTTGAAACGATTCTTTTTTCGAATTCTGGTCGAGACATCTCTCCCGTATTGTCTCGATTTGGGGATAATTATAAAATTTGATTGACCCCGTTTTCTTTCATGATTTAGTTTGAAAAAAACATGTTCACATTACAATTTTCATGCTCTAAATCCGATTTCTCGTTCAACTTTCTCAATCTTGTGACACACCAATCATTTTTTCTAAGAGATATGGAGAGTTCCCTTGAAGGCAATGTCCCTCCGACGTGGTAATTGACACATGGTTCATTATCAAAATATTACAATTATCATTGGAAAAACCCTGATTATCGAATTTCATGACACTTCAAGCAGACTCGCCAATCAAAGAAATAAAATACGTATTTTGTCAAAAATATCAACACAAAATTTTACGCAAGCTGTACTTGTAAAACACGATATCGGCGTTAATCCGATAACTCTTCGAGATAACAGGGTGTAGGTAATGTCATTCTAATGGATATGGAAAATTCCATGTAGTGTCTACCATAAAACACTAAATCGCACTGAGTTGAATAATTCATCAAAATAATTCTTCAAGTTCATTCAATATAATTCATCTTGAAATTGTTTTTGAAGAAATCCCAGATTGGCCAATTTCTTTTCTAAAATGTTCTGGAAGTTTCCATTAAAAAAAAATTTTTTCCATGTCTCCTCAACTTCATGTCACAGAATCGAAAGTGATCTATGAAAAATGAAAACATATCCCCAATGAAATGAGGGAACTAGTATCCCCCAATTTCCCCAGGGTGGATTTCATTGTGGTAGCGCCGCGGTCGCATAGGAGTTTCTGGGAGTTTACCCTGTCTCTAGAATTACGATTGCTTCAAGAGCGAAAGTCGGCTCCAGCCGCATGGATGGGTGTCCAGTGCTCCCTATCGCAGAAACTGCTTAAGAGCCCGGGGTAGAACAAGAGAGAGGGATGGAGGCAAAAACACAGAGAAACACGCACGCAACTACACACATGCATACACGCATCCGCCGAACACTCCCTTTCTTTCCTCGCAAAAAAATACAATTTTTCGTAATTCTAACCCGTCTTGCTTACGCTTTCTCTGTATCTTCGGCCACGACCAGATAGCTTCACAACTAAACAAAACATCTTCTAGTCCTCTAGTCCTTATATATAATTCAGAGCTTCGACCACAAATCGAATGAGAATCGCAATAAATCGATTATCGAAGAGAAATCTCGATTATCGATGCCATGATAAAAATTGAAATCGAAATCGCATTCGCAAATGCATGTGGCCGCGTAGTGGCCACCGGCAAGGAACTAGTATAGTAAAAAGGGCAGACGAAAGAAGCTATCGATATATATCGAAATTGTCGAAAAGCGTGGGACCGAAACCGACGCGCCACCAGCCAGTGCGGTGGAAAAAGGAAATGCGCGTGCGCAGCGCGGTAAAAGAAATAAAATTTTCCGTCTTGCGGATTACATTCAGTCTGCATCGCCATTATTGCGCATGTATAAAATTTCAATAGACCTGTCCTCGTAAATTCGAATTTACAAAATATCACAAACGAACAGTTGTAACTGCAGTTTTGATGACGCATTATTTCCGAACAAACACTCATTTTATTCACATGTATTCCATAGTGCTGGGGACATTTGAAGCCTTGGGACAATGGGTAACAGAGAAACAGCCAAGGTCGTGGAATTCTCGATGAAATAGTGCCATAAATAGACACACCTTTCCCTCTTCAGAGGTAGTATGGCGACAGAGGCTGGGGCCGTAGTTTTTTCCCTATGATCGTCGTCTAAGTAAGGAAAAAATGCAGATCACGAGTTTCCTGACAATCTTCAAGGTCCTTGGGTGAGATAAATTAGCACTTAGGGATTTATGTAACCAATATTGCATGATGCAAAGTAAAATCGGGGAATTAAACTCGTTAAGTTCTGGATATATAATAAGTGCCTTCGACAAAAAAAAAAAAAAATTAAGAACGCTTTTTTTAAAAACACTTTTCCAATTGGGGACATTCATGATTTTTTGACAAATAAATATATGAAATCCACGGAGCTTAGACGTTTCGAATGCTTCAATATAGAATTTGTTTAATGCAAATATCAAATTCCACAAATTAACTGCATACGTGATGAAGCGCTCCAAGCCAAATCCATTTCCGCTCCATCGTTTTACGATAGGGGCAAAACGATGATCATGACATGATGCGAGAGCCCCAAGAGGTCCAATAAAATGAAGAGCCGAATGCCGGCTCCGATTGCATTATCACTGCGTTCGTAATCTGTGCTCATTGAGTATGAGATAAGCATTGCAGTTTGCCCAGCGAGTGTAGCTCTTGGTACTCATCGCCACTGACTAGTAGAATATTTATTAAGGAAAATCGTTTACCTTCCAATAAACACAAATTTCTGGGCATACGAAGCGCATGTGAGTAACGAATGTTTCCAGCCTTGTTTTTTACCCCGAGAATTCTTAAATCAGTCGCTTATCAAGCTAGTGATTCTTATCAACTTCGGAGTACATTGTCGATTCTCCCTCGAATTGAAGATGACATAAGATGTCTACCATCTGTTCATTCCGCATATACAGAGGAAGTGCTTCAAGATCTATGGTCCGCCATGTGCAGGCTCGATTAGCTCGGGTCGGAATGTGATGGGTGTCCGCTTAGCCCTACCTACTCCGTTTGAACGAATGGCACGAATGCGAAACCTCTCTGTAGCTCACAAAGGGGTAGATCTCGTTAATCCGATCCTTACAATTTTTTCCTGATTTTAAAATCTCACTCATCCAAATTTTTGTCGAATTGTACATTTTGGTCTCCACATTGCGTTGTCCCAATATTGAGCTACCTATTAGTACGTGTTAATGTTGTCCTTATCAATTGTGTTATGTATATTCTAACTTGTTATCATTATTACAATATATTTAGTTTCTCATATCTTGAGGGGGGGGGGGGGGGGGAGTTATGGTCCTGCGACTTTGGTTGGAACTATATGTGGCTGTCCGTAAAAGAACGACCCTGGTCGAAATAGCATTATACATATGGCACATAAATTGTGCACTCATAGTTCAGTGACTCCATTCAACACAGAAACAATTCATTCCTTTTTTTCAGCGTGTCATTCAAAAGATACGTCGTGAAGAATACACATTCCATTAGTTCAAGCGTCGACGTTGAATTTTCCCAATTTTTCTCTACGACGTTGTCTTGAAAATTGATCTCAAAATTTCCAGAATCTTCAAAATGGCTCAAGCAGGAATTGCGGGAATAACAGTCAAGCCCTGGGGTACAGTTGATGGCAGAGAGGTGAAATTGTTCACAATAAAAAATCAGAATGATCAAGAAGTCGATATTCTGAATTATGGAGCGACCATCAGAGCCATTCGCACGCCTGATAAGAACGGAAAAGTTGAGGATGTCGTGATGGGCTTCGATAATATAGAAGGTACAGTGTTGGTGCTGTTCGATCTTATCGAGCTTTCTATTTTTTAATTCCCTCGTCTGGTATAGAAATTATAAAACCAATTGTTATCTCATCTTGTATCAACTAACAATAAGTTGACTGAATCACCCAATTGGACCCATGAACAGGCTACCTGAAACCAGAGAACCCATACTTCGGAGCCACCGTCGGCCGCGTTGCTAATCGCATAGCCAATGGTCGTTTTTCCATCGACGGAGTTGAGATAAACGTCTCCAAAAACATATCTCCAAATACTCTTCATGGGGGCTTCAAGGGATGGAATTCCAAAATCTGGGAGTCAACGATCCAGAACAACTCCGTCATTATGACTCTACTGAGTGACGATGCTGATGAGGGATTCCCAGGGGCAGTGATTGCAACCACCATTTTCAGACTCAACGGCGATGGGACTCTATCAATTACCATGAAGGCTGTTACTACCAAAGCCACTCCGATCAATCTGACTAATCACAGTTATTTCAATCTTGCTGGTCACGTATGTCAATTAATCCATTCAAATATCGAAATATTGGAAGAGAAGTCGGAAATTCAAGTATAGTAATGATATGAGTTTCTACTAAATATAAGACAAGAAATGGGATTGCTCAGAAAAAAATTGCCTGAAGACTGAGAAAATATTTTGTGGGAACGAAAAACCGAACGGTTGCGCAGTTGGCTACTGCGCACAATGGCAGCTTTGCATTTTATTCTATTGTATTTTTTAGGGAACTACGGCATCTGAGCTCCGGAAACACTCGATAATGCTTAACGCAGATCGCTGGACAGTTACAGATTCATCCAGCATTCCAACTGGTGAAATTAGGGATGTTTCTGGTAGCATAATGGATCTGCGTATCCCAAAAATCCTAGGTGATGTCATTGACAAGGTCCCCGGTGGTGGATATGACTACAATTTTTGCATAATTGATGGTGAGAAAAATCGCGAGCTCAAATTAACGGCAAAAGTCATTCATCCTGAATCTGGGAGGACCCTGGTGGTGCGCACTAATCAACCAGGAGTGCAACTATATACCGCAAATTTTATTCCTGACGCCAAGTCCGATGGAATTGAGGGAAAAGCGGGCAAAATTTATTTGAAACATGGCGCCTTGTGTCTCGAAACACAAAATTATCCAGATGCTGTCAATCATAAGAACTTCCCTGATAGCATCTTAAGACCTGGAAACTCTTATGATCACGTTGTTGAGTATAAATTCGGAGTGACGCAGTAAGCAATTTCATTTGGCTTGTACTTGACATAATGACTTGAAATTTGAACTGAAGTTTAAGGGCTGTTCCATGGACTGCAATGACGTGAAAAAATTACGTCTCGACACATTTTAAGTTGTGTGATAGTCACCTGCGGTTTCGTAATGAACTACTGAATTCCTCAATTAAATTTTACAATATGCATGTGTGTTTTTCCACATGGCTTCCATAAAAATAAAAAATTAAAATTTTATCAAAGCGAGTTGACTATTTCACATTGTGTAAAAATTTGTTTTTTTTTTCCACTTGTTTGCTAAAAGGGAGTTGTTGATGTTAATCCATGATCATCCATAAGGAAGATGCTCATGAGTTTCTCATTCCAGTCCCAAAATTGATCCTCCAAACCACTCGACCATTAGCTTGCAAAATAGTTCTATTCAAAAGGTCATTTTTGCCAATCATCAATTGAAAGTAACGAATGAATAAGAATGTTTTTTTCTTGGAAATATACGTATGTACACATCTTATTTATTCAAAAATTCAAATGAACTAAGTCAGGTAAGTTATACTCAAGAGGTCAATGATGGAGATAGATTGACCTCCAAGGGATTGTGCTTCTTCCTCGTGACTCCCGAATCAATGCTCTCCAACAATCGATCTTCACGTTGATCTTTGACGGGGGCGGTTGGAGGTGTGTATCGATCGGATAACCAGCCTTCGACGTAGTATCCAGTGAAGCCAATGGCAGCGGCGAAGGGGAAGGTTATCGCTGGCACGTAACGTCTTAGGACACCCATTACCCAAGGCCACATATCGATGGTCAAAAATTTTTATCCGAAACTGCAAGGAGTAAAAACATTTAATGCTTAGTGTTGCCACGAGGCGAGAGAGGCCAGAATCTCAACTCTCTCATTTTGTACCGAAATTATAAAACAATTGTTACCATTTTGTTTGTACCAAAAAATAAAACCAATTATGAAACCAATAACGCTATATTGTGAAATAATTATATGATAATAATTATTTAATACAATTTAGGTTTCATATTGTTCGCTATAGTCATTTTCATTTCATAAACCTTCCGAAGGTGAGAGAGAAATTGAGACCGGTAAAAATTGCGTTATCTTTGTATTCCTTGAGGAAATCATTTGATATCATTTCCACGTGCTGACAACTTTTAGAATTTACATAAAAATGAAGTACTGTCATTTTCAGAAAATCGCTAAACCGGGTTTTTTTTTCATCTGAACATTGATAAACACATGGTGTGTGCTTAACCTCAAAAGTTAGATTCATAAAGGAAAGGTGTTACTTACGCGTAGGAGCGAGTCACTAGTTTTTACTTTCAGCGTTTCAGCTGACTGCTGTCAAATCGCCAAATTCCTTCTTCTGGGACTGACAACAAGGATAAGAATGCGGTGAAATCAATGGACTGTAACTTGGGAGATTGTTGAGGCGAAGATGAGGTGCACTGGACGGAATCTGCTTTACTGACAAATGAAAACGATGCCAAAATATTTTCGAATTTAGTGCAAATATTTCAGTTCTACTGGGTCCATTTGCTTCCAGCACATAATCATTGACAAAAAACTATATACATATATAAGTATTCCATAGACGTTAAGTTTTAACAACGTTATTATTTTTGAAAAGTTTTTCAGAAAGTTAGAAAATTTGAAGTGTTTAACTATCAAAATTTTGTTTTTTATTCTTATTCAATGTTCTCCCTCTGCCTGTATTCTATTTTATGTACAAAACTATTCTGATTCTTGAGGGCATTTAAATTTCGTCTGATATGTAATGTCAAATTGATGACGTCATCGTGAAAGATTTTTGTTTAAAAAGTTTTTGTATAAAAAATATCGTAGATAGTGTGTAAAATTCACCTAAATCTCTGCTCAACATTCTTTAATAATTAAAAATAATTCTTAAATATCTCCATTGAACTTGAAAAAATTCAATTTTATTTCCCATTTTCTCTCTTTTTTCACTGTCTCATGCCCACGTTCTATTTACAATTTCTACACATACTATTAGTTAACTTGATATGTTCTCCATTCATCACATCTATAGCTTCAATCTATAGATTTCCATTGCTAATGGCTTCAATTGCCAAAATTAGAAGCTGCTCAGCGCCATAGGATCATCCTCATTCTGATACTCCAGAATATCCACATGGACCTCATGATTCCTCTGCCTATGAGCCTTCAAAGAGCTCAACCTATCAAACGTCTTCTGACAAACCGAGCACGAGTATGGTCTCTCTCCCGAATGCATGCGCTCATGCCTTATTATGTGACTTTGATGATAAAATGTCTTGTCGCAAATTCGACACACATAAGGTCGCTCCTTCGTGTGGGTTCGCATATGGGACTTCAAATCAAATTTCTTGAAAAAGGTTTTGCCACATTCTTGACACACATGATCACGCACTTTCAAGTGATCACGTTTAACATGCTCATTGACTTGGGCCAAAGTGGAGTAGACCTTTGGGCAAATTTCGCAAACAAACTTTTGGGGCCCGTCTGGCCTATGATTGCTCGCCATGTGCTTATTCAGCGTTGACTTCCAAGCAAATGACATATCACAAACTTTACAGTGAAATTTCTGCTGATCCTGAAAATGTGTTCCTCTGTGCTGCTTCAGATTTGATGCAGTTGAGAATTTTTTATTGCAAATTGTGCACTCGTACTTATCCGAATTTCTCTGCTTATTTTTGTGTTTAGTTTTGTCTTTAGATTTTTTCGGTTTTTCAGATTTTTGGATCTCTTTGGGGGGTGATTCGTTAGCTAAGTCTTGACTGTTTTCTACCAAACTGCTGATTGAGTCATTGATTTCAGGTTTTTGAGGCGGTTTGTCGTGTTGCAAGTACGTCGAGGGCTCACGAACAAGTTCGAAAAACTGGTCACCCTCTTCATGCTGCACGAGGCGAACTCCTGGCGACTGATTTTCGGTGTTGAAGCCTATGATCTCTTCAGCAGTTCGCAGCAAGTCAGAATGCTTCAGCTGGTCCAGGGGAGTGTCCTCAGGGAATTTCTGAGAGTCATTTGGAATGGAATTGGTTGGTGAATTCAGGGAAGTGTTGAGGTCGAAACCGGGCAGGTCCAGGTGGTCCATCAGATCTTTTGTTACTAGGCACACTTCGGCAGATTCAGCAGCTTCTGTTGTCCGTGATTCACCCAAATTTTCGTGGGATAGATAATCAATTTCCAAGTCGTACAGTTGCTGGCCCAAGTCAGTGTGGGAAGCACTCATTTTGCATTTGTGGTGCTGGAGTAACGATTGAGTCTCGAATTTCTGGAATTGAATGTGGCTGATCAGAATTTTCGGTGACTTTGGATGGTGTGAAATTATTTATGTATAAATATTTACGTATTGACATATTCATACATTTATATATATATAAGAAATATACTACAGCGCGAAAATTGATTCTTGATTTTGTAAAATAGTAATGTAATGTTTTTTAAGTTTTTTAAATTATGTAATGTATGTTATTAAATTTGAAAAGAGGCAAATCTTGAAAACAACGATCCACTCTAAGGACTAGAACAAAATTACAAAATTAGCAAAAATACAAAAAAACATGAAGATTTTTTTTTCGATGGAAATTTCTGTATGAATCATCAAAAAAAAAAATTAATTTGAAAAAAAATGAATTTTAATTCATTACCAAACAAATTCCCACAAAAATTACGAGCTTTGACTGAAATTATTCAAACTGTGAAAATGAAAAGAAATTCCCCCCATTGGTGAATCTATTCATAATATGAAACTTTAAGTAATACCATTTTACACATATCACAATTGAAACTCTTATCAGCTCCAAAATGTTTCCTTTCATGCTGTCTCAATAGAACAATAAATGGAAATGTATCTCCGCATATTTTGCAGTAATGCCGACGTTTTATCAATTTCCTCGTGCTACTAGTTTCCCTCTTCTCGCTCTCAGTATTGACTTCTGTTTCATGGAGGCGTTTATGTCTAACGACTGAACTTATTTGCGTGAATCTCTTGCCGCAGATTGAACAGGGATATGGCTTCATACCTGTTTGAACAAATTCATACGTTAAAATGGATGACAAAAATTCTGACAGTTTTTTAATGTGCTAAAAGTGCTTAATTGGAATAGTATTTCAATTAAAAAAATTTCAGACATTCTTCCCCGTCAAAAATCCATCAATACACAATTATCAATTTCTCTCAATTTTCTTAGAACTTGGAAATGATTTTTCGAAGGACAAACACATATTTAGAATTTCATATATGTATATTTATAATTATGGGGGAGTTTGAGAAAATAGCAGGGTTTCACAAATATACTTAAACATCAGAAAATAAATTTCTGCTAACTAATACCTGCATGAATTCTAGAATGACGTATCAAATTCGACACATGATTGAATTTGCGTCCGCAAACATTGCAAACAGACTGATTCGTTCCAAGGTGAATATTCAAGTGTGTTGTTAAATCGGTCTTCCTGAAAAATTGTTTGCCACATATTTGACAAGTTTGTGATTTTTCGCACAGGTGGGTGTTCCGCTGGTGGTAATCCAGCTGAGAAGCCCGCTCGAAACACAATTCACATTGTGAGCAGGCAAATGGGCGATTTAAATTTAATTGTTGTTTGGAATTTTGCACATTTGGAGACGGCAATTCGTTAATCATTTCGTCATTCTCACAATCAATATTCAACATTTTTTTGGAACTGCTTCTCTCTAATCACTTGTTAATAATTCACGAATTCTTATGTATCATCGGGCATTTAAAATCGTTTGGAGCCCAAAATCATCAATCACAACTGTCACAATGCATCCAATAATGCAGGAGAACGCACCAGACGATCAGCTGATTGCACACAAACAAAAACCATGTGGACGGCTTCATGCGGACTCTTACGTACACATGCCAACTTCAAGGTTACGGGAAAGTATGGATGGCGCACTAGTTTCCGAATGTTTAAGGTTTTTCCCGTGGAAAAACGAAAATAATCGAAAATCGTTATTGTACATCGTGTATCTCATTAGATTATAAATAATAATTGGAATATATTTTCCATAAAGCAATAGATTAATGCCGCTATTTCTGATTATCCAATCAAAAATATAACGATTCATTCAAGAAACTAAAAACCCCAGTATTCGAACGCGCATTCAACTGCGCACTATAGCGGGTGTCCCGGTACGCGAACGTTTGTAACCCCGTTTTCGGACGAGCTATTCAAATGGATATGCTCGTTCGGTCACTGGGTCTTATTCGGTAATCGGTAGTTCAGTATTTGTTAGCTAAATATACAATTGTGTAGAATTAAAACACTGTCATTCATAAGTTGTCTCGGGAATATACTCTGAACATTTCTTTGCGCGCGAAAAACCATGTTTTCAAAATTGTAACTTGAGCTATATGAATTGAGTGATTTTATGTGACAAGTGACACATATTTCCATATTTTCCGAATGCCGAGGGCGCCACTGTCGATGTCCTTCATATGACATTGCTATATAGTGAATTGCCAGAAGCAAGTCGAGAAAAGCGAGGCCCTTCTGAATTAATCTTTGTCAGTTCACACTTGTCAAAGAACGCGGTTAATTTGGGCAGTAAAGCATTCTAGTGCGGACGAATAGCTTGTTTCTTAGTTCATTAAAAAGCGTCATCATGGTTTTGAATAAACTCAGCATCGACAAGGTGGACATCGCCGGCAAGAGGCTTCTGATGAGGTGCGCCTATTGATTTATTCCAAAATTGGACTAGTCTTCACAGAGCACGTGACAGTCATTCCCTAAATCCGATGTTTCTGTTTGTTAGTCTACAATCCGATTTTTTCTAAACATGGCCAAACTACTATTTTTATATACAAAATTTATCTGACATTTTGACAGACTGAGCAAGATTTCCTATAACAAGAAATTTTTGGAATATCCCCCCCCCCCCCCCTTCCTTTTTTTCCGTTACTTTTCATATATAATTTTTTTTTTTTTTTTTTTTTTTTTTTTTTTTTTTTTTTTTTTTTTTAAATATATAATTGTCGTGCAAGTTCTCTCGTTGTCGATGGAAATTTCATGAGCTTACCAAGGTTCGGTTGAAACCGAAATATAATCTGTAATTATTTACATGAGAAAGCGTCAGTTGCAACATACAAAATATGAAAATCTCCGCAAACTTAATCGCTAAATTCATTCGTCACAAGTGATGGTCAAAGAGTTTGCAGACAAGTAAAACGTTCAATGCTTTTCAGACTGGACTTCAACGTCCCCATGAAAGATGGAAAAATAACCAACAACCAGCGAATTGTAGCCTCCCTTGACACCATCAAGTATGCGATTGAGAAAAAGGCTAAGGCGATTATCATTATGTCACATTTGGGACGACCCGATGGCAACAGGAATCTCAAATACACAATGAAGCCAGCAGCTGACGAGTTGAAGACACTTCTCAACAAAGATGTTATATTGTTGGACGATTGTGTTGGTCCAGCTGTGGAGGCTGCTTGTGCTGATCCGGCCCCAGGGTCCATTATCCTTCTAGAAAATATGAGATTCCACGTGGAAGAGGAGGGAAAAGGTGTGGGACCCGATGGAAGCAAGGTAAAACTTTTCTTTTCCATAGTCTTCCTTCCTGGATCACGTTTTCTGTCAGACTTTGAAAAAAGCCTAAGTCTAAGTCATTTAAAAATGAAATTAAAAGATAACAAGTACCACGAAATGGAGAAACAATAAAAATCTGTATGAAAAATCCGAAATGAATCAAACTAATCAATTGCAGGTGAAAGCAGATAAAGCTAAGGTTACCGAATTTCGTGCAGCTCTTAGGAAGCTCGGTGATGTTTACGTCAATGATGCTTTTGGAACAGCCCATCGTGCCCACAGCTCAATGATGGGAGATGGATTTGATGTGAGAGCCAGTGGTTTCCTCATGAAAAAGGAGCTAGACTACTTCGCTAAGGCTTTGGACAATCCTGAAAAACCATTCCTCGCAATTCTGGGTGGTGCCAAAGTCGCTGATAAAATACAGTTGATCAACAATTTATTGGATAAAGTTAATGAGATGATCATTGGCGGTGGTATGGCCTACACATTCCTGAAGGTGCTTAAAGGAATGAAGGTAACATTTTTTATAATGATGTTAATATAAGTATCTAAGTGTATTTAATCAGAACGTCGGTGATGATACATTGATTGGATTATACCTGGTGTTTTAAATACTTTTGGTTGTTTGTAAATTTTCAACCAACCTAAGTCATGAACAAATTTCACTCATTGCAATTTTGCCAAGTGCAGACGAGGGGCCAGATGCACCATTAGAGATCCTTATTACCTCACTTTTCATCTCCTTTAGATTGGAAACTCTCTGTTCGACGAAGAGGGCTCGAAGATTGTCAACGACCTCATGGAGAAAGCTAAGAAAAATAATGTGCAAATTCATCTGCCAGTTGACTTCGTCACAGCTGACAAATTCGCTGAGGATGCTGCTGTAGGAGCAGCAGACGTTGAATCTGGAATCCCTGATGGTTGGATGGGTCTAGATGTTGGACCAAAGTCAAGAGAGCTCTTTGCAGAGCCCATCAAACGCGCCAAAATTATTGTGTGGAATGGTCCAGCTGGTGTTTTTGAGTTTGAGAATTTCAGCAAAGGTACCAAAGCCCTCATGGATAATGTCGTGGAGGCTACCACTCGCGGAACTATCACCATCATTGGTGGAGGAGACACAGCAACTTGTGCGGCTAAATGGAAGACTGAGGACAAAGTGAGCCATGTGAGCACTGGAGGTGGCGCCAGTCTGGAACTACTGGAGGGAAAAGTATTGCCTGGTGTTGATGCACTATCACAATCCGCATAGGCATGTCAATATTTGTGTTCATTAATTAATTAAAATATCAATGGCAAATCTGTTACATACTTAGACCATGTAAATTAAATGAATAAAACGTATTGTAAAGTGAAATAATAAAAGAAGCTAATTGTCCTTTTCAAAGAGAGGTCATCTTGGATTAACTAGCGTGGGTAGCTATTCAATTCAAATTGCACTAAATCTTTGTGTACAAATCTTCGTGTATAGGAATGTAAAAAAAAGAAAACTTAGGGGAGAAAAAATTTGATGGCAACGCCTGTAATGAGGTTCTTCAGTGAAGTCATAAATGAAGGATAACAGCTATCAAGACATTTAGGAGACCTACTGTTTTCATCAACCAACAGCAACTTTATTATACGGTGCATGTTGACCATATTTCTGTAAAGTTTCCACTGAGAATACAGTCTCAATCCTGATCCTGTGTCATGTAAAATTCATAGACTGAAGAATCTCGGAAGAGGCCCATTGCTGACCTCGTAGCAGACAATCATTATACTCAGATGAGTTCCCTGCAGGTTTCAAGTCTACGGTAGCATCCCATGCCTCTGAGATATTGTCGTACAAACCTTTACACATTGTCCGTTAAATGCTACCAACTCTGTTGATGACATATCGAAGTTGTACGATTGAATCATAGGGTTCTTTCAATAATAAAATCTCTAAAATTAACAAGTATAGAAAATTTGAAAAATTTGGATATATGATGGGCATCTATTTCTTCATGGTGGGAAGCAGTATTACTCTCATATATTGAAGCAGGGAGAATTAAGAATGGGAAATATTGCGTCAATGAATAAGACCAGAATTCAATCAGGCAATTGACACCTGTTCTTTTAATGCGTCACAGTGCTCGGACACTAGTTTGTTACAACTCTTCTGTAAACGTAGAAAAATAACTGGCGACAAATGAAAGAACACCTAGGGCAGGCTAAAACAAATACGATAATATTGCTATGTACAATTTGATGCGCCTCAGCATCGGCTGCCGATGCGTACATTTACTTTATTCGGCTCGAAGAAAACAACTGTTCTCGAGTCGAATGATGTAAAATAACGTATGGTCCATGGCCTCACAAGTGTTTTCGGACTGAACCAAATCAGAAAAAGAATATACAAAAAATTTTAAAAACATTGAAAAATGTCAAAAATTTCAAATAAATTTGTATACCTCAAAATCGTCATAATTTGAAAAACTTACAAATTTCTGAAAAAGCTCTCCTAAATCGGCAGTTTTCAAAAATTTGACGTAATTCGTACATTAAGAAAGATTACCAATTTTCAAAATTGTGTAAGTTTCAAAATTTTGGAAAATTAAATAAAATTCTAAATCTCATTCATCGGAAAAAACTTTGGCCTGGAACTATGATGTACTGCTGTATTACATCAATCGACAGTTTTGGGGGTCCATTCCCGGCAGACCTTGACTCATTAGCGGATTCCCTTCGTTGTCAAGTTGAAATAAATTCGTTTGCGCGCCTACGAGGTCCTCTGGGGGCGCACCACAATTTTGTATTTCTTGCATGAGGCTCAGAATTTTTTCAAATCTCTGTTTCTTCACGGACTCCTCGTCGTCCTCTTTTTCCTTATCCAGCTCTGTGCATACCTGATAAATTGATAACAGTATATGTTGTTAATACATTTATTTGAGAAAATCATAATTATTCAAAAGTTAGCTTGAAAAAAATTCAAGAATAAATTATTAAATATTTCTAAAAGTTAAAAAAAAGAAAAACTGAGAGATTCAATCTGTTTGCAATGTCAAAGAAGTTAATGAATTTTCTAGAACGTTAATGACTTTCGAGAAAAAAAGAAAATTACACATTTTCTAAAAAGGAAAAAAAATCAGCCCTTCAAAAATAATTACTTTTTGCATCAGATCAAATTGCTTAGTAAACCTCGCAAGATCATCCTGCGGCAGGCTGTCTTTCTTCGTCTCCAACCAAGCTGGATATTTGTCAACAAGTTCCTTGAGCGAAGGGTAGAGAACTTCCTTGGATAATAACGATTGCATCATGCCTTGCATGAGTGGCAGGAAGTCCCCAGATTCGTCTAACGAAGTTTGGCCGAACATTGCTGCCAGATCCGCCTCGGTTATCCCCGGTCCAGCGTTCTAAACAATATGCAAGACATTACTAAGTGAACAAGTAGGGAAAGGAATTGATTGATCCATTGGGTCCACACAATAAACTTCCCAATCCAAATTCCAACCACCCACCTACCTACTCACCCACCCACCCACACATTCACCCACCCACCCACACACTCACCGATCCGCCCGTAATCACTCACCCACCGACCAACCCACTCATACCCCCCCCCCTTCCCCACCCACCCACCCGCACTCACTCATCCACCCCCCCACACATTCACTCACCCACCCACAGACTCACCCATCCGCCCGTACTCACTCACCCACCGACCAACCCACTCATACCCTCCCCCCCTTCCCCACCTACCCACCCGCACTCACTCATCCACCCCCCCACACACTCACCCACCCATCCAGGAATACATATACACACAGGAAGTGGTCGGAATAAGTCCAGTCGCAAGTTAAAAACACCATCCTGATTTAGTTTGCCGCTTGGCTCTGATAATGCATTTTCATATTTTAATCAATAATCAATCTTAATTTACAGCCGATAAACTGAGCGGATGCCGGTGAAAAATAAAACCTTCAGAGTTTGAGATCTATCATGATGATTTCTCGATTACTTATCAGTTGCGTCCGAAAAATCTGATTAAAATCAGTTTTGACCTTTTCCATTAACACGAAATTGCAGTAGACAACAACCTTCAAAATCAGCCTTCTAAGAGATTGATTAGAAATTTTAAATTCATCAGAACAAATGGAAAATAAATGACAGGGGGAAACAAAAATTTCAAGATGTCATAATGTTCCAGAAATTGGAAAATTTTATGTAACATATGCCATACCAGTATTTTGCAACTTCTGACTGCCAATAAATTGATTTCGAAGTAGGCAATTAGTTTCAGGTGAGTTTCGCAATTAGCGTTCATAGTTTTTGCCAAAAATGTTTTACTGGGAAGGTGATAATGTGACTGGAATGATAGGAAAGTCTCAATAGAACGACAACCATAAGAGGGGAAGTTGCCAAGAAGACGAGGCTTAAACCATTTAAGGTTGAACTAGGACTCAATTTAAGAAAGAAATAATGATGAACACTAATTGTTGAACTAACACACACTACCCCACCGGAATATTTATGTCCAGAAATTGCATATATTTCTTTTCCACACACTCGGCGGAAAGTTCGTGCTTTCCCTCCTCCAAGCTCGCTGGAAAGCCGTTGATATACAACACACGATTTTCCGTGTATAAATATTCAAAAGTGGGTTAATATACCAAAGGATGCAGCGAAAAAATAAGAGATTTTTCTCGTAACCAATTTGCTGCAATCAAGGTCACTCTATATGGTAATCACATGCTATCAAGATGACTATAGATAATTTCGTAACGAAGTGGTTAATTGTTTCATGTCCATTATAGGCTATTGCATCAGCGTTCGTCCAATATCTCTAAATGACTTCTATTTCGCGGACAATCCACAAATGGTGATAACAAAGCATTTCAATATTATAGACCCCCCCCCCTCCCCCTCTCCGCCCACCCGCTCAATGTCTACCTGTCATGAGTATTCATACGAATTATTCGTGCCCTCTGTTTTTTTATTATATCACACAACACCCCCCCCCCCTCCCTCCCTCTCAAATTGGATAGATTTTATTCATTAATTCTCCAATTCCAGAAAATTGATATGAACAAAAAATAATCATAGTTCTGGCTAAAGCCTAAATTAAACCAAAATACTAGAAACAATTACTCCCCTGGGCAACTCCAATAATCTTGGTTTGGAATAAAATACCATGGAATCAGATAAACTTGATAATCGTAATGATTTTATGCACGAGCAAACTAATACTTGATAATGACGTACACGATCCTTGACACAATATGATAAGACTGAACTTGAAAATTGCTCTTTGAATTTTCGGGTAAAAATACAGTACTCTGATTACACAAAAATTAATTTGATTGAAAAAACTAAGCTTGATGGAAATCACTCCTAAAATAGTTGATCCTAGGAAGTACAGACAATATGCTACCACTACTGTCTTCGATTGAAAACCATACAAGTCACTGAAATTATGTCTGCCTGATCGAGTACGAAACACTTGGGGATCCCTCTGATAATATCTCGGACAATCGAGTGTCATCAATTTTTTGGCGGTGCGATACACAGGTGATTCCCCCGCGATAATTACACATTCTGAATATTCTTCAAAACGGGGTATATAAACCGATGCTGAAGTGTGACAGTCACAGTCGAACGAGTTTCTCACTTGAGACAACCAACAGGTGACAAATGAAGACAATTGTGTTATTTGCCGCACTCGTGGTAGCAGCAACAGCTGCACCATATCCCCAGATAAACAATGGTCACCATCATGGGCCTCCTCCATTTGTTGTAAGTTTCAAATATCAATATTATCTAGACTGCTTCATCTCAATAATAGAAGGGCTAATCACTCTGATATTTTCGTAACTAGACACCCATTCATCGATCATCTCGGTCACCCGCACCAGGCATTAGGGGAGAGAAAGTGGGACCTCCACCAATGATTGTAAGTAGAGCATATTAGCTTCTGAATGTTATCCAATATTCTATGAATGGCCAGATGAAGCCAGATTATTACTCAATTTGGATTTGCAAAGAAGCGATTAGTACAAATCCATTGACATGTTTGTATATTTGTTGCTTAGAATCGTCCACATCCACCAAGTAATACAGGTGGTCGATGGCGTCGTGCAGCTGACGAGGAGCTGCTGGAGCTAGATCCCCGTGATATCCATGGAAGCATTGGTGTTGAAGCTTCAGGTGGCAGCAGGGGTGGTCACGTGGGTGTCAACGGAAAAATCGAATTCGATGAGGACAAACCAGTAGAAAAACCAGAGCCCCGTGATGTGCATGGAAGTGTTGGTGGTTCAGTTAGTACCGGTAATGGTGGAACTCGTGTTGGTGTCGAAGGTAAAATTGACTTTGATGAAGACAAGCCAGTAGACAAGCCAGATCCTCGTAAGACCCACGGAAGCATTACTGGTACAATTGGTGGTGGTAATGGAGGACTTCGTGGTGGTGTCACTGGAACCATTCACTTCGATGAGAACAAACCAGTAGAGAAACCAGAGCCCCGTGATGTACATGGCAGCATTGGTGTTGAAGCTTCAGGCGGCAGCAGAGGTGGTCACGTCGGTGTCAACGGAAAAATCGAATTCGATGAGGACGAACCAGTACTGAAACCAGAGTCCCGCAAGCGTCATCATGGAAGCGTAACTGGCTCAATTAGTGGCGGTAAAGGCGGACTTCGTGGTGGTGTCAGTGGAACCATTCACTTCGATGAGAACAAACCAGTAGAGAAACCAGAGCCCCGTGATGTGCATGGAAGTGTCGGTGGTTCAGTGAGTACCGGTAATGGAGGAACTCGCGTTGGTGTCGAAGGCAAAATTGAATTTGATGAGGACAAACCAGTACTGACACCAGAGTCCCGCAAGCGTCATCATGGAAGCGTAACTGGCTCAATCAGTGGCGGTAAGGGCGGAATTCGTGGTGGTGTCAGTGGAACCATTCACTTCGATGAGAACAAACCAGTAGAGAAACCAGAGCCCCGTGATGTGCATGGAAGCATTGGTGTTGAAGCTTCAGGCGGCAGCAGAGGTGGTCACGTCGGTGTCAACGGAAAAATCGAATTCGATGAGGACGAACCAGCACTGACACCCGAGTCCCGCAAGCGTCATCATGGAAGCGTAACTGGCTCAATCAGTGGCGGTAAGGGCGGAATTCGTGGTGGTGTCAGTGGAACCATTCACTTCGATGAGAACAAACCAGTAGAGAAACCAGAGCCCCGTGATGTGCATGGAAGCATTGGTGTTGAAGCTTCAGGCGGCAGCAGAGGTGGTCACGTCGGTGTCAACGGAAAAATCGAATTCGATGAGGACGAACCAGCACTGACACCCGAGTCCCGCAAGCGTCATCATGGAAGCGTAACTGGCTCAATCAGTGGCGGTAAGGGCGGAATTCGTGGTGGTGTCAGTGGAACCATTCACTTCGATGAGAACAAACCAGTAGAGAAACCAGAGCCCCGTGATGTGCATGGAAGCATTGGTGTTGAAGCTTCAGGCGGCAGCAGAGGTGGTCACGTCGGTGTCAATGGAAAAATCGAATTCGATGAGGACAAACCAGTAGAGAAACCCGAGCCCCGTGATGTGCATGGAAGTGTCGGTGGTTCAGTTAGTACCGGTAATGGCGGAACTCGCGTTGGTGTCGAAGGTAAAATTGAATTTGATGAGGACAAACCCGTACTGAAGCCAGAGTCCCGCAAGCGTCATCATGGAAGTATAACTGGCTCAATCAGTGGCGGCAAGGGCGGAATCCGTGGTGGTGTCAGTGGAACCATCCACTTCGATGAGAACAAACCAGTCGAAAAACCAGAGCCCCGTGATGTGCATGGAAGCATTGGTGTTGAAGCATCAGGCGGCAGCAGGGGTGGTCACGTGGGTGTCAACGGAAAAATCGAATTCGATGAGGACCAGTAAACTTTCATAGTTAGAACACAATTAAGTTCTCAATGTGCCATACAACAACGCTCAATAGATTCTGTAACTTTAGCATACTATTGCCTGTAACAGTTGACTACTGCCAATATTAAATATAAATTATTTATGAATGCATCAGGTCGTTATTATTTCGTAGGATATTCTCAAACAAATGATGCCCTACCATCACCTCCAATGAATTGGCCATTTTAAACTCGAACTGTGATCTTGTCATTTCCTGAGTGTCGATTGGGTTGATATTTGTTTATGTTGTACCTGTAACGTTTCGGACGTCGCTGAAATATCTTTGAGAGCTTGTGCAATCGCTGACTGAAATTCGTTGCCATCACTATCCCCTGGGCCATTGGTGGATATTGCGTTTGCTACTGTTTGTGCCATTTGTTGCAGGGAGCCACTAAACTCACCATCGCCTCCTGTAAACAGTTGAGTCCAAAAAATCGAAAATGAAAATGGTCTTGAGTCAAAGTTCTTTGGACAGAATTGGAAGTTCTTGATTGATTATGTTTTGCGCTAGAATTGGATCAATTGAAATTAAAGGATCGGGTAAATTCAGATAAAATGTCATCTGCAGTTTTGTAGATAATTTCATCTACATTGGAAATCATTGTAAATCGATTTTGAAAGGAGAGTGCACAAACCTCGTTCAAGTAAATTTTGTAAATTCTTTTCAAATTGATCTGCAGTCTGTTTGATAAAATCCTGTGTCCAGGTCTCGTCTGCAAGCTCTTCAAAAGACTCATCCTGAGAATTCGCCTCCACATCATCTTTCTTCGCCACTTGTTGAGGCAATTTGTTGAAGTCCTCTAGAGCGCCTAAAAATAATATGGAAAGCGGCATCAATTGACAATTCTGTTTTCAGGTTTTCCCCCATTCACTATTTTAAAATTACAAATGAGCTCTCTTCGAATCGCCACTTTTTTGCGCAAATGGGCCAGGGTCAAACTGAATATAAACAGGGAAGTGAGTGACTTTTGTATTTTAAAAATTCGGAGGAAATTTTGTTTAAATATTGAATGCTATTGAAAAAAACTTGTGGCGTATCATCATTGCAAAGTTTTCAAAAAATATAAAAAAATTTAGTAATTTTTTTAAAATGTGTCATTTTAATATAAACCGGAAATTGACTCTTAGAGAAATAGACATTTAAATGTTCAAAATTATGATTACATTTTACATTGAACTTTAACCTGCGGGCAAGCCGTGACTAGGTTATTAAAATAATTTTCATGATTCAGGTTGTCAGTGCATATAGCAAGTGGTAATGGTGCCTCTAATGATTAAATTTTCTTAATTTAAACCCTAAACTGTACTAACTGTTCAATAAGTCATCCAACTCGGCATCTGCCCCCTGATCACCGGATTTCTTCTCCTCAGACATTTTACAAAATCTTGCCAGGGATCAGCTGTTACCAAATATAATAAGTCACCTCAATCAGGTACCACAAAACTCCTAGATGGTAACCCAAATATCCGAGCAAGTAGTTTTGCAAAAAAAGTTCCGTCACTGACCGCATGGTGCGCTCGTGTTTTGGGTACCGTGGGGAAATCGGAGCAAATTGGAAAAGAGAAAAATATTTGAATGCGGTAATGAAACCCACTTTGCTCTTATATGCTAATTCATCCTGTCCATTGAAAGTTCAATACTAGGAGGAGCTAATGGTAAACTCAATGCCTGGCACAGTTTTGCAATTAGCAGTATTAAGATCATGGGAGAGCATGCAATTTTTATGAGTTTATAATCTGTGCCGTTGACATCAATATCATCGGGAGTTACAGCCGGATGAGAGATTAAAAATCTAGTCTGCGTCTTTGTATTTTCGGTCTTTCACGTGTGCGACTGACTGTTGCTCCCACCAAGATAATTATTCATTTATCTATTTACTTATTCAACACCAATCGGCTGCATACACAATAGTAGAGAATAGAAAGAAGAAATTCATAAAATATAAATGATAAATTATGCCACCTCAAACTTTAAAGTGCACACGGCGGGTCTTTGACGGCCACCGCAATCGCGCTCTCGAAAACGTTACTCAATTTGAGAAAAATGGGTATTTTTTCATATCATTGAAATAAGTGAATGATTAAAATACTACCTGCATACTAAACTAGATATGTTAAGCTATGCAGGAGAAAACTTTTGTAACAAAATATTCAATAGCGGCTGAGTAATCAACCTTCAAAGTCACTTGGGTTTCCGGCACCTACGATGTGCTGCATGATCGGTTTTTCAACGATACACTAGGCTAATGTGACCTCAGCACAGCTACATGAGAGTGATAAAGTCAATAAGTATCTACAAATAGAAAATAGAATTACTTGAGAAAAGAATACCATAACTATAACCAAGCACCGTTGATTCGGCAAAATCAAATTATTCTCACACTGTAGCGGCAAAACGATGCGTCCATTTCACTTTGCGCTAATCATTCAATAACCATTCATTGCTTTTCGTACATTCGCCGATATCCATCGGGCTCTCAACACGCAGTTGCGGTGAATGTATGTTACAATGAGTGAAGAAAAAATAAATTGAGGAAATAGTTAACTCGTTCTTTCGTATAGAATGTCTGCAGATCATTCATTTGATAAATCCCCTTGGCAATCATTCTGCATTCTTGCCTGCACGAAATCGTTGCAATAAAGTTTAGTGATGAGTACAGTGCCGTCATTTCTGAAGAAGTACTGTACAATTGTTTCAAACATTTCTTATTTGATGGGAAGCAAATGTGAGATAGGTGGCTATAGAAATGTATATCAGTACATTTATGTTACTAATGGTTTATGCAGTAGAACGTTATAAACAATTGGAATTGTTAATACAAATATATACTCTGCACCAATGTAGGCCAAAATCAAATCAGGTCTAATTGCGTGGAAGGGCCTCGAATGTGACCTTGAAAACTTTGATAAGTTCATAAATTCATTCGTTCATGAGAAACCTAGGGAGAGAAAGAGAGTTTCAACATTTTTTAATTTTAAAATTATTTTTATAATTCGAAATATACGAATCAAATTTATGATCTGATAATGATAACAATATTGTCAGAGGAACAATAAATTGTAACAAAACGAGTTTTGAATTTTTTATTCAAAACTAAATTTCGTTATATATACAAACTTTATGGACCTCACTTGCTCCGATGACAGATATACTCGTAAAACCGTGAATGAAGTAAAATTGACGTATCTTTTAACACATACACTTCAAACAACTTTCCATTGTAATTATTTATCTTCGCCTTTTTCTCTATTAACAAAGGTATAAATACACGAGTTTATATTTCACGAGCTCCTCGGAGTTCACGGGAGAGCAGTAGAGTTAACTGGGCCAGATGGGATTAAAATAGGGAGAGTTTAACCTAGGGAAATGGTTCAAAATTATAAAGCAATTCCCGAAATATTGAAAGTAAAAAAACTAATTAAACGCTGTGTCAATAATAATTTCAAAAATACAATTTACGATTTTTAAATGCCAATTTACGAATTTAAACTTGCGATTTCGGATTTAGATTCTCAATTTTGGGATTTAAATTGTCGATTTTTGGAATTCAAATCGTGCATCTTGCTGTCTAGACTATTGAGTCGTAATTTATAAAATCTGTTTTGAAGTGATTTTGAAAGAGACGGCTCGATTTTTAAATTAATCAGAGGAAGTATATACAATTTGGAATCAACTGCTTCGCTTTGTCAGACAAGTCGTGAAATCTTAACGTAACGTTTTTTTCTCAAGAAAAAAAATACATGGCCAACTCTGATGAAAAAGTTCCATGGGGATTTTTCATTCGCGACAGCTCAAAGAAAACATCCAATTCAATAAAAATCATGAGCTGAAATTAAACTGATTTTTTCCTCGTCATTTCATCTTCTCCAACTTCCTGGGCCTCCTCCAAGAAGTGTTCTCCACACGCTCTACGCTACAAATGACTTTGTCTCTAATGACAGGCGAAACTTACACACATCTCGCGCGCTTCTGCGAAATCTCCGACTGATGATAGCCGCGCATGTGAGAGAGGTAAGATGTAAAGAAAGTTGGAAGTTTATGAATGCTTATATTTAGATGCGCCGGGGAGTACAAAAGCGTTTGTCAGTCAACTTGAGTGGAGAGTGTTGGGACACTGGGGAAAGTTATGGATGAAGATTGAAAATTTTGGAAGAAAATTTAAATAAAAAAATTCTAAAATTTTAGAAATTCCGAAGACTTCCAAAGATGGAAGAAATTTGGCAGAAAATTGTCAAGAAGCGCAGAAGATTTCACATTTATACACCTAGGCAGTACCATTCATCGATTACGCCCGTTCGTCTTACATCAAAAGTTACCGCACACTCCAGAACATCCGCAGAGTGCACAATCTCAGAAGCATAACAATCCTGTTAAATTTTAACACACCTATATACAAGCGGTATTTTGCCGCTCAGATCAATCCTATGCGTATCTAAGTTACACCTGTGTAATCGATACAATTCCATGCATACTGTACATACGTTATCGTTATGTATGTAAAGAAATAGCTTGTGTAATGTTTCGAAATATAATGTGTTGCGTGAAAAAATGTTCATAGTATTTTTGTACCGTAAATATCTGATGATGCCAATATTGGAACTTTATATTGAAATTTTATTGATCATCTCGGAACTCGACTGTTTTTCAATAATGACTTACAACCAAATCTCATTTAATTTATGTCGTGTTAAAAAATCGACGGAAAATTTACTGAAATTCTAAAACTATCTTGCTAACAGTGAGTCTGCGAGGGAAATTCAAAATAGTTATTTTTTGAAAGTGGCACTTGCACATTTATTAAAATGTTCTATATTAGATCCCTATGCCGCAGTGGGAGTCTTTAAATTTAGTGGATGGGAGCGACGACCTTTATTATTTCGGAAATAAAGTCGTTGTTCAGCGCCCAGGAAGAACAATGTCACCCGCGTGTTCATTCAAACTGAATCATCAAACTTAGTTACGTTGTAATTTTCAAGGTCATCTTTTGCGACTCGCGTGATAGTGGGTACAGTGGATCCATGCGTCATGCTAAAGATTTACCGTAATCTAAATTCATTCGCAAATTGATAACAACTAATGCATCATGTAGAATGATTTTCCCCTTCCTATCAAAAACTTCAACCTATCCTCCAACAAATGCAGTATTCTTGCAAAAAGTGAGTACGAACATTAGTTTTCTGTACAAAATGGGTGAGCCCATATGAATCAATAATTTCTCAGCATTACGAGTACTGTCCTACGAGGGTCATTAATCTCAATAAAGATCAGGATGTTTCCAGAAAACACAAAACACAATACGAGAATTATATTGCCAATAGGAAGATATAAACCCAGAGTAAAAACATTAAGGACATTATGTTTCACGTTGATTGCACTAAAATCAGGTACGATAATACCTGACCTTTTTTTAAGAAAACGTCAAACTTATTGCTAAATGTAAATTTGAACGTATCATGTACTTTCATATGGGGCATTCCACGTGAAATCGTCTGACTGGGAACCCGATGGTCTCAGATTTGCATAGAAATGCACATATCTGTTCCTCAGCACAAACAAAAAGACACACATTTTTTCGTTTTTTTTTAATAAAAAATTTAACAACAATTATATAAACAAATCGAGATATCTCAAATACGCCATTTTTGATTTTAATGAAACTTGACATATATATTCTGTATTGATTTAAGATCATTTTGGTATGAAGTCGTTATAGGATCTCGTCAGGGGAATTTTTAAAAAAATTTTGAAGTTGACGTCATCAGAGAGCATTATTCGTGACAATTGACTACTGATAATTTTTCAAGTTATTATGGTGGTTTTCAATAATGTGAACAAAAAAAAGTTAAATCTGCATATACCTGACCCCGGAAAAGATGTTAATTAAATAAACAAAAGTAAGGTTTTAGTAATGTTTATAAACAAATGACCATAACTCGAATATTATCAATTCTATGAAAAAAAAAACATAAGATACAAAAATGTTGTATGGCAAATTCTGCGCAAAAAATGTTAACATACGTTTTGCGTAAAAATGACGGTTTTCTGGATATTACCGCAGAAATGGTAATAATCGGTTGCCATTGCTCGTATTGGCGTCCAAAAATAGTGGTAATATAAAAAAATAGTCATGCCCCATATATGGAAGTAGCTTGAAGCTCAATAAACATAGATCATCATGTAGGGTACTGTTCAAAAGTTCCAAGTGGTAGTGCTCAGAAGTCCCGAGTCTGATACCTGGTACCGTTTTGGAGAACCGACAACTACTCAAGGAGAACACTTTTTTTTTGTGTACAATGAATCTTCGGCCCATGCAATTATCATAATTTTGAACATCAGGTCTCCATGCAGGAGTAGGGGTATATAAATTTAGTGAATGGGAGCGACGACCTTTATTATTTCCAACATTTCGCTGTTCACTACCCAGGAAGGACAATGTCACTTGCGTGCTCATTCAAGCTGAACGATCAAACCTCTGTCACGTTGTGATTCCCAAGGCCATGTTTTGCGAGTCTCATGACAATGGTCAGTGGGTCCATGCGTCATTTAGCGATGTGAAAAAAACACGGATTTAAAGTTGCTCACGAAGTGTAGCCGGCAAGTGGCACACAAGCCAGTAGAAACACTCCACGGAAATGCGGACGTCACTATCCTTTTGGCTGTAACGCCGCTCGGGCCACCGACACCACTTTGCTCACCAGTTTCTATCGCTCAGTAGTCAGATCTGTGTGATATCAGTCTAGTGGTTTATAAACATCAACTGAGTAATCAACCGTGAAATTGACGAAGTTGGACTCGGAACTTTTTTCCCCACTTTTTATGTGATAAACAGTGATTCGTGAATTTAGTGGAGTTGAGATAGTTGCGGGATCATGAAGTGGTACGTGATGTTTTGGAGATTTTCGCTTCTTGGTTTTTTGGGAAGAGACAAATTGGCAATTGGACGCGTTTCTTTTTCTGGCGGAATACTGTATTACGAAAAATGGGAAATCTTTTTTTTGATTTTTTTTTTGACGTGAAGCACATCGCCAAGTGGGAAGCGCATTTTGGTGTTGCTAGAACTGTGCAACGGAAGTTTTTCAAATTTTCGAAATTTTTGGAAATTTTGGGATTCTTGAAATTTCTAATGTTACACATTTTGCAAATTTTGAAAATTCTTGGCATTTCATAAATCTTCGGCGTTCTTGACATTTTTCAAATTTTCCTCAGTTGTGAAAATTTGTGAAAATTTTGAATTTCGAATCCTCGAAAATTTTACAGAATCCGAGGTAGTTGATGGAATATTTAAATGGTTAGAAATTACTCAATTTCGAATATTCTTCACTCTTTGAAAACTCAAATTTTTTGGAATCTCAAAATTTCCACGATTTCGATGATCATTAGAATTTTTTAAACCTGTTAATTCCAAGTCTCCAAACTTTCTCATGATTTTATCTGTTGAAATTTTGCCAAACTTCCAAAGGAAAAAAATCAGTCACGAAATTTTGAAGTTTTTCCAATTTTTTCAATGCTTCCGTCACGTTTGGCTATTCACACATACTGCGCCTATAAAGGTTCCGCGTGAAAAACATCTTCAAATTAGAATAAATTACAAATCAACAAAGTTCCGAAGCGTTAAATGCTCTTACGTTTTCTGCGTCTCCTTCAATTTCATCTATTGTCACGTTAAATTTACACCACTAAATTACACTTAATTGGTGAATTTGAATGAAATCCATGCGCAATTTGCAATTGTTTCCGTCCCAATAAATTATTTGTCTATAGAAATCAGTTGGCCACATTAACGCTAATACCATTCGATCGGCCAAGACGAATAATTACAAATACACGGAATTCAGCTTTCATTTCCCCAGTTTTCTACTTATCATTATGAAGAAACTGAGATCTTTAACATTACTCTACCTATCGTGCGCATTCACAACCCATTAAGCGTTTATTTTTCTTTCTTATTGCCCGTTAATCAGCCCATGAAATACAAGTTAAATCCTTACCTATTTGCACGATAAAACAATCGTCGACATCTGCCGAAATTCCCAGATTATGTTACCAGATAAAATGAGATTCTTTTCTAATTTTATCCGCCAACTCTTCGATGTATTACGATATAAAAAAAAATCCTCGCGATTTTCCTGTTTGCTGATTCAGAACAGACAATAATATCGACCCGTTTTTCCCCGCAAGATTGTCTACTGTATTAAAAAAAATAAAAATCAACAACAGAGGAATCAAATAGTGGTAGAAAAAATATCGCGTGATTTTTTTTCGCAATCTTCCCACCTACCTTTCAATTCGTATTTTTAGTAAAAAAATTTCAATCCAGTCATCAATCATCACATTGTCTGATGCACGATACTTCATGTGCTCGAAAAATTGATTTTTTTTTTATAAATAATATGTTCAAAAATAACTTTGCCGTACAATATGTGGGACCTCATCCCCGCGATATTTAATATAAAGCAATGGTTTAAGGTCGCAATGGAAACCTTGAAATCTTTCTCCTAAACGTGTGAAGGAGAATATATCTCCTTTTGCCAGTAGAGATATAAAAAATGTAATGTTAGAGGGTGCTACAGCAATTGAATACGCGGGACCGGGCGCTCCTTCACGTCCACAAATTTTCGTTCTACCCCCCCCCCCCCCCATACACACACACACACTTTTTTACAGTCGGGGCTTTGGCCCAAAAATATTTTCTCATGGATTCCGACCGATAGCAGGAACATTCCGTGTGTGCTCCCGGCGGTACCCACGCAATGAGACCGCACGGCCGGGCGGGAACCTGACCCGACCCAAGGGGGGGTTGGGCTTTCGTCATAGAAGCCCGGCATGGCAGCACTGGGGTTTCTGGTGGTTTACCCTGTGTTTAGAAATACGATGGCCTAAAATGGCGAAAGCTGGACTCAGCCGGTTGGATGGGTGTCCAGTACTCCCCCTGAAGGAACGCTCAGACAACCGCTACCGTGGGGAGTACAAATGAGAGGGACGGAGACATAAAAACAACCCATACGTGTCGGACATTTCGATGGACCGTGAAAATGACACGGAGAAAAACACGGATATAGTTAGAAATCGTAGAAAAGATAAAACCAAAGTGCTGAAGGTCACCTCCCAAATATGATCGGTATCACGATAGGAAACCGCATGTGTAATCACAATATGAATTGAGTAATACTACAAAATGAAAACATGAAATTGAAAATTTGTAATATTGCTATATTATTGTATTCTGCAACTGCGATCTAAGGAATCAACTGCACTCACGTGCGGTTGGTTAAATAAAACTCGATTTGTCCGCTCATTGTACCATTTAGCAACAATTAGCGACATTTTGAAAGTTTCTCACTGAGCGATTGAAAGTCAAGGGGAATCGGGAAAAATTTGTTCGCGACTGGCAAATCTGTTTATAACACTCCTATGCAGCTTAAATATAATGAAAAATTGACAACACTTGAATACACGATTTCTATTTTCTAGATCGAAGTCCGCGTTCAAAATCGATTTCCCCAATTTCAACCCTGACAATTGATCAAGCTTCCACAGTGCCAAACGTTGCGGCACTACCGAATTCTTGTAACGGATGATGAATAAATAGCGCATGACTATAACTTACTCCAATAGTTGGTTTTCAAATATTTAATGAGTCGTAGAAGAGGTTTTGTGTAATTTTCACAGAAAATAGATATGCACGCCATAGCCACGTAACATCCATGCAATACCGTGGATCCGAAGCGTCAGGGATAGCGAAGAAACGGCCCATTTTTAATCCGCATTCAATTTGCACCAAATTTTTACGTCATTCAACTTTCACGTTCATGCATCTGAAAAATGATTAATTTCGAATGAACTCAACGTTAGAAGTGGGCACCCGCATAAAAATGGCAACGTTTATCAGTAGATCATTATGATCCATATCCATATGCTCTAGGAGCACATCCTTGCGGGATCGCGCGAACTTTTTCTTATTCTTTCCTTCATTGTTATTTTACTGTACTTTGTATCGCTCTGACCTTGACCGTACTTTTTTTTGTACAACATAATGTACATTAATACACATCCCAATCAATCACACTTGCTTGCATGGAAAACAGTAATTGTGTGAGTGTCCCATTCGGGAATAAAACATCACCGAATCGAGTGTAATGAATCCTTGCATCGTGCGGTTGCCACGTTCCGTTTCTACGGAAGAACTGCCGGGAGGATATGACAGATTGGAAAAAAAATCGCCATATGCATAACAATTTCTTGGATCTTTCGAACTCAAGGTATCACGGGTATGAGTAATGAGTTAGAAATGAAAAAAGATCGGCCGCAGCACGTGCAATATTGTAAGTGTAAGAACCACACCCTCGTCTTTAAGAAACTTTGTATTCTCGGACTTAATAAACGAGGCTAGATCATGCAGTCAATCACTTAATCAATGAATTCCCTAATCCCCCTAATCTTCCCGTAAATCATCTAATTTAACGGTCAGAAAGAACATAATTTAGAAACCCAAAAATGGACTATTTAAGTCGTTTGCATATAAAAAAATCAATTTTGAGGTTTTCAAAAATTCAAAAAAATATTTTAACAATTATCACAAATTAAAAAGATTGATATTGTTCCAAATGGTTTTGAAACTTTCGAAATTTCAACAATTCTCAAATTTGCAACCTTTTTAAAAATGTCAAAATTAAAAAACAAAATTTGAACATTTAAAAATGTAAATAATTGCCAAACTCTTCGTAATTGAAAAAAAATCTAACGAATTCATTTGCAAACCTACACTGAGTTGAACCAAAAAATCAGAAACCGCCAAAATAACAAAAACAAAACTGAAACATAGCGGCCGCCGTGTTCGCATAGGTCGTAATACAAAAAAAAGCATTTTGTCATTTCTCGACCATCGATCGTGTGCATCGTGTGGCGCTGGCGCGTGGGTGCCGCCATCGCGCGACGACACACGGCAATCGCGTGCGAGGCCTCCCCGAAATAAAGATGGCCGTTTTATAACGTAGAACAACTGGTTTTGACGGTGTGTTTCGTGCGGTTCTCGCGCGCGGAGCACCGCGAATAACCATCGAAAAAGTTGGGCTCTAGCCGCGGAATAGATCGATTTACGGAATAGTTTTCCGTTTAGTAACTGCCTTGTCATCCCCAACCCAGGATAACACAAGGATTCACAGGAATGATTAAGTGGAATTGAGAGCTGTGTAAATAATACAATTATACAATCGTAAGACCTCATTTGTCATTACCATAAACTCAAGAAAATTGCAAAAAAAAAAAATAATAATAATGAACTGAGTCATAATCGCCCTCTCTTACTATCCAGTGTGAACAGACACGAGTGATGATCATTTGAAAGAAAAAAAGAGAGAAGAAAACCTCATTGGATCTCGCACTTTGTTGAGTCGACAGAGATCGCGACATTTGTTAGTAAAAATAAAATGTCATTATATTTGGATCGACTGTGAATGCGTGGGGAAGAAAGTCGTGCTCTATCGCTTCTTGTTTTTCCCAATCGTTCTATTTTATTTTATTTCATTTCTTCATCTCTATTTCACTGCCGTAGTACTACAGTGGACTTGAACTGTGCTATTGTGAATATCAATCAATCCATTTAATTTGAAAATTTGCCGTTTTTTTCTTCATTTATACATTTACAGTTGACATCTTAAAATTAGGTTTGAAGGCTACTGAGATTATTATTTTATTTTAGCTTTTTTGGGTGAAAATGAGGAACTAATTGTCAAATAGCAAATATTGTGAGAGTGCAGTTGGACTTTAAGGCCTTAGAAACATAGAGCCACCCTCCGTTACCCCCCCCCCCCCCCCCCGCCTCCTCCACCGCCCCTTTTTACCCACCCTCTGTAATACGACTGCACCCTTTGGCCACACGCAATCATGGCTGCCGAAAATGGACCGAGCGACTGCCTTTTTTTTCAACAATTTTTTTTATTAATCACAGGTACTTTCTAGGTTACAAATTGAGGATAGGTGATAAGAGTGGGGCGTGTTCTTAGCTAAGGGGAATTATTGATTGGGCATAATCATTATCGTCATAATCGAGGGTATAAATTGCATGAGAGGAACAGTTATTTTTGTTCAACCCCCCTATTACTGGAGCACCTGAGAACTGTCATGGCAGACACTGAGGGTTGAGTAAATTTTTCTTCTTTTTTTTTTTGTTTTTCAATTTCCCTTTTTTTGACAATTACAGGCATCCGAATCATCCGGGGAAATTGGTGCTGAGGAATGTAGGTGACGAAAGTACAGATCATAATAACAACATTACGATGACTAGTGAGGATTTGCTGCAACCGGGACATGTGGTTAAGGAGAGATGGAAAGTTGTGAGTTTTAATCATTCAATTCTAGGTGTAAGAGAGATGTGACAGGTTTTACTATGGGGATAGAAAACAGATTTAGATGTACATGCTCTGGACCATACAAAATAGTAGCTAAAATTT
Source organism: Asobara japonica (assembly GCA_026005395.1). Taxonomy (NCBI): domain Eukaryota; kingdom Metazoa; phylum Arthropoda; class Insecta; order Hymenoptera; family Braconidae; genus Asobara; species Asobara japonica. The sequence continues at coordinate 3,943,344 of BQMI01000028.1, forward strand.
ATGGTAGATCATACGATTTGAAAGATATGAAACGTCAAAAATTATAATTGGTGTGTTTCTTAGGCATGACTCGCAAATCAAGCAGACCTTGAAATTTTGAAAATTATCTTGTGTAGCACTAAAGACTGTAGTAGACACTAACGTAATAATCGTCTGGGAAAAAACGATGTGACAAGGGTCAGAATGTGTAAATGACAAAATTGAGATAACTTGTAGAAACATTACACATATAACAGATCGAAAAAATCAAGTACTTAAAACTGATATTTCAAATTCCAGAAATGACATTATGAAACTAGCAAGAATCCGAAAATTCGTTTGGAAACTTTGATTTCTTTGCGCATTGCGGAATTGTTCACTTCTCTATTTTTGACGAGTTGAGTAAGCAAGTTTTTTCGCAGATAAAAAGTGAATATTGCAATTATTATTAGGTTAGTGCCATCAGTCAGCTATTTAGATATATTCATCATTTGCATTTTCATAAGCTCAATTTCAATATTTTGAGTAATTAGGGATGACAGTCATATGATTGATGCTGAGGGCGATTTAAATGTTAATCAGATTTCCGTTATCATGTTTCATTTGTGATCGAATTGACGTAGTGTAATCTTTATCTGTTGAGCAATGACCTTGATAACAATGACCTTGTAAATTTTGAAATTTATCGTATGCCTGGGTCAATTGTGGCGGGAGTATTTGAAGAAAAAAAATGACAGAATGTGGGCTTCAGTGGTCGGTAAAGTTGATATTTATAGTCAGCAGTATTTAATTACAGAGAGAATCAGTCATCTGTAGTCACAATTATTGGGATTTCAAACTCTTAGACTAGTTTTTTACACCTTATTCTTAGGGTCGTTGTGGATCTCAAGGTGCAAAAAAAAGGTTGAACCTATCAATTGTAACTGATTGATAGAAACGAACACTATTATGTAAATTGTATTTTTTACATTTTTTTTCTTTTTTAAACATTTGTTTATAAATACTGCGAGCGATTCAAACGACTCGCAAATTTAGGAAGGCAATAATTTTCATAGAAAACGTAGTAGAGTATTTTCTGAACGCAATCAACATGCTGACAATTATGAGACCTGCCCAAAGATATATCACCCAAAATTGCTGACTTGGAATCACGATGAAAGTTCTTCAAATATTTCTTCATGAAGCGACAGTACTTTAAGGATTAAAATTGAGAGTTCATAATTTAATATTCAATTTTGTTTCGATTCATAAAGATGCGGAAAATTGGTGGCGGTGGTTTTGGCGAGATTTACGAGGGCCTGGACCTGCTGACCAAGGAGCAAGTGGCTCTAAAGGTCGAATCAGCCAGGCAGCCGAAGCAAGTCCTCAAAATGGAAGTTGCCGTCCTAAAAAAACTTCAGGGTAATTATAAGATTTTGGTTTTTTACAAATCAATATCGACAGATTAAGCATGTTTGGCCCCTAGCAGGGGATAATTTATATGTTTCGACATACATACATGAATACATAAAAATTGAGAATATTTGTCTAAAAAAGTCGGGGACTGATGTTAAACAGAGAGGTGAAAAACAGCTTGCAAAATTGAAAATTAGTGAAAATAAGGTATCCAAACATCTCAGAAAATATGAAAGATTTCGCGTTGGGTTTTTAATAGACGATCTGGCAGGTGTTGCGGCTCACGTGAAATGGACACTTGTAGGCTCAGCTGTTAACTTTTGTTTTGGTTTTGGCTTTGGCTCTATGATATTATTGATTTTCCCCTTGAATGAAAGATTGGCGATGTGTAAACCGGGTTGTAAGCTGTGTACATATTGTCTTCACAGTCCTAAATAGATTGAGTAACATTAATTATTGCATTGATTAATCAATCCAAATGAGATTGTAATGAATCTCATTTTCTCAGGTAAGGATCACGTATGCCGCTTCATAGGCTGCGGTCGTAACGACAGATTTAATTATGTTGTGATGCAACTGCAAGGGAAAAATTTGGCGGAATTGCGGCGCGCGCAGCCTCGCGGTGCATTCTCCCTCTCAACAACACTACGTCTTGGTCTTCAAATTCTCAAAGCTATAGAGAGTATCCATCAAGTGGGCTTCCTCCACAGGGATATAAAACCCTCTAACTTTTCAATTGGTCGTCATCCGTACAATTGTAGAGTTGTCTACATGCTGGACTTCGGTCTTGCTCGTCAATTCACCACTGGCACTGGGGAAGTTCGTCCGGCGCGTGCAGCAGCCGGCTTTCGTGGCACTGTTCGCTATGCATCGGTTAATGCACACAGGAACAAGGAAATGGGTAGACACGATGACCTATGGTCGCTGTTCTATATGCTCGTAGAATTCGTCAATGGTCAGTTACCATGGCGTAAAATCAAGGACAAAGAACAGGTAAAAATCTGAATGTTCATTCTTAATGATGTTAAAAATTGATAGAAAATTAATTATTTCAATTTAATATGTTTGTCCAGGTGGGTATTCTCAAAGAGAAATACGATCATCGATTACTTCTGAAGCACTTGCCCACCGATCTCCGTGTCTTCCTCGAGCACATCCAGAATCTCCAATATGCTGATAAGCCAGATTACGCAATGCTGGCAGCTATTTTTGAGCGTTGCATGAAACGTCGCGGTGTTAAAATGAATGATCCCTACGATTGGGAGAGAACGTCAATGGCCAATGAAGGCCTGCCAACTACAAGGTCATTGCCAACTGTCACAGCACCCCCTGCACTCACTACAGCCACGACGATCAATCAGCCTCCAACGACTCCAAATGTTGACAGAAATAATCAAGAAAACGTTGAGCCTGATAATAGAAAAGAACCGAAGATAGATCTTGACAACTTATGCAGACTGCTTCTAGGGACCGATGACTCTCCAGTGCCATTTACGTCTGCTATAAGCAATCATGGTCGGGACAAGAATTGTAATGCTACAATACCGATAACAGATAACACTCATCAGCAGGCAGGACAGGTACGTTTCAATGGCATGCATAATTAAAATAGGTAGTGGGTAACGTAATTCAACCACTTGGGCCATACAATAAACCTCCGATGGCATAAATTCTACACGTGATTGTTTTTAATTTTGTTGGTGCTTATACAGGTAACGGCGACACCGCCCGTGCAAGGATCGCCAAAGAAACGCAGAGCAGTTTCAATGGCTGTGGAGCCGCAATCGCCAGTGCCTTCGGCTGAAAAACAGGTAGATCATGAAGGTGATGCCCTGATGGCATCAGCCAGATCAGCATCGGAGGTGGCACGATCCAAAACGGTTGCCAATGCAGCCACACCTCTGCGGAAGTCGGCAAGTGGCGCGACATTCGCTAGATTACGAGTGGCAACTCCACAGGAGAATTCGGGAGAGCCTCCGAGCCCGAGAATACAGACCGAGGTAGATGCTTCGTATTGCTCGTACGAAGTCACGAATACCAAGCAAGGTAATCAGAGCCCGGTAACGGAGCAACGCGAACCACTGAGAAGAGAGCCTAGGAGGCGAACAGATAGAGGCCAGCAACCGAGAGCCGGACGATCGACAGTCAGGGACTGCTCCATAACGCAGTTCGCTCAAATCGATGATGACAATGTCTCGGCCCTTCAGCAGGTAATGAAAATAATATTGTGCAGTGATTTTAGAAATTTGGGAAATTCTGAATATGAAAATTCCATTTTGTCTATTTAAAATTTCAATTTTTCTACTTAAAATCCCTCAAGTTTCCATTCGGAAAACAATTTCATAGCTTTATGATGACCACCTAGAATTTGTTACAAAGATACTGTGTCCTTATTACGTAAATTACTATTACTGATCTTGAAGGTTGAAAGGATTCACTATTTCTTTCAGGCATCCTCACTTTTTGCTGGATTCCATGATCAAGTGTAAATTTGGGAATAAATGCAGGAATGGTTTTGCTGAAAATCTTTTAAAAATCAATCAATACATATATATTTTGGGCTTTTTAAGCGAGTATTACATTTGATTCCAATGACAATGTGCTTGATCGAGTCCATGAGAAACAGTATAGAAGCAAAATTGATCGATATGAATTGAATAAAAAATTGAGCATGCAAAGGGTTTTGTGTACATAAGTAACAAGCATGACTACTTTCTTTTTACTGTCTTGTTCTTGCATTTCCACAGGTTACAAGGGGTGGAGGTGGTCTTACACTGGCATCACAGTGGAAGTCCCAGTTCGATGACTCTGAGGAGACTGATAATGAGTGGAAGGGGGAGAACCTCCAGAGCCCGGAGCACAAGGGGACTCCACCCTCCATCGTGCCGCAGGTGAGATTTTTTAGATTGAGGGGTGCATGCAAATAAGGGCTCTGACAAGCAGGGAATTAACCCGCTGAGGTAAAATTCGTACTAACTCTGTATCTCATGCTTTGATGATCTTTTGTAATGGAAAAATCACAATTACAAATGAATTTCACCGGACAAGGTTGAAGGGAGGCTGCGAGGAAAGCAAGCAAATTTTTCTTCCTCGTATCATGGTGGCCCTTTTTGCAATTTTATTTAATTCGTGCTGCATACCTCACGTTGATACTAGAAGCTGTTCGTCAATATAACTCTCAGAAACTTTCAAATTTCGCAACGCCTTCCTCGACCCGTCCCTTCAAGAGCATTTAGAAGGGACTTTACAAGAATGTAGAGTAGTTCAGGGGGGCAAAGGTGAAGGGTATGAGCATGCAATAAAGTTTGGGCTTCATCGAGTTGCTGGTACATCTTACTACTTGTCTGCTTTCTTAAAGTGGCTCAATCGTTAGGAAAATTTGAGGATTGTTGATAGGCGGAAGAAAGTATGAGAAAGCGCTATCGAATTCTGGGTGGTAAACTTTTTATGATTTTAACCCTCCCTAACTCGGGCAATCGGCGAGAATATTCAAGGGGTTTGTATGATGCTTTAAAGAAGATGTTTTTTTGAAACTATAAAGAAATTCCAGTAATCTCAGCGGTCCTCGAGACCAGTATTTTTTAGTCGTGTAAGTTGTTCAAACGAAAGATGTACAAATCTATAATTCAACATGTAGCTCGACCGATTTCATTTTTTTTTTAAATATGTGTCTCGCCATAGAGCAGGTCTGAAAAGCTTTAAAGAGCCTCCACCAAGTGATGTTTGCGGTATTCGCGAAGACCACCAATTTTTTTTTTTTGTAATTTTTACCTTTTTCGTCCATCTTTTTTCCGCGTACCTTTCCACTCTGAGACTGTACTATAAGAAGAATGAACAAATAGGAAAGTTTTGTTCTTTAGCTTTTATAGAGTTTGCCTGTTGACTTGATGTATAGGCATTCCCGGGAGAAAAATCCTCAAATTTACCATCATCACGAGAATTTAAACGACGGTTGAGCTATCGTAAGTTCCAATAGTGGGCACAGCACCGAGGGAATTGGTCTCATCAAAAGTCACATCACCTCGTCCATTCCATCAGCTCCATCAGTCATTTCATGATCATGACGAAAAATGTTCCATTTTTTTTTTATTAAAACACTTGATTTTGGTATTCTAGCCATGCCTGGTCTGTATGGGTACACTCGCTTGACTCCTCTGTTTCAACGATGCACTGCGTTCCCCTGCTGAACCTACTTTACTTTATTTCCTCCAGTATTACCCGCTTTGCTTAAAATGTACTTTTACTTCACTTTATTCCTAATGCATATTACTGAATAAAAAACAAATATGCTGAGTTTCCAGACTGCATAAGAATGAGTAATCTATTAAATTTATATTACACTATTATTTTCTGAACAAAAGGAGGAATAATAATCTTTTGTTGCATCCAATTGGCTCTCTTTTCTCTCCTGCCTCTGTCCAATGCTTCTTGCCTCCTATGCTCAGTATCGAATATACATATCATTAGGTACACCCAAGAGAAGAAAGCTCATTTCAAATTTCATGGTTGTAATTGAGACTTTTGAAATGCGCCATTTCTTATAATGACAAACCGCAATGGCGGAAATCCTCAATTGAGCGAAGGCTCAATTTCTTTCTTGGGTGTGTAGATAAATAGATCAAAATAAATCGGCATAAAACATTTTGAGTGTAGTCCACAGTTGATAATGAGGCAGTAGCAACTGCGCGTACCACCGCTGCTACTCACGAAGCTAGATCCCCCGTGGGTCAGCCATTATCAATAACAGGGAATCTGTCTCAGCAGGCGGCACTCAGTACAATACAAACAGTATTGTCGAGAATAAGCGAGGATTCACCAAGACCAGGGGCCGCACGAAGATGTTTGAATATTACCGGAATTGAAAAATATCCGGATCTTCAAGGCGCACTACCGCGTGCATGGAGCGTACCGGCGCTGGCGCCACACGTACGAGCAAATCTTGAAGCACCCTTGGTAGGTACCTCAATTAATTTTACCCTAATTTTTTGGGTTACCGTCTTTGCTTGCAAATTCAGAGGCAATCTGAACTAAATATTCTTTTTATTGAATCTCGTAAACTGTCAGGATTTTTTTTTCTCCTACTTTTGTTTTTTTAATTGGAGATGTGTTATATTAATTTGGTGGAAAACCCATTGGACCAAACTTTCTTCGGATTTTGGTGGAGTTTCTTAACCTCGGCGTGATCACAGAATCATGTGAATATGATGCATTTTCTCATAACTTTTCTATTCAATGATTCAGGTACAGCAAGCAGCTTTTGATGATCTCCTGTATGAGGTAGATGTTATGTGGAATGTAGCAATGAGACATGACGAGCCGAAAGAGACTTCAACCACAAGGAGAGCAAGTGTTCCAGCAGTAGCATTTTCATCTCCAGGTGTCATTATGAATGGAGAGGAAGAAGAGGAAGCTGTCGCTGGACGACTGGAGATAAGAGTTGTCGATTCAACAGCTGGGGCTACAGTTGTTCAAACGAGTGTTGACAAGGAACCTATTCATAGTAAGATTTTGAGATATTTTGAGATTACTTTTACATTTATTGGTTATAGGACTTTTTTTATTTCACATAAAAAATGCCAAGAAAATTTCTCGTACACTGAAATTTCTTACAAGCAAACAAAGAAACAACGAAAATTGAACTGCCGTTTCAAAGTAGCTAAGCCTTTTTGCATATTTTAGATCGAAAATAAGTTTATTCAATTAATTCGTCTACATGTATTTTACAATTTTCAAACAATCGTTTAAGTTGAGATAAAAAAAAATCTTCTTTCCTCCTCAAACTCTCACATTTATCTTCTATTTCTTGATGTGTTTTTTATAAGTTTATAAAATCGTGGGATTTCACACGGCCTTCTTTATTTCTGGCATGACTTACTCGATATAATTGCACGTGAGTCTATTTTTAGACGAGGTCATTGTCAAATATGTTTACGGAGTTATAGCACGGATCACGGATTTCATCTTGTTTTCGTTGGAGATAGATCTTATTTCCAAGTCTTTCTGTTTGTTTTATTAATATGTCCTCGGTATTTTATTGATACGTGAAACAGGAAAATTTTTATGAGAATGTAATTGACTTCACAACAATTTCTAGAAAATTTAGGAAATTCAAAATTGATTTGTCATTTACAAAGTTAAAAAAATTCCGATATTTTGGAACTTCCGATTTCCAAATTTCCGAAGCTTTCTTAAATTTGTGGAAAACCTGCAATTCTAAAAAGTTCATGAAATTTTTCAGATTCAAATTTTTTTAATAATTCATAGATTTTGACAATCTTAAAAGTTTGCAATATAAAAAAAATCCAAACTTTTAGGAAGAAACTTCCAATTTTTTTCATATTTTCAGTTTAACGTGTACCAATTAATAATTTTCTTTTCCCAGAAAAATTGACAAATGGCACATCAGTGAGTCCTGCAAGTCCCAATCCAGCGCCCGATGATCCGTCGATATATTACGATGCGACAGAGAGCCGGGTGAACACAAGTAACACATCAATCAATAAAGCAGTGACAAACTCAACACCATCAGCCACAAACAGTGCAGTTCTTCGGGAATCTAAAGACAATAAAGAACGTGATACTGGTAGACCTCATAGTGTGCATAGTAAAATACCAGTGCCAGTGAAAAGTCCGCGGTGCTCTCTATCTGAATCAACTCCAGATCAAAATACTCCAAATACTGCTAAAACTGGAACCAGTGAAGTTGATAAATCTGGTACATCTTCCACTCAGTCCAAGGACAAGGATTCCGGTTAGTCATTTCGTTACTTTTCAGTTCGTTTTTTGTTTTGCTATGACTTGAGACAATTATTATCTGGGGATACATGAAGATAAAAGTGATATGAGAAAGAGAAATTGTCAATGGCGTAAATTTTCATCCTCAACTCATTGAGAGACTTAATTTTTGATCTGAGAAAAAAGTAGAGCTGAATTAATAACTCTTAATTTTTTCTCCCTTTAAGGACTTGTTCCCAGCTTCGAGATTCGTCATCTTTAAAAAAATTCATAAATGTTGTGAAGAAAAAATCTCAAGAGCTGCGGTGTCCTCCAAAGGATGCATAGCATCTTTTTCCATTTCATGTGCTTTCCTTATTATTCATGAATGTTGAATTTGTGAACATTTCTAAAATCTTTGAAATTTTTAATTTTCATTTTAAAAATCCTTCTTGCAAAAACATGCAATTATAAAAATTGCACCTTGATGTAACAATCATTCCTATGGAAATCTTTATCCTTCCCAGAATTCACCTTAAATAACATAACAGCAATTTCTCTGAAATTCTCACATTTCTCTCCGTGTAAAATCTTAATTCATTGCGTGATGCTTAAAGTAGAGCATTTGGCAGTATCGTTGATAATCATAAAATCCATTCATTGACACTTGTAATTGTCTAGCCAAAAAAACAATTATAATTTACCGCTTCTTAGCGATACTAACCCATAAAGTAAATTTTAGCGATTAAAGGAAAGCCATTATCACTGCACACTGAGGCGCCAGTATTGCGAAGATGCGCAACATTGCCAGATGCAAGACCAAGTCCTCCATTATTGACATCAACGAGCTCCACAGAGGATGAGAATCTTACTGGATGTACACCAGCATTGCGCCGAAGAAGACAGAGTGAAAAATATGTAACAGATGCAAGTCAATTGAATCTACGATTTTCAAGGCCCCAACGACGGGCTAGACCCAATTCCGAGGTGCTACCCAGATTTTATCCGCGCGGTGTACCCTCCTATCTTCTTGATACAGGTAAAAGAAATGATGAGAGCAGTGATAATGACTCGGACAGCAGTGGAGCTCCCATTTCACAGCCACCACTTCCACCGTCGTCGTTACCACCTCATGTGGCTGAAAACAATGCTAGGTATTGATGTTATTCATCTCCATTGTTGCAAATAGCAAATCAGAATCATGGGGTATTTGAAGAGAAGCCTTTTTTCGCGATCTAATCATTTTTCGAACGAAGTCGTGCAGAGCCTCGAAATTTATCACACTCCATAATTGGTTCCAAAATGTAGCAATGTAGCAAGTAATGAAACAAACTGGGGAAACTTCGTAAAAGGAAATGGCTTTTGCAGTTGTGAAGCGAAAATAAACCAAATTATCAACGAAACCCAGTCAAATACTTGTAGAGAAATAATCATGTGGTTTCCATTATTTATTAATTTGTTTTTTTTTTGTTTCATTTAATTTGTTCGATGCCAATCATGACAATAATCGTCATTTGATGTATTTATTTCCCAACATCTAATGCAGATTGAATAATTATTGAAGCGAATCACCGCGATTTGACATTAATTGATCTCTCCGAATCTCCGAAATTCTTTGATCCTGATTTGCGATGCTATGTATGGGGATTGTCAACGATGTTTATCTCTAATCCACGAAGGTGGAAAATACTGGATAGTTGATTCCTTTTTCTTTTGCGTAATGGCTAATGACTTTAATTTGTGTTGCTCGCTATGTGTTGACTTATTCTTCAGCTTAGTTTGATAGTATCGTTAGTACGAGGGGTCGTGTGTACGCGAATGGAGGTAGTGGCATCATTGGAGTTGGAGAAGAAATACTTGTGTAGTAATTTTTTAAAAACGATTCTTGTTGCTTTGAAATTTTGGGAGTTCTTCATGAGACAAAAAATTTCCTTTTATTCCATTCATTTTTCCAATTTTGCATTTTACAGAAAGTTTAAAGAATTTTGGATATTTTTAAATGTTAGAATGAGTGAGAATTCCCTAATTTTAATACTTACTTTCTTGTTTTCCTTTAAATTTCCAAAAGGACTGAAATATCGAAAATTTCAAAATTTTGAACATTTGGTATAATGAGAAGATTTGGAATTTTGAAATTTTCATATTCTTCAAATTTGCCAACTTGTCATTTTCTTAGGTTATCCATTCAATAGAGACTTCATTATTTTAGAACGATTGTTTTCCTACAAGAATTAATCCCATTACGTCATTACGTCACACCTTCAAGACGATTACGTGTGACCCCTCGGACAATCACTACTAATCATTCATGTTCAAGTCAATTGTGAGTCAATTCAGTAGCAAAGGGAAAATCTAAGAATGTAAGGAAGATATGTCATAGTAAATTCCTGCTCAGCTAAATGTCTATAAAAAATTCTTTAATAAAATTTCGAAATCATGCACACAAAGGTACTTCCAATCGTTTCATGAATAAAGTTTGGGAGACTTCGTAGAGATTCAAAATCACAAAATTTTGATTATATATCCTTGGCCATGTCTCCAAATTTGGAGATAGTTGAATGACTAGAATTCGTGAACAGCTCTGATATCAACCTGGTTTGCTCGAAATCTCAACCATAATATACCATGCTAATTTTCGATTCACAGCCACATTCATCTTCTTTCACTACACTACTGAATTGTTATTCAATTGTACGACACATCAAGATAGAATTCTTTGCTCAAGCACTCAAATGTTACCTGTTCTGTTTTCCTTACCTTCTATCATGGAACTATTTTTAACCAATGATTTTCCAGATGCAGACGATTCAGACCAGTCCCAGAAGCAGCAATCAGCCGAGAGTCGTGAGACTTACTGATTAAAATGGTTAATGGTATAGATTCACATCACAATCAGCAGAGTTCTACCACAGCCGAATAGGAATGTGATACCCTACTGTATAACATAAGTAATTAGAAACTCTTTTTCTAGTAACTGACGAATAGTCATGACAGATATATTATCGGGCTGATGCAAGTATGAGTTATTATTTCCGAACAAAAATGGGCTTTGGAGTTGAAAGCTAGATGATGTACTTATCGTTCCGCAAATAACTCATTTTTTGTTTGACAAATGAATCGTAAGATCGAGTGAGAGGAGTCGACGAATGTGGCATTTTTTTAATTCCTCAAAATGCTTAATGTTAAACTATCGATCTGTGAAGAAGAAAAACGCTCACGCATTATTTTGTGGAGGATTATTTAATGGAGGAGAGGCTGTTTTGATGTTTTATTAGTTTCTTGCAGTACAATTGCAATACCGTCTCAGTCATTCTAGCTATTCTATGGATCTCTAACAAATGAGAAGTAATATGTACAAAACGAAAAGTTGGAAAAAGAAAGGCAAAAAAAAATTTAGGTAATTATGATACGATTCTCATTTTTAAATGCTTCATCGAATTACCGAATGAACACTCGGGGATTTGAAAATACAAAAAAAAAGAAATAAAAACAATGGTATTGAAGCGACGAATTACGAATAATGAATGTATGGCACTTGACCTTGTCTATGCACTGAAATCCCATCTGCAAATCTGCAGACAAAATATATGAAAACTGCAAGTGAGTCGTGCAGGGCTTAATCGAATTTACCGAATTCCATAATTAATCTGACAATGTAACAATGTAACAATTCTCGAAACAAAGTGGGAGGGGGGGGGGCGGGGATTTAGTAACAGAGAACGGCTCTTGTAGTTATGTTTTGCCTGCGATTTATTCAATCGCGAGAAACAAACAAAAAAATGACAACAAGAAAATGGCGAGGCAGTGTTTTCCTTGTTAGATTATATAAATAGAAAATAATGGGATTTGGGCGAGTGTGCTAGTCTCGAATCATCCAACTTATTAATTTCAACAGAATGCAACAATTTTTTTTTAATGAACGTTATGGAAACTTAGTGAAAATCTAGGCATAATGAAGAGAAAACTGATACTAAGCAGTTAGAATTCCTCTAAATAATAGTTATTACTATTAAATGCAACAAAATAATTGTGAATTTGTTTGTTGTTTTTTTTATTGAGAGCTAATTTTGCATTATTTTGTTTTTTTATATATCTTGGTGAGCATAGTGGCTCAACCAGTTGAGAAACTGTAGGAGACAAAAAACTGAAAATTATTAACGAAGAAAAAAAAAGTTATTCTAATAATCCTAGTCACTTAAGATCAGTACAATAATTGTTCTTATGCAATTATTCAATGATGGATAAATAGCGTCGTATTGCTTTCACATAAAAGAGGATGAAAAATTCTAGAGGAAATTTTTTATAAATAATACGAGAGCTATTGTTCAGGCGCTGAGATGAGCGTCAAGTGTTTAATTAGGTGAAACATACCAAAAGAAATAACAAAAGACAGAATACCTTATTAATAAGATAGATCTGAGATCTAACTATTACTTTTTAATGTTCGATGTCTCGAGGACATCCGGTGGATTAGCAGAGAGAAAAATGGAGTGAAAAAAAGTAAAAAATTATTAATCAACTTTCGTCGCGCACACCTCTTGCAATGGGTAGCTAATCAAAATCTAGTCAAAAAGAAGAAAATGTACCCGCACGTGAAATTAAACATTGAATTAGTCTTCATACTGTGCCATTGAGACATAACAATGAAACACATGTTATTAATAAAAAGCATCCATGAAATTATGGAATTTATGCATTAATTACTCGCTTACTCATCGATTTTATTCTATGCAGGGTTGGGCATATATTAAAGAAGTACATTTTCAGTGTACATAAATGGAATTGTGCTCAGATTCAAATTTGTACAATCAGATGAAAGGAGTTTCATGCCTGAAAATAATAGAATTATGTTTTGAAAATGCAAAAAATTCACTCTAGTTTATGATTACAATGAGCATTTTGTGGAATTTTCTACAATTTTAGTAGGAAATCGGTCAACTGGGTTAAGTGTATTTTGCCCTACTGTGAATTTTCGGTAAATATCTCACCACTTGAGGCAACCAGCAAAATTTATGTGATAACAAATTTGAAGCTCTGATTGCCCTCTACAAAAGAGCATAAATGCATAATGCAAATATGTATTTAATTTTAGTTTCATTTTTTTCAACTTCCAAAATTGATAGTGATGATAAAAAACAACAGGAAAGGTGTGAAAAATAGTAAACATTATATAAGATTGTTGTATACTTCGTAATGCCTCGAAAGCTACGTAAATTGACTCGATATAAGTGGTATGCCCAACCATGCTTGTATTGCACTTTTTTTTTACCCGTAAAACCATAAAATTAAATCATGTTTTTTTTAAGATAAATATAGTGCAGTTTTCTCACTGATAATTAATTATTTGTGTATGATGAAGATTTATGAAAATTAATTATAGTTAATGATACTTTCATTAAATTATTCAATTGCAATGCAAGTGTCATAAGCAAAGAAGCGAATTACAAATCCATAATGAAAGGCCAAATTAACGATATTTATTATTATTCATAAATTATTATCAATAATTAGTGATTAAACAGTATTTTTATGGACAACAGTGGAATTATTTTGTAATAATTATTCGCTTCCGACGAGAAAATACTTAATACGTGCAATGTAGAATTATGTTGAAATTCGAAGAAATTAATTTTGGTTTGAAGGGAGGCTGCGATTGAAATCTGAAAGGTTTTGGGAATTCAAATATGCATGCAACAGAAATTAACTGTGAAGATTTTGAAAAATTCTGTTGTTAAAATGTCGACAAAAATATTCAGGTGATTTGTGTACTCTAACACCTCGCATCATGATTTTTTTTCTCATATTTTCTGATAAAATTCCGAAGGATACTTTTGGAGTATAAAATAATACCTATACTTGCTTCAAACTTTTTTGACGTACCAGGTCTCTATTTTTCATACAATGTATTCATTTATATTTCCTATGGAAATCAATATTACCCGTAGAAGTAAAATTTAGTGTAATATTTTTATGTTTTTTAAGTATAAATCATGACAGTGTTTCACGTATGGAACTTACCTGGAATTTTTCAGAATTTGTTTTAAGATCGAAATAGATACCTAGATCCATCCTCAACTTTTTTTCCTCACGTGTATTTCCATTCTGACTCACTGAAAGGACAACTGGTTCCTTCAAATTTTAGCGGGTCTTGCCCTGTTTCATCTTGTACGGCCGGACACAACTTTAATTATTTTCTTCATTTTTTTTTTATATCATATTTTATTATGATGTTAAAAACAGAGTCTTCTCATCATTTCTACAAATCCCCATTTCACTTTAATTACATCGCGGTCTGCCCTTAATAAACATATACTTGGTATTTTCATGGTAAAGTGCACCATGTGGGAATTAACTTCCTACTGTAATTGCTGATGTGAATAAAACTAACGTCAAGAGAAATGTTGCATTCCGTTGACTATAAACCGCCCAAAATAAACCGCAAATTTAAGAACAACATACAAAGAAATAAAATAAAATAAACAATGAATAAATCAACACAAATAAAAACAGTGAGAAACCGTCATTTAGGTTCGTGTACATATTATTATAATTATGTATCACAATCCATATTAATTGTCACCTGATTGATTAATCATTGGTCAATAATTATTATGAAAAGAGAAAAACATTGTGTCTTCTCTTTGCTTCGTGATTTTCATCATGTGAATTTTCATGAAAATGAAAACAACTGTTACAACGTGTGAAATTATAATCAAACGTTCGAGTTCTCTCTGCAACTGCAGATCCTTGGAGAAAAGAAAGAGAAAAAACAAACAAAGTGTAAAATTCGTAATGATAAAAGAAACATAAGGAACCACACAGTGTAATTATTGAGTCTGCAAATAAAGTGAACGGATTACTATTGTCTATGAAGCAAGATTATTGAATATTCAATTGGGTAGTATTTGGAGTACTTGTCATTTACTCATTTTTTAAAATGATTTACAGTTACATATGTAATGCATTGGGGTCGTTTATACGCCCCCCCCCCCCGCGTAGGCGTTTATATTATTCAATAGAAACCCCCAGAAGACATTTCCGTCGATTTTGGGTCGAAAAAGTCAAATTAATTTTTTTCGATTTTGGCCAAATTTAACATTGGGACCTTATGGGGAGGCAAACTTAATTTTTTTAAAATTGGATTTTTGGCCCCGTGGGCGTTTATACTATTCAATAGGAACCCCCAGAAGACATTTCCGTCGATTTTGGGTCGAAAAAGTCAAATTAATTTTTTTCGATTTTGGCCAAATTTAACATTGGGACCTTATGGGGAGGCAAACTTACCTTTTTTAAAATTGGATTTTTGGCCCCGTGGGCGTTTATACTATTCAATAGGAACCCCCAGAAGACATTTCCGTCGATTTTGGGTCGAAAAAGTCAAATTAATCTTTTTCGATTTTGGCCAAATTTAACATTGGGACCTTATGGGGAGGCAAACTTAATTTTTTTAAAATTGGATTTTTGGCCCCGTGGGCGTTTATACTATTCAATAGGAACCCCCAGAAGACATTTCCGTCGATTTTGGGTCGAAAAAGTCAAATTAATTTTTTTCGATTTTGGCCAAATTTAACATTGGGACCTTATGGGGAGGCAAACTTAATTTTTTTAAAATTGGATTTTTGGCCCCGTGGGCGTTTATACTATTCAATAGGAACCCCCAGAAGACATTTCCGTCGATTTTGGGTCGAAAAAGTCAAATTAATTTTTTTCGATTTTGGCCAAATTTAACATTGGGACCTTATGGGGAGGCAAACTTACCTTTTTTAAAATTGGATTTTTGGCCCCGTGGGCGTTTATACTATTCAATAGGAACCCCCAGAAGACATTTCCGTCGATTTTGGGTCGAAAAAGTCAAATTAATCTTTTTCGATTTTGGCCAAATTTAACATTGGGACCTTATGGGGAGGCAAACTTAATTTTTTTAAAATTGGATTTTTGGCCCCGTGGGCGTTTATACTATTCAATAGGAACCCCCAGAAGACATTTCCGTCGATTTTGGGTCGAAAAAGTCAAATTAATTTTTTTCGATTTTGGCCAAATTTAACATTGGGACCTTATGGGGAGGCAAACTTAATTTTTTTAAAATTGGATTTTTGGCCCCGTGGGCGTTTATACTATTCAATAGGAACCCCCAGAAGACATTTCCGTCGATTTTGGGTCGAAAAAGTCAAATTAATTTTTTTCGATTTTGGCCAAATTTAACATTGGGACCTTATGGGGAGGCAAACTTACCTTTTTTAAAATTGGATTTTTGGCCCCGTGGGCGTTTATACTATTCAATAGGAACCCCCAGAAGACATTTCCGTCGATTTTGGGTCGAAAAAGTCAAATTAATCTTTTTCGATTTTGGCCAAATTTAACATTGGGACCTTATGGGGAGGCAAACTTAATTTTTTTAAAATTGGATTTTTGGCCCCGTGGGCGTTTATACTATTCAATAGGAACCCCCAGAAGACATTTCCGTCGATTTTGGGTCGAAAAAGTCAAATTAATTTTTTTCGATTTTGGCCAAATTTAACATTGGGACCTTATGGGGAGGCAAACTTAACTTTTTTAAAATTAGATTTTTGGCCCCGTGGGCGTTTATACTATTCAATAGGAACCCCCAGAAGACATTTCCGTCGATTTTGGGTCGAAAAAGTCAAATTAATTTTTTTCGATTTTGGCCAAATTTAACATTGGGACCTTATGGGGAGGCAAACTTAATTTTTTTAAAATTGGATTTTTGGCCCCGTGGGCGTTTATACTATTCAATAGGAACCCCCAGAAGACATTTCCGTCGATTTTGGGTCGAAAAAGTCAAATTAATTTTTTTCGATTTTGGCCAAATTTAACATTGGGACCTTATGGGGAGGCAAACTTAACTTTTTTAAAATTGGATTTTTGGCCCCGTGGGCGTTTATACTATTCAATAGGAACCCCCAGAAGACATTTCCGTCGATTTTGGGTCGAAAAAGTCAAATTAATTTTTTTCGATTTTGGCCAAATTTAACATTGGGACCTTATGGGGAGGCAAACTTAATTTTTTTAAAATTGGATTTTTGGCCCCGTGGGCGTTTATACTGTTCGATAGGAACGCCCAGAAGACATTTCCGTCGATTTTGGGTCGAAAAAGTCAAATTAATTTTTTTCGATTTTGGCCAAATTTAACATTGGGACCTTATGGGGAGGCAAACTTAATTTTTTTTAAATTGGATTTTTGGCCCCGTGGGCGTTTATACTATTCAATAGGAACCCCCAGAAGACATTTCCGTCGATTTTGGGTCGAAAAAGTCAAATTAATTTTTTTCGATTTTGGCCAAATTTAACATTGGGACCTTATGGGGAGGCAAACTTAATTTTTTTAAAATTGGATTTTTGGCCCCGTGGGCGTTTATACTATTCAATAGGAACCCCCAGAAGACATTTCCGTCGATTTTGGGTCGAAGAAGTCAAATTAATTTTTTTCGATTTTGGCCAAATTTAACATTGGGACCTTATGGGGAGGCAAACTTAATTTTTTTAAAATTGGATTTTTGGCCCCGTGGGCGTTTATACTATTCAATAGGAACCCCCAGAAGACATTTCCGTCGATTTTGGGTCGAAAAAGTCAAATTAATTTTTTTCGATTTTGGCCAAATTTAACATTGGGACCTTATGGGGAGGCAAACTTAATTTTTTTAAAATTGGATTTTTGGCCCCGTGGGCGTTTATACTATTCAATAGGAACCCCCAGAAGACATTTCCGTCGATTTTGGGTCGAAAAAGTCAAATTAATTTTTTTCGATTTTGGCCAAATTTAACATTGGGACCTTATGGGGAGGCAAACTTAACTTTTTTAAAATTGGATTTTTGGCCCCGTGGGCGTTTATACTATTCAATAGGAACCCCCAGAAGACATTTCCGTCGATTTTGGGTCGAAAAAGTCAAATTAATTTTTTTCGATTTTGGCCAAATTTAACATTGGGACCTTATGGGGAGGCAAACTTAATTTTTTTAAAATTGGATTTTTGGCCCCGTGGGCGTTTATACTATTCAATAGGAACCCCCAGAAGACATTTCCGTCGATTTTGGGTCGAAAAAGTCAAATTAATTTTTTTCGATTTTGGCCACATTTAACATTGGGACCTTATGGGGAGGCAAACTTAACTTTTTTAAAATTGGATTTTTGGCCCCGTGGGCGTTTATACTATTCAATAGGAACCCCCAGAAGACATTTCCGTCGATTTTGGGTCGAAAAAGTCAAATTAATTTTTTTCGATTTTGGCCAAATTTAACATTGGGACCTTATGGGGAGGCAAACTTACCTTTTTTAAAATTGGATTTTTGGCCCCGTGGGCGTTTATACTATTCAATAGGAACCCCCAGAAGACATTTCCGTCGATTTTGGGTCGAAAAAGTCAAATTAATTTTTTTCGATTTTGGCCAAATTTAACATTGGGACCTTATGGGGAGGCAAACTTAATTTTTTTAAAATTGGATTTTTGGCCCCGTGGGCGTTTATACTATTCAATAGGAACCCCCAGAAGACATTTCCGTCGATTTTGGGTCGAAAAAGTCAAATTAATTTTTTTCGATTTTGGCCAAATTTAACATTGGGACCTTATGGGGAGGCAAACTTAATTTTTTTAAAATTGGATTTTTGGCCCCGTGGGCGTTTATACTATTCAATAGGAACCCCCAGAAGACATTTCCGTCGATTTTGGGTCGAAAAAGTCAAATTAATTTTTTTCGATTTTGGCCAAATTTAACATTGGGACCTTATGGGGAGGCAAACTTAACTTTTTTAAAATTGGATTTTTGGCCCCGTGGGCGTTTATACTATTCAATAGGAACCCCCAGAAGACATTTCCGTCGATTTTGGGTCGAAAAAGTCAAATTAATTTTTTTCGATTTTGGCCAAATTTAACATTGGGACCTTATGGGGAGGCAAACTTAACTTTTTTAAAATTGGATTTTTGGCCCCGTGGGCGTTTATACTATTCAATAGGAACCCCCAGAAGACATTTCCGTCGATTTTGGGTCGAAAAAGTCAAATTAATTTTTTTCGATTTTGGCCAAATTTAACATTGGGACCTTATGGGGAGGCAAACTTAATTTTTTTAAAATTGGATTTTTGGCCCCGTGGGCGTTTATACTATTCAATAGGAACCCCCAGAAGACATTTCCGTCGATTTTGGGTCGAAAAAGTCAAATTAATTTTTTTCGATTTTGGCCAAATTTAACATTGGGACCTTATGGGGAGGCAAACTTAACTTTTTTAAAATTGGATTTTTGGCCCCGTGGGCGTTTATACTATTCAATAGGAACCCCCAGAAGACATTTCCGTCGATTTTGGGTCGAAAAAGTCAAATTAATTTTTTTCGATTTTGGCCAAATTTAACATTGGGACCTTATGGGGAGGCAAACTTAATTTTTTTAAAATTGGATTTTTGGCCCCGTGGGCGTTTATACTATTCAATAGGAACCCCCAGAAGACATTTCCGTCGATTTTGGGTCGAAAAAGTCAAATTAATTTTTTTCGATTTTGGCCAAATTTAACATTGGGACCTTATGGGGAGGCAAACTTAACTTTTTTAAAATTGGATTTTTGGCCCCGTGGGCGTTTATACTATTCAATAGGAACCCCCAGAAGACATTTCCGTCGATTTTGGGTCGAAAAAGTCAAATTAATTTTTTTCGATTTTGGCCAAATTTAACATTGGGACCTTATGGGGAGGCAAACTTAACTTTTTTAAAATTGGATTTTTGGCCCCGTGGGCGTTTATACTATTCAATAGGAACCCCCAGAAGACATTTCCGTCGATTTTGGGTCGAAAAAGTCAAATTAATTTTTTTCGATTTTGGCCAAATTTAACATTGGGACCTTATGGGGAGGCAAACTTAATTTTTTTAAAATTGGATTTTTGGCCCCGTGGGCGTTTATACTATTCAATAGGAACCCCCAGAAGACATTTCCGTCGATTTTGGGTCGAAGAAAGTCAAATTAATTTTTTTCGATTTTGGCCAAATTTAACATTGGGACCTTATGGGGAGGCAAACTTAATTTTTTTAAAATTGGATTTTTGGCCCCGTGGGCGTTTATACTATTCAATAGGAACCCCCAGAAGACATTTCCGTCGATTTTGGGTCGAAAAAGTCAAATTAATTTTTTTCGATTTTGGCCAAATTTAACATTGGGACCTTATGGGGAGGCAAACTTAACTTTTTTAAAATTGGATTTTTGGCCCCGTGGGCGTTTATACTATTCAATAGGAACCCCCAGAAGACATTTCCGTCGATTTTGGGTCGAAAAAGTCAAATTAATTTTTTTCGATTTTGGCCAAATTTAACATTGGGACCTTATGGGGAGGCAAACTTAACTTTTTTAAAATTGGATTTTTGGCCCCGTGGGCGTTTATACTATTCAATAGGAACCCCCAGAAGACATTTCCGTCGATTTTGGGTCGAAAAAGTCAAATTAATTTTTTCGATTTTGGCCAAATTTAACATTGGGACCTTATGGGGAGGCAAACTTAATTTTTTAAAATTGGATTTTTGGCCCCGTGGGCGTTTATACTATTCAATAGGAACCCCCAGAAGACATTTCCGTCGATTTTGGGTCGAAAAAGTCAAATTAATTTTTTTCGATTTTGGCCAAATTTAACATTGGGACCTTATGGGGAGGCAAACTTAACTTTTTTAAAATTGGATTTTTGGCCCCGTGGGCGTTTATACTATTCAATAGGAACCCCCAGAAGACATTTCCGTCGATTTTGGGTCGAAAAAGTCAAATTAATTTTTTTCGATTTTGGCCAAATTTAACATTGGGACCTTATGGGGAGGCAAACTTAACTTTTTTAAAATTGGATTTTTGGCCCCGTGGGCGTTTATACTATTCAATAGGAACCCCCAGAAGACATTTCCGTCGATTTTGGGTCGAAAAAGTCAAATTAATTTTTTTCGATTTTGGCCAAATTTAACATTGGGACCTTATGGGGAGGCAAACTTAACTTTTTTAAAATTGGATTTTTGGCCCCGTGGGCGTTTATACTATTCAATAGGAACCCCCAGAAGACATTTCCGTCGATTTTGGGTCGAAAAAGTCAAATTAATTTTTTTCGATTTTGGCCAAATTTAACATTGGGACCTTATGGGGAGGCAAACTTAATTTTTTTAAAATTGGATTTTTGGCCCCGTGGGCGTTTATACTATTCAATAGGAACCCCCAGAAGACATTTCCGTCGATTTTGGGTCGAAAAAGTCAAATTAATTTTTTTCGATTTTGGCCAAATTTAACATTGGGACCTTATGGGGAGGCAAACTTAACTTTTTTAAAATTGGATTTTTGGCCCCGTGGGCGTTTATACTATTCAATAGGAACCCCCAGAAGACATTTCCGTCGATTTTGGGTCGAAAAAGTCAAATTAATTTTTTTCGATTTTGGCCAAATTTAACATTGGGACCTTATGGGGAGGCAAACTTACCTTTTTTAAAATTGGATTTTTGGCCCCGTGGGCGTTTATACTATTCAATAGGAACCCCCAGAAGACATTTCCGTCGATTTTGGGTCGAAAAAGTCAAATTAATTTTTTTCGATTTTGGCCAAATTTAACATTGGGACCTTATGGGGAGGCAAACTTACCTTTTTTAAAATTGGATTTTTGGCCCCGTGGGCGTTTATACTATTCAATAGGAACCCCCAGAAGACATTTCCGTCGATTTTGGGTCGAAAAAGTCAAATTAATTTTTTTCGATTTTGGCCAAATTTAACATTGGGACCTTATGGGGAGGCAAACTTAATTTTTTTAAAATTGGATTTTTGGCCCCGTGGGCGTTTATACTATTCAATAGGAACCCCCAGAAGACATTTCCGTCGATTTTGGGTCGAAAAAGTCAAATTAATTTTTTTCGATTTTGGCCAAATTTAACATTGGGACCTTATGGGGAGGCAAACTTAATTTTTTAAAATTGGATTTTTGGCCCCGTGGGCGTTTATACTATTCAATAGGAACCCCCAGAAGACATTTCCGTCGATTTTGGGTCGAAAAAGTCAAATTAATTTTTTTCGATTTTGGCCAAATTTAACATTGGGACCTTATGGGGAGGCAAACTTAACTTTTTTAAAATTGGATTTTTGGCCCCGTGGGCGTTTATACTATTCAATAGGAACCCCCAGAAGACATTTCCGTCGATTTTGGGTCGAAAAAGTCAAATTAATTTTTTTCGATTTTGGCCAAATTTAACATTGGGACCTTATGGGGAGGCAAACTTAACTTTTTTAAAATTGGATTTTTGGCCCCGTGGGCGTTTATACTATTCAATAGGAACCCCCAGAAGACATTTCCGTCGATTTTGGGTCGAAAAAGTCAAATTAATTTTTTTCGATTTTGGCCAAATTTAACATTGGGACCTTATGGGGAGGCAAACTTAATTTTTTTAAAATTGGATTTTTGGCCCCGTGGGCGTTTATACTATTCAATAGGAACCCCCAGAAGACATTTCCGTCGATTTTGGGTCGAAAAAGTCAAATTAATTTTTTTCGATTTTGGCCAAATTTAACATTGGGACCTTATGGGGAGGCAAACTTAACTTTTTTAAAATTGGATTTTTGGCCCCGTGGGCGTTTATACTATTCAATAGGAACCCCCAGAAGACATTTCCGTCGATTTTGGGTCGAAAAAGTCAAATTAATTTTTTTCGATTTTGGCCAAATTTAACATTGGGACCTTATGGGGAGGCAAACTTAACTTTTTTAAAATTGGATTTTTGGCCCCGTGGGCGTTTATACTATTCAATAGGAACCCCCAGAAGACATTTCCGTCGATTTTGGGTCGAAAAAGTCAAATTAATTTTTTTCGATTTTGGCCAAATTTAACATTGGGACCTTATGGGGAGGCAAACTTAACTTTTTTAAAATTGGATTTTTGGCCCCGTGGGCGTTTATACTATTCAATAGGAACCCCCAGAAGACATTTCCGTCGATTTTGGGTCGAAAAAGTCAAATTAATTTTTTTCGATTTTGGCCAAATTTAACATTGGGACCTTATGGGGAGGCAAACTTAACTTTTTTTAAAATTGGATTTTTGGCCCCGTGGGCGTTTATACTATTCAATAGGAACCCCCAGAAGACATTTCCGTCGATTTTGGGTCGAAAAAGTCAAATTAATTTTTTTCGATTTTGGCCAAATTTAACATTGGGACCTTATGGGGAGGCAAACTTAACTTTTTTAAAATTGGATTTTTGGCCCCGTGGGCGTTTATACTATTCAATAGGAACCCCCAGAAGACATTTCCGTCGATTTTGGGTCGAAAAAGTCAAATTAATTTTTTTCGATTTTGGCCAAATTTAACATTGGGACCTTATGGGGAGGCAAACTTAATTTTTTAAAATTGGATTTTTGGCCCCGTGGGCGTTTATACTATTCAATAGGAACCCCCAGAAGACATTTCCGTCGATTTTGGGTCGAAAAAGTCAAATTAATTTTTTTCGATTTTGGCCAAATTTAACATTGGGACCTTATGGGGAGGCAAACTTAACTTTTTTAAAATTGGATTTTTGGCCCCGTGGGCGTTTATACTATTCAATAGGAACCCCCAGAAGACATTTCCGTCGATTTTGGGTCGAAAAAGTCAAATTAATTTTTTTCGATTTTGGCCAAATTTAACATTGGGACCTTATGGGGAGGCAAACTTAATTTTTTTAAAATTGGATTTTTGGCCCCGTGGGCGTTTATACTATTCAATAGGAACCCCCAGAAGACATTTCCGTCGATTTTGGGTCGAAAAAGTCAAATTAATTTTTTTCGATTTTGGCCAAATTTAACATTGGGACCTTATGGGGAGGCAAACTTAATTTTTTTAAAATTGGATTTTTGGCCCCGTGGGCGTTTATACTATTCAATAGGAACCCCCAGAAGACATTTCCGTCGATTTTGGGTCGAAAAAGTCAAATTAATTTTTTTCGATTTTGGCCAAATTTAACATTGGGACCTTATGGGGAGGCAAACTTAACTTTTTTAAAATTGGATTTTTGGCCCCGTGGGCGTTTATACTATTCAATAGGAACCCCCAGAAGACATTTCCGTCGATTTTGGGTCGAAAAAGTCAAATTAATTTTTTTCGATTTTGGCCAAATTTAACATTGGGACCTTATGGGGAGGCAAACTTAATTTTTTTAAAATTGGATTTTTGGCCCCGTGGGCGTTTATACTATTCAATAGGAACCCCCAGAAGACATTTCCGTCGATTTTGGGTCGAAAAAGTCAAATTAATTTTTTTCGATTTTGGCCAAATTTAACATTGGGACCTTATGGGGAGGCAAACTTAATTTTTTTAAATTGGATTTTTGGCCCCGTGGGCGTTTATACTATTCAATAGGAACCCCCAGAAGACATTTCCGTCGATTTTGGGTCGAAAAAGTCAAATTAATTTTTTTCGATTTTGGCCAAATTTAACATTGGGACCTTATGGGGAGGCAAACTTAATTTTTTTAAAATTGGATTTTTGGCCCCGTGGGCGTTTATACTATTCAATAGGAACCCCCAGAAGACATTTCCGTCGATTTTGGGTCGAAAAAGTCAAATTAATTTTTTTCGATTTTGGCCAAATTTAACATTGGGACCTTATGGGGAGGCAAACTTAATTTTTTTAAAATTGGATTTTTGGCCCCGTGGGCGTTTATACTATTCAATAGGAACCCCCAGAAGACATTTCCGTCGATTTTGGGTCGAAAAAGTCAAATTAATTTTTTTCGATTTTGGCCAAATTTAACATTGGGACCTTATGGGGAGGCAAACTTAATTTTTTTAAAATTGGATTTTTGGCCCCGTGGGCGTTTATACTATTCAATAGGAACCCCCAGAAGACATTTCCGTCGATTTTGGGTCGAAAAAGTCAAATTAATTTTTTTCGATTTTGGCCAAATTTAACATTGGGACCTTATGGGGAGGCAAACTTAACTTTTTTAAAATTGGATTTTTGGCCCCGTGGGCGTTTATACTATTCAATAGGAACCCCCAGAAGACATTTCCGTCGATTTTGGGTCGAAAAAGTCAAATTAATTTTTTTCGATTTTGGCCAAATTTAACATTGGGACCTTATGGGGAGGCAAACTTAATTTTTTTAAAATTGGATTTTTGGCCCCGTGGGCGTTTATACTATTCAATAGGAACCCCCAGAAGACATTTCCGTCGATTTTGGGTCGAAAAAGTCAAATTAATTTTTTTCGATTTTGGCCAAATTTAACATTGGGACCTTATGGGGAGGCAAACTTAATTTTTTTAAAATTGGATTTTTGGCCCCGTGGGCGTTTATACTATTCAATAGGAACCCCCAGAAGACATTTCCGTCGATTTTGGGTCGAAAAAGTCAAATTAATTTTTTTCGATTTTGGCCAAATTTAACATTGGGACCTTATGGGGAGGCAAACTTAACTTTTTTAAAATTGGATTTTTGGCCCCGTGGGCGTTTATACTATTCAATAGGAACCCCCAGAAGACATTTCCGTCGATTTTGGGTCGAAAAAGTCAAATTAATTTTTTTCGATTTTGGCCAAATTTAACATTGGGACCTTATGGGGAGGCAAACTTAATTTTTTTAAAATTGGATTTTTGGCCCCGTGGGCGTTTATACTATTCAATAGGAACCCCCAGAAGACATTTCCGTCGATTTTGGGTCGAAAAAGTCAAATTAATTTTTTTCGATTTTGGCCAAATTTAACATTGGGACCTTATGGGGAGGCAAACTTAATTTTTTTAAAATTGGATTTTTGGCCCCGTGGGCGTTTATACTATTCAATAGGAACCCCCAGAAGACATTTCCGTCGATTTTGGGTCGAAAAAGTCAAATTAATTTTTTTCGATTTTGGCCAAATTTAACATTGGGACCTTATGGGGAGGCAAACTTAACTTTTTTAAAATTGGATTTTTGGCCCCGTGGGCGTTTATACTATTCAATAGGAACCCCCAGAAGACATTTCCGTCGATTTTGGGTCGAAAAAGTCAAATTAATTTTTTTCGATTTTGGCCAAATTTAACATTGGGACCTTATGGGGAGGCAAACTTAATTTTTTTAAAATTGGATTTTTGGCCCCGTGGGCGTTTATACTATTCAATAGGAACCCCCAGAAGACATTTCCGTCGATTTTGGGTCGAAAAAGTCAAATTAATTTTTTTCGATTTTGGCCAAATTTAACATTGGGACCTTATGGGGAGGCAAACTTAACTTTTTTAAAATTGGATTTTTGGCCCCGTGGGCGTTTATACTATTCAATAGGAACCCCCAGAAGACATTTCCGTCGATTTTGGGTCGAAAAAGTCAAATTAATTTTTTTCGATTTTGGCCAAATTTAACATTGGGACCTTATGGGGAGGCAAACTTACCTTTTTTAAAATTGGATTTTTGGCCCCGTGGGCGTTTATACTATTCAATAGGAACCCCCAGAAGACATTTCCGTCGATTTTGGGTCGAAAAAGTCAAATTAATTTTTTTCGATTTTGGCCAAATTTAACATTGGGACCTTATGGGGAGGCAAACTTAATTTTTTTAAAATTGGATTTTTGGCCCCGTGGGCGTTTATACTATTCAATAGGAACCCCCAGAAGACATTTCCGTCGATTTTGGGTCGAAAAAGTCAAATTAATTTTTTTCGATTTTGGCCAAATTTAACATTGGGACCTTATGGGGAGGCAAACTTAACTTTTTTAAAATTGGATTTTTGGCCCCGTGGGCGTTTATACTATTCAATAGGAACCCCCAGAAGACATTTCCGTCGATTTTGGGTCGAAAAAGTCAAATTAATTTTTTTCGATTTTGGCCAAATTTAACATTGGGACCTTATGGGGAGGCAAACTTAACTTTTTTAAAATTGGATTTTTGGCCCCGTGGGCGTTTATACTATTCAATAGGAACCCCCAGAAGACATTTCCGTCGATTTTGGGTCGAAAAAGTCAAATTAATTTTTTTCGATTTTGGCCAAATTTAACATTGGGACCTTATGGGGAGGCAAACTTAACTTTTTTAAAATTGGATTTTTGGCCCCGTGGGCGTTTATACTATTCAATAGGAACCCCCAGAAGACATTTCCGTCGATTTTGGGTCGAAAAAGTCAAATTAATTTTTTTCGATTTTGGCCAAATTTAACATTGGGACCTTATGGGGAGGCAAACTTAATTTTTTTAAAATTGGATTTTTGGCCCCGTGGGCGTTTATACTATTCAATAGGAACCCCCAGAAGACATTTCCGTCGATTTTGGGTCGAAAAAGTCAAATTAATTTTTTTCGATTTTGGCCAAATTTAACATTGGGACCTTATGGGGAGGCAAACTTAATTTTTTTAAAATTGGATTTTTGGCCCCGTGGGCGTTTATACTATTCAATAGGAACCCCCAGAAGACATTTCCGTCGATTTTGGGTCGAAAAAGTCAAATTAATTTTTTTCGATTTTGGCCAAATTTAACATTGGGACCTTATGGGGAGGCAAACTTAACTTTTTTAAAATTGGATTTTTGGCCCCGTGGGCGTTTATACTATTCAATAGGAACCCCCAGAAGACATTTCCGTCGATTTTGGGTCGAAAAAGTCAAATTAATTTTTTTCGATTTTGGCCAAATTTAACATTGGGACCTTATGGGGAGGCAAACTTAACTTTTTTAAAATTGGATTTTTGGCCCCGTGGGCGTTTATACTATTCAATAGGAACCCCCAGAAGACATTTCCGTCGATTTTGGGTCGAAAAAGTCAAATTAATTTTTTTCGATTTTGGCCAAATTTAACATTGGGACCTTATGGGGAGGCAAACTTAATTTTTTTAAAATTGGATTTTTGGCCCCGTGGGCGTTTATACTATTCAATAGGAACCCCCAGAAGACATTTCCGTCGATTTTGGGTCGAAAAAGTCAAATTAATTTTTTTCGATTTTGGCCAAATTTAACATTGGGACCTTATGGGGAGGCAAACTTAATTTTTTTAAAATTGGATTTTTGGCCCCGTGGGCGTTTATACTATTCAATAGGAACCCCCAGAAGACATTTCCGTCGATTTTGGGTCGAAAAAGTCAAATTAATTTTTTTCGATTTTGGCCAAATTTAACATTGGGACCTTATGGGGAGGCAAACTTAATTTTTTTAAAATTGGATTTTTGGCCCCGTGGGCGTTTATACTATTCAATAGGAACCCCCAGAAGACATTTCCGTCGATTTTGGGTCGAAAAAGTCAAATTAATTTTTTTCGATTTTGGCCAAATTTAACATTGGGACCTTATGGGGAGGCAAACTTAACTTTTTTAAAATTGGATTTTTGGCCCCGTGGGCGTTTATACTATTCAATAGGAACCCCCAGAAGACATTTCCGTCGATTTTGGGTCGAAAAAGTCAAATTAATTTTTTTCGATTTTGGCCAAATTTAACATTGGGACCTTATGGGGAGGCAAACTTAATTTTTTTAAAATTGGATTTTTGGCCCCGTGGGCGTTTATACTATTCAATAGGAACCCCCAGAAGACATTTCCGTCGATTTTGGGTCGAAGAAGTCAAATTAATTTTTTTCGATTTTGGCCAAATTTAACATTGGGACCTTATGGGGAGGCAAACGTAATTTTTTTAAAATTGGATTTTTCGCCCCGTGGGCGTTTATACTATTCAATAGGAACCCCCAGAAGACATTTCCGTCGATTTTGGGTCGAAAAAGTCAAATTAATTTTTTTCGATTTTGGCCAAATTTAACATTGGGACCTTATGGGGAGGCAAACTTACCTTTTTTAAAATTGGATTTTTGGCCCCGTGGGCGTTTATACTATTCAATAGGAACCCCCAGAAGACATTTCCGTCGATTTTGGGTCGAAAAAGTCAAATTAATTTTTTTCGATTTTGGCCAAATTTAACATTGGGACCTTATGGGGAGGCAAACTTAATTTTTTTAAAATTGGATTTTTGGCCCCGTGGGCGTTTATACTATTCAATAGGAACCCCCAGAAGACATTTCCGTCGATTTTGGGTCGAAAAAGTCAAATTAATTTTTTTCGATTTTGGCCAAATTTAACATTGGGACCTTATGGGGAGGCAAACTTAACTTTTTTAAAATTAGATTTTTGGCCCCGTGGGCGTTTATACTATTCAATAGGAACCCCCAGAAGACATTTCCGTCGATTTTGGGTCGAAAAAGTCAAATTAATTTTTTTCGATTTTGGCCAAATTTAACATTGGGACCTTATGGGGAGGCAAACTTAACTTTTTTAAAATTGGATTTTTGGCCCCGTGGGCGTTTATACTATTCAATAGGAACCCCCAGAAGACATTTCCGTCGATTTTGGGTCGAAAAAGTCAAATTAATTTTTTTCGATTTTGGCCAAATTTAACATTGGGACCTTATGGGGAGGCAAACTTAATTTTTTTAAAATTGGATTTTTGGCCCCGTGGGCGTTTATACTATTCAATAGGAACCCCCAGAAGACATTTCCGTCGATTTTGGGTCGAAAAAGTCAAATTAATTTTTTTCGATTTTGGCCAAATTTAACATTGGGACCTTATGGGGAGGCAAACTTAACTTTTTTAAAATTAGATTTTTGGCCCCGTGGGCGTTTATACTATTCAATAGGAACCCCCAGAAGACATTTCCGTCGATTTTGGGTCGAAAAAGTCAAATTAATTTTTTTCGATTTTGGCCAAATTTAACATTGGGACCTTATGGGGAGGCAAACTTAACTTTTTTAAAATTGGATTTTTGGCCCCGTGGGCGTTTATACTATTCAATAGGAACCCCCAGAAGACATTTCCGTCGATTTTGGGTCGAAAAAGTCAAATTAATTTTTTTCGATTTTGGCCAAATTTAACATTGGGACCTTATGGGGAGGCAAACTTAACTTTTTTAAAATTGGATTTTTGGCCCCGTGGGCGTTTATACTATTCAATAGGAACCCCCAGAAGACATTTCCGTCGATTTTGGGTCGAAGAAGTCAAATTAATTTTTTTCGATTTTGGCCAAATTTAACATTGGGACCTTATGGGGAGGCAAACTTAGCGTTACCGATAGCCACCCACAGCCAATAGACATTTTATGGGCATGTGGAAAATATTTCAATTATATATGGTTTGTCTTTTTTATTGAACTAATTGTCAAATGACTAAATGTACAATGACTAATCAAAGTTTAGAAATTTTAGAAATTAAACAAAAAATTAAAAATTTTGAAAATTCTAAAAAAATTAAAAATGATGATATTTTTAAATAAATTAATTTTTTTTTAATTCTTGAATAATTTACTTTGATTATTTTTGAAATCTTTAAACAAATTTGAAATTTTGAAATTTTTTAACCAATTAATAAAATAATAAATAAAATTTTAAAAATTGAAACTTCAAGGAGTTTAGAAAATTTCAATATTTTAATGAATAATTAATTGAAATAGGCCTAGTGCAATCGTGCCTGTGAGTCACGTGACTTACGATTTTGGTGATCAGTTTGAAGGGAATCACGTGACGACGGAGCTTATATTATAAAGCTTATATCGAGGAGAAATTTCCCGGGATATACTTAGCCAACACTTTACTATTGTCACAAACAAACTTTTTATAATCAAAAAAATGGTGACTGCTTAAGTAATAATTAATTAAACAACGATGAAACCGCATAGTTGACTAAAATTGAATCGCGAACATTTTTCATTTCCCTTCAAGTGGAATGAAATGTTGAAGACGTTAATTCATTTTTCTTAGTTGGAAACGCATAATTGAATGAATAATATTATTAAATTGCATTCAGTAATATTAATAAAAATTACAAACAACGGAGGAGGACTCAGGTGACATGCGGACAAGTCACGTGATATCTCCCGTAAACGCCGCCGATGTATTAATTGCGGCCGTATACTCGACAAATGCGAAATTAAAAATTTAAAAGTTTCCCAAGGATCAACATTTAAGAATTTTAATAAGCAAAAACTGCAGTATATACTGAAATGTCGACTTTTAATAGGGGTGTGTGAAATACTTCAAATTTAGTCACGTGACAGTGACTATATTGAATAGAAAAATATCGAACAATTGCACTGTCACGTGACTGAAAGCCAGATGAATTCGGAAGATTTGAAATATTTGAAAGAACGAATAATTTTGAGGTCTTGAAAAATGTAAGTAATTTTGAAATATGAAAAAAATGTAACTTTAAAAAATTTGGAAAATGTTTATATGTTCAGTTTACTATTAAGTTTCATAGTTTATATAATAAAAGAACACGGAAAAAGCAAGCATGCCTAAGTCACGTGACATGCTTCATCACTCATTTTTTATTAAATTTTCAGAATATAATGACAACCCCCAGCTTGAAGACGATCGTCCCATCAATGGTCGAGTTATCAGTGAACACTTGATGTGCTGTAGATGCAAATAAGTTTTATCAGCCCAAAATGTGAACGAGAGGAAATTTGGAGTTTATTCAGCAATTCAGATCCGCTGTTGTCAATGCGAAATCATAACTGGGGTGAAAAGAGATAGAGTGCATCTGGAGGAAAGTCAAAGACCTCTGCTAAATGTCTATAGACAAATTATGGTAGGTATATATTGAAAATTTTCATAATCATACTTGCTTCGTAATTTTTTTTAACCATTGCCTCAAAGTTCTGTGTCTGATTAAGTTTTCACAGTTCCTAAAAAATCAGGGAAATCTGTCAAATCTTTTACATAAGCCATATCGAATAATAAAAATGCAAATTTTCCCTACCATGCAAAATTCTAAAAATAACGATCAACACTCGAAAAATGTTGAAAATATTATCAGTGTTGATTTTACCAAATCATAAAATATATTCAAAACCGTAAACAATGAAAAAATAGCAAAAAACTGATTGAAAATTCACCTCAAACAATCCTCATGTTAACAACAATAATAATACTTTTGTATTTTCAAAATAAAAAAACAATAATGGGTTGAATCAATAGATCATTTCACGAATTGAATGAAAACATTTATTAAAAAAATATCAGGGATTATTTTCAGTAGGAAGCAATTTAGTTGATGGTTGCTATGAATCTAGGGAAGTATAG
This sequence comes from Asobara japonica, assembly GCA_026005395.1. Classification (NCBI taxonomy): domain Eukaryota; kingdom Metazoa; phylum Arthropoda; class Insecta; order Hymenoptera; family Braconidae; genus Asobara; species Asobara japonica. The sequence goes on from BQMI01000028.1 coordinate 3,975,427, forward strand.
CTCAATATTTAATTCCCCAATTATGCCTTTGGTAATTAATTATTTATGTTCACCAGGGTCCATGGCTGCTGGAAAATCGAGTAATTCATTAAACAAGGTTCTGTGTTCCCTCGAACTTCTCTTCTGTATCATTGAAATCGGTATGATACCAAATTCAATTCCGTGCAGAAAATGCGACAGAAACTTCAACGGAAATTACAACTGAAGATAGAGCAGAAGATGCAGCCGAAGATGCCTTTCAGTCAAGAAAATACGTTTGATGATGAAAGTAATGTGTGGAAACCGAAGACAACAATCAAGAACAAGCCTCGTAATAACACAAAAAAAAATGCTCATAAACAGAGTTATGTTTTTTTATGTGACGAAAACCTTTCATTGAAATGAATAAAAAATTAAACTGTTCCTCTTTAGTGTGGATGTATTCATTTCTAACACACTAATTTTATGTATAAATCTTGTAACTGTGGAAAGACGTATGGAAAATCTCAGTTAAAATGCGATTCTGTTATTTGGTCATTGCAGAGTCAACTACTAGAGCTGATCATAGGCCTCGCATTTTCAAGAATGAAGAAATGTGAAAAGTATATATGGTGTAAAATTTCATTTGACAATAGACCAAATTATTTACGTAAAATGCTTGCGTCATACCTTTCGAAAAAATTTATTCATTTTATAGTCATGCGAAACTTCCCTGTCCTCATTTCCTAAAATTCCCTTAAATAATGACGATATATTATACCCTATACATTATGTTTTACAAATTTTATATTAAATGTTGGATATGCTCCAAAATAAAAGCATTAAAAAATGGATTTCGAATTTTTTCAAGTCAATAGTAAAATCATAACAGGTAAAAGCAAGGGTCATGGTAAAAGTAGGATGAGGGAAAATTCACAAAAATCTGAACAAATGAAAAACTTCACATAATTACTAAAGTATTGATCCGATGGTAATGATTAAAAAATTATCATTAATGGAATTTAATGCAAAATGACCAAAAGATTATTCCGATGTTAATTATTGAAACATTAATAAATTTCGTAAAGCACTGGTGAGTTACGCAAAAATTATTGATTCATCACGCGCCAGTTTTCATGGAAAATTTCAAAAATGGAAAAAAGTCGAATTTCGTAGAAAATTGGCAAAATTTTTTTACAATGTTAATTATTCAAAATGAATAGAATTGTTGAAGAACTAATGACCTAAGGACCATACATTTTTACACGGATATTTCATAGAAATTTCATCCAAAAATTTTGAAAAACTAAAAAAATGGAAAAAAACTCCAATTTTGTGCAAAAATGCTAAAACATTTTCGCAATGTTAAATTTCAAAAAAATCAAAGAATTGAATTTTTACGCAAACTTGATTAAAAAAATTGGTGTTAATTTTTATCGTTTTAAAAGACGTATTGCAACGTGGATGTTTTAAATGGGAAAATGGCCACTCAGCGTCCCACGTGACCAGCCCGGAGCGAGCCGCCCAGACCCTCCGAACGGTAGATGTCGTAAACTTTCTATATCTGAATTTTTTTCTTTTAATTGATAAAGTGTTTTATTTTTTGATTGAACAGCATCGCTTCTCGGCCTTTTGGCTAAGATCAAAGTGTAGTATCTGTTCTTATCAGCTTAATATCTGATACGCGTCCCATCGGGGCGCCAGTATATTAAACTGATTTTTGGAAATTGACGAACTCTGGGGCTTGCTCCGGGTTTGTCGCCGAGTCGTCCCAGCATTGCAGTGCAGTTGGGTTTGGCTCAATAAACGAAATAAACATAATCCAATAGTTAATGCAAACTATTCGCAAAAAAAAGTATTTTTGCAAAAACAAATTTTTCGAGAAAAAAATTTTTGAAAAAAAAATTCGAAAATTTCAAAAAATTTGTAAAATATGAGAAAATTTCACAATATTATCCTCTGCGAGAGGGCACGAGAGCACTATTAGCCCCCGCGAATGGGCAAATTCAATAAAAACGCACTTCTTCCGATGGTTTCCCCAATGAAAAGTCAAAATCCCTTTTATGCAACTAGGGAGCAAAGTACGCGATTCTGACCTCGCTTCGCTCGATGAAATCGCATTTTGCTTCCTCGAGGCCTAAAATATCGTGTACTCCTTGAGAGTAAAGGTACTTGCTCGCCAAATGTCATTACTCCCCTCGGCTTCGCCTCGGGTGTAATGACATTTGGCGAGCAAGTACCTTTACTCTCAAGGAGTACACGATATTTTAGGCCTCGAGGAAGCAAAATGCGATTTCATCGAGCGAAGTGAGATTAGAATCGCGCACTTTGCTCCCTAGATGCATAACAAAAATTGTCAAAACTAAAAAAAAGAAATGAACCCTCCGGAGGGACGGCAGGTCAGAAATGGACCCTCCGGAGGGACCGCAGGTCAGAAATGGACCCTTCGGAGGGACCGCAGGTATATTTTGGAAAATTCTGACCCTCCGGAGGGACCGCCCCTTGGAAAGGGTATCCCCTCCAATGTGACCCATTTATAATTATTATCCTCTGCTAGAACACTATTAGCCCCCGCGAATAGGCAAATTCACGAAAAATGCACTTCCCCCGAAGTTTCCCCAATGGAAAGTCAAAATCCCTTTTTTTTCACATTTTGGAAAATTCTGACCCTTCGGAGGGACCACCCCTCGGAAAGCGGATCCCCTCCAATGTGACTCATTTATAATTATTATCTTCTGCGAAAGCACTATTAGCACACGCGAAAGGGGAAATTCAATAAAAATAAAAAACAAAAGTATCAAAACTAAAAAAAAAATGAACCCTTCGGAGGGACCTCAGGTCAGAAATGAGACTTCCGGAGGGACCTCAGGTCAGAAAAAAGGCTTCCGGAGGGACTTCAGGTCAGAAATCAAGCCTCCGGTGTGAATCTTTCACATTATGTTCCACGAGAGCGCTATTAACCCCTGCGACACGGCGAACTCAATAATAAAAACTTTACAAATTTTTTTATTGTAATATAATTAAGGAGATAGCGGTTAAATTATCCCAAATTTTTAACACATGCACACACACATACACGCACACACACACATACACGCACACACACATACACGCACACGCACAGACACGTACGCACAGCCATTATTTCTTTTCCAAGCCTTATCTTTGTTTGCATTGTTCATTGTTCAAAATTTATACGTTTTTTTAATCAATTTTTCGACTAAACTGAACTTTCAGATTTCAATCATTTTTTAAAAAGTGACGATGAAAAATTAGAAACCCCATTTTTATCGTTTTCGTTTTTGAATGTTTTTCTCGTAATAAAATATTCAAAACTTTTCAACCAATTTGATAGATGTTTTACATAAAAAAAAGGACTTCTAGGACTTCTTGGAAATCAATACAATAAGAGTTCTTTTTTGTATTTAAACATCATTTATTTTACAATAATTATAATAATTTATGTTTTGATCAGTGCTTCCAGTTCCAATTAATGTGTATAAAAACCACCTCGATTCAGACAAGTTAAGTCTTCTCCAATTTGCAAAGATATTGCTATCACAAAAATGTGATTTTGTCACTTATCATTCACGATCCTTGGCTCACATGACGAGTATTCCTGAGAAGGGTTTTTTTGTATATATATATTGAGTAATGAGTCGAGTTGGTAAGAAATGACTAAAATTGGCGAGAATTATAATTGACAAATCATCCGTGAAAGATACAGGATAATGGAATAATACTCACGAAAAAATGCATACAACCGGTTGATATATCAATGTAGGGAGCAAGTCTTTCGCGTTATCAAATTGTAGCGCAGTAACATTCGACAAAAATATATAATTATGTATAAAATTGATTTAACTAAGTTTACGATTTTAAACCCCTGTGTGCGCGCTTCATGCGAGCATAGGGGCCGATTTTTGGGTCCATTATAAAGTCATAGATCACCGCTGTCCAGGAGTTGTGGTTGGGTAATTTATCGTAGAACTCGGAAGCAATACGGCGCACCTATAAAGTCGTAACAATGATCAGCAAGATCCGGATGGCTCCGCAAAAAAGACAAGACCATAGCAGTTTTTCAAAAATATAATGGCAAACAAAATTTTTGAAAAATCACGAGTGTGGTGAAGATTCGTATATTTTTAAATTTTCAATTTGGAAATTTCTAAAAAAAATTATCACCTCTGGAAGTCTTGAGCCCGGCACAGCTGGGAAGTCATGATGTTCATTATGATACCCTACGTTAAATGTAATATAATTCAACGGCCCATAATAACTGTAAGTTTCATATCCTTCTTTGTACATGTAGTGTTCAGAAATAAAGTGCCCAGCGACCGGATGTAACCCCATGGCCAAAACTCCACCCACTATGAAGTAGAGCAATACTTTTCCTCCTGGAAAACAAACAAATTGTTTATTTTAATTTTCATTTTCAATGTTTTACCATCTTCTTTCATTAACAATTGGAGATTATCTTTGTAACGTAACAGCCGTTTGTTTCTGACAGAAAGTGCAATCTATTCGGTCTAATATTGCTGAAACCAGTCCCACAAATTCAACGTCTGTGCTAAAATGCGTACTAGTCGAAAACTATCACAAATCAAAATTTAAGTGAAAGCAATGGGATAGTTTCAGAGCAATATCGATTCGTTAAAATTGTTTTGAAGAGATGTTTTAATTTGCATCGAAAATTCTTTTAATATTTGGAGAATTCTAGGTTAGTCTATTCTTGGAATTTCCAAGTGGCTAATTACTAGTCCTTGAATCTATCATGTAGAATAATAAAGAATATTAATATTTTGGATTACAATATGGATATAGATTGTGTAGATATCAAGAAGAACGTTCTTGCATTTCATCTTTAAACGTTAATATTAGGTTCAACAAAAGGATAAATCTAAAAAAAAAATCTTTACCGAAGTAGTACCACACGAGGGCATCAAATGTGAGTTGAATTAGCAAATTGACATATTCCCAAATGACTGGCGCTTTTGGGTACGTAATGAGTGGTCTGAATGAGTAGAAAAAGGGCTGCAAAAGGACCCAGCAAAGCTTTCCAAATGTCGTGCAGAATAGCTTAGCCTCTAGCAGGGTCGGCAAATCAGTGTCCAGGTATTCATCTCCTTGATACTGTAAATAATGATTAGTAATTAGGATCATTTATGCTTCATGAGGCTACGATGGCATAAAAATAGAAAAAATCTCAGACATTTGGAAAATAAAAACCGTGATTATTCTGAGAAATAGATTTTTTTTTTCAATTTCAAAATTAATAAAAATAACGAAAATATGTATCATTTCTATAATTTCTTAACTTGGAGAACTCAGTAGCAATTTGAAAAAAAAAAATTACCAATACTGAAAACATTCGAGAATTGCGGTTAATTTACAAATTTCCAAATCATCACAAATTAAAGGAAAATTATCCAGAAAATTCAAATCGTTGCACAGTTACAAAGAGTTCTTGATTCTCAAGCCTTTGCGAAATTCCCAAAACTGCCAGAGTTTCATAAATATCCAATTTTTCAAGGATTTCAAAATTTTCAGAATATTCCAAAAGATTTCAAAAATTATAATACAGCTTCAAATGAAAAAAAATTATGTTTGGGAATTTGAGAATTAAGATACCAACTCCCAAATCTTCCCGATTCTCAGAAAATACAAAATCTCCAAAATAAAAAAAAATCCAAAGCTTCAAAATTCTTATCAATATAATGATTTTTAGATTAAAAAAAAAAAACAAATTCATCATTTTCAAACACATCCATTTCAATTGATAAATTTGTAAAATTTCAGGGATTTCACGAACATAGAAAAAATACATCTACAACTTCTAAATTAAAAGAAAAAAAAGATAATTTTAGAAATACGAAAAATTGTAAAAATGACCAATTACTGACTGATTAGACGTATGATTATAGGATGAAGTAAACATACCCGATGATGCTCGAGGTGGTACTTCTTGAAGCTCACCGATATGGGCAAGCCTATGGGTAGGTTTGCGAAAAAACCGAATAATCTGTTAGCCATTGGTCTGCTATGTCCGAACGCTAGATTGTGAGCGATTTCATGGACAGCTGTAATTGAAAGAAACAATAAGTGTATTGGCCAAAACCACGTGCATAACTTCTATTAGGAAAAACAGTCATCATTCCACAAAATTTTTGACAAATTATCCTCAAGATATAACTCATTAATCAATGAGATTACCCAACATGAGTGAGTGATTGATGACTCCTCCGAAGCAATACGCCATAATGAGCAAAACTGGATAGCTCAAATCTTTGACAACAAACATCGAGGCAAATTGGATTAGAACCATGGCAGTCACGACCCATTTGAAATTAGGATCATAGCCGAAGAGTTTTTTTATCTGGGGATATTTCTCTGTAAACAAAATTCATATTATCCTCCACACTTTACAAAAATGAGCATGTTTACATGGCACCGTTTGTGCGCACAAAAAATTATGAATATTGATACCTAATATAAGTTTTCGCCGACTGGCATGTGGCTCTTCCGTCAAAACCCATTCGAAGTCAGTTCTCGACACGTGTTGTCCCATCGCTCATAAATAAAACATAAGTTGTTGGTTTTCCAATGTCACTCAAGAGTTTCAACAAAAAAATACCGGGTGATATTCACCGGTTGATTGTCACGTAGACCTGAGAAAGTTTTCACGAAGCACATGACTCATAGACCAATCGCTGTTGCCCAGATTAGATTACTTAACGTAATTTGTCGCTCACAGATGTCAGTCCTTGACTTTAAATTCGAAATATAACCTCATTTTTTTTGTTCTACAACTCGACAAGGGAAACGGAAGGGCATTGCATTAGAATGATATTTGATTGTTATCCGCTACTTTCTTTTTTTTGTCAATCACGACCGATTTATTTATTTGAAGATTAAACCGTCATCCACTCGTAATCTTAAGGTTTTCCTGAAGGGCCACGTCCCTCACTTCTCAATAGGAAAGATGTCCAGTTTACAAGAAATTGATTATATGTTAGAGACATGAGATAAGGACTTAGTTATCTTACAGGATAAATCTTAATTCTGAAAACCATTCTGACAACTGAAGTTACTTGTTTGATGTTTTTCCCCCAAATTTTGTCCAATTAGAGCCCACTTTTTGAGGTCACGTGACAGCTCAACGCCAGTTGATTTGTTTGATTTTTTTTTTTTTTTACAAAAGTTGCGATTTTCCGTCAAATCAGGATCTACCGGGCGGGCCCATTGGCCTCCTAAAATTTATTGAGATTTCTCAAATTATACATAGGCAAGCATAACACATCTCTTTTGATCTCCCATAAAATTTCATTCCGTTATAACAGTTTTTAGTCCATCGTTCGCCATCTATGACACAACGTCTGCACTGACATGCTTTTAACGGCCAGATGGCACCCGGGTCTCTTGTATTTACCGACAGCGCGTCACTTCCGATCTGGCACTTTGTCCTGTGACACTTTGTCGCACACCCGTATTCATCGTTTGTATAATTCACATTTGTAGCCGAATGAATCATCAAAGACATAATTTCGCAGTAGCTCATCAATTATTTTTCGTCGGTTAAGTTTGACAGTTTTATCAGACAAAATTTGGGGGGGGGGGGGGAAATAATCCTCCAAATACCCCTCGACCTTCAAAATTCATCGACCAATTCCCTCAAGTTTCTTACCCCTCTTCTCGCTACACAACGAAGCTATCGAGAATTATCCGATGATTTGGAAGGTCTTAGGGTATTATAACTGATAATGGCAGTTGAAAATCAAGATTCATTTTCTACTGCATATACTTTTTACCCTTTAGTCCATGTCGAGATTTTTTCTCGCTAAGTACCGAATTAGTACATTTCTTGCGTTCTGGGCCAATCATGACAAATTCACGCTCTCCCACGTGGTAGGCTAGACCTGGGGGGAGAGTGATGAGTTTTGCATGTGTAACTGTGCACCGTATAGCGGCAATCTATGGAAAAATATTCCCATATTCGGACGTTTTATGGCAGAATTTGACATGATACGATGACCACTTTTTCCATTTTATTGATTTTATTCAATTCTGATGAACTTAATATTTTATTTTTTTTTCACACATTAGTTGTAGCGGTGGCGCTTAGGAACTAATCACAGCTGGTTCAATGCACGGTGTCGAGAAAACTAATTTGAATTGAAGTGTATGGAAATATTGAAAGATTTATCACTAATTTAAGGATATAAGGGGTGTATCATATTGTCAACAATTTTAGAGTCTTTGAAGGTAAATTAAGTATTTTAAAAATGATGGACAACGCGTGTCTACATGTCTAACCTCCTTGCATGAGTAAGTTCTGCATTCATCCAATCTAATATTTTTTTATTGCAATTTCAGTATCAATAGCGTGTATGGAGTCCGCTTTCTTCCGGGGAAAAATTCATTACATTTTTGAAAAAATTAATATGTGTGAAAGATAGTCAGTTTCAAAGATTTTTGTAATTAAGTTCATTTACTCTGCATATGATTTCGAGCCGCCCAAATTTGAATTTTCGTTCTATATTGGAAGCTATTTCGGAAGAATTCGGAATTTATTCAACCAATGTAACTACAAATCTGATGAGTTGCCCTGTGCTAGGTCCATCTATTTCGTCGAATTGCCCATTTCAATATCTCTTGAATTTGATGAGATTCATGCGCAATGGAGTGTAATATATATTTAATCAGTTGAGCAACCAATTGTAAATATTCCACGACTCTTGACAATTTCAATCATGTGAAAAAAATATTTTCAAAAAAGTCTTCAAGACTTTGTTATTACACGTCAATAGTAATCTTTATTTTTAAATTATGGCGATTCTGTTTCACATCTACCCACTACTATTTTTCTCCAAACTCACGTATTGGACTTTTTACAGGTAAAAATTATCCTGGTCACGTTGGTCTCCCCAGAAGAAAATCATCGAAAAAATCTGATGATGTCTGCATCTAGTCACTAATTTCTACACTCGAAGGATACAAATAATCAATCAATAATGTATAACTTCAATCCGCCGAAGATGGCTTTGCCTCCGAGTATCAATGAGGAGGAGAAGAGAGTTTTCCTGCAAGATCGTGTGTGGGACCAAGTCGCGGTTTATTTGATAGGGAATCAACAGAGGTTTCGAGAGAACATTGTGATCCCACGGGGGGTTGTTCCAGTTCATATAAAGACAAATGAGGAGAAATTCATTGAATCTGCAATGGAGAGTTGTGTATTTAAAAGCATCATGAGCTGTGTTTTAGGTATATGGAAAAATTGCTTCTGACAGTCATCACTTATGACAAAATATAGCTATAGACAAGTTTTCGCTTTATAGAAAATATATTCTGAATTTTGGAGTTTTCCTATAACTTTGTTAATGCCTCAAGTGACTCGTCTAGTTGATTCACCCGTAGAACAAAATTTCTCATACCACCGGTGAAACAAAATATTTTCTTGAGTTTGGTCTTTTTTTTTATTCCTGTTTTTTTAAATAGTAACTGTTGTACTTTTCACGGAGATTTCACTCACATCCAGTTTATTGAAGAATTTCACTCTACCATGAACTGTTCTAGATTGTCAGCAATGTTTTCGAACCTGGAGATCCGTGGAAAAATAGATTTCAGGAATTTGGGGCCGACAGCAAGTTGCCTATCGGAAAGTTAAAAATTTACTTCAAATTGTGTGTGGTTTTTTCTCAAATTTTAGGGTTCGGTTTGGGGGCGGCCATCGGTCTTTTCACTTCCAGTGTGAACCCTAATGTAGCCGCTGTGGAAAAACAACAAACTGCGCGGGAAATCTTCAGAGAAATGAAATCAACAACGATTGGATATGCGAAGAATTTCGCTGCCATTGGATGTGTCTTTGCAGGTGTTGAGTGCTGCATTGAATCAGTAAGTTTTCGATATTTTTATCTCTCAGTAGAATTCCTCTAATTTTGACGGCAACTATTTCCACAAAAATGCAATTACATTCTTACCGAGTCTCAACGAAAAAGTCTCATGTAATCTTCCTTTCAACGGAAGCACACTTGAGATAACGGTTGTCTGATTCAGCTTCGGGGTCACAATTCTTGGTACTGAAACTAAGAAAATTATGGGAAAAATTGATGCATGTGTGGTCAATCTGTAAAGGTTTATTCATCAATTCGTTGTAGACATGTTTATAAAAAATTATTAAACTTTCAGTACCGAGGAAAAACCGATTGGAAGAATGGTACATACGCAGGTGGCCTAACTGGAGGTCTCATAGGTCTCAGAGGTAAGTCTTTGATTGAGTCTCGTGATTTGTTGGAGAACGTCGTAGGCACTATTCCACAAGAGACGATGTATCTTCACGTTTTATACAATTGTTCAGCAACTTAAATAACTTCAGAGGCAATTTTTTGTTTGGAGAAATGAAACGATTTTGTTTGACATAATTTAGATTCTTTTTATATGCTTTTTCCATTTTTTTAAAACATTTTTTTGAGGAAACTTGTTTGAAACTCAAATGAGTGTAAGTGATTTTTGAGGTTTTTGGGTCTATAAAAATCTCTCTCTGCCAGCTTGCCTTTGAAGAAATTTCGAAAAATTATATTGTGAAGATTTCCTGTCCCTCATGCAATTTTTATCCCACGAAAAAAAAAACAAATTTCAATCGAATAAATTGGTTTTTTGCAACAAAAAAGGTTTAAAATTCCTAACGATACGTGCTTTTCTTGGTCTCAGCTCATTCATCTTCAATTTTGCTAAGAGCATTTTCTGTAACTGAAAAACGCAAAATTTGTTGCAAAAAAAAAAAATCACTGGATTTTCTTCTTTTTTTCTGTAGTGCACGACTTTTTACTTGAACGCTATTTAAGGATGTTTGTCCACTAGAATAAAAAGAGTGATCAAATCTTGAAAAAAAGGCACTCTCAATGTGTTCACCCAATAGAACATAATTTCACAATTCTAAATCGATTTAAAAGCTTTTACGCGGGATCCCATATCAACTTTTAAAGAAGTATTGTTCTAGATAAACTTCTCAATGACAAAAACAAGACAAACTTTTGTGAAACATATCCAGTTAAACAGTCAGTGTCTTAAATGTACCCAAGGAATTTTACAGGATTTGGAAATTGAAAAAAATTTTCACGAAATAATCCAAGTGTTATTTTATGAAAAGTTTCATTCAGTTGTAAAATCTGTACAAAGAAGTTATAAAAACTTGAAACTCTGAAATGCATAATTTTGTATGCTATTCACATACAGTTCAACTATGAAATTTTCTTGAAAGCATTTCGTAAACAATTAATTGAAGATTATAACATTTTGTGATAGTGACAGGGATTGAAGTCACAATTGGACAGTTCTATTAAAGCTTTTTTGCAGCGCCCAACGAGTCCTAAAACTTGGTGTAAAAGAAAATTTAAGTATGTGGCTTAGTTGTCGAGACACAAAAAAAAATAATGCCAGCCTAAAACAGACTTATTTCGGTTGGCCACTTCGCTAAAATACAACCGTGCACTTGAATTTTTAACATTGATTATTTTTTACTCCATCCAAAGAGACAAACATCCTTAAAAAAAATTAGATAAGATTTTGACGTTCATGGTCAATTATACGCAACTCAACAATCAACAAATATTGCAGCGGGTATCAAGGCGGGCATAATTGGCGCTGCTGGTTTCGCAGCTTTCTCAACGGCCATCGACTACTACATGCACAAGTAAGGCGGACCATTGTACATAACTGTATAAATGAAATTATGTTAATTAAATTCGTCACGTTCGTCATAATAAAAAATAAATGCTTATATAAGTACTGAGAATATCTTAAAGATTATTGACAGAATACTTGATCCGCTTATTCTGTATTTTGGTTATACACCACAGATCGTAATTCCGAGTAATTCAATTCTTGTTACTTTATGAAAAGTACAAAAGTGTAAAAAAAAAACTGGTAAAATAAGTCTAATTATCGAGTAGTTCAAGATGTGGAGGATGCAAAGATCTTTTCATTCCTTATCACAGTTGAAGGAAGATTCTCTCATTTATCCTCAGAAAATAGAATATGAAAGGAATAATTTCAAGTCTGGAATTACAAAATTGGACTAAAACTTAGAGCCCCATTATCTCCGTCACTATTGATTTTATGAAAACAAAAGTTAAACTACATTTTTTGTAGGATTCTTTCTTCTATACAAAAAATATAATTGACAACTTTCACTAAAATTCTATAGGGTACGAGCTAAATCCAATTTTTCTCGCGACGTTTTGCCATATAGCCCAAGAGCTGTAAAAAAAAATGTTAAAAAATTGCACAAAAATCAGACACTGTCACTCATTAGGCTTTCAAGTTTAATCTTAGAATCTAATCAGTTGTGAGTGAGAAAAAAGGAACCATGAGTGCGCAGCAGTATTAAATCTTATGTACAAAATAGAGCCAATACTATTTATCCCATTGCAAAAAAACATGGAATTATTTATTGTTTAAATAAAAAAAAAAAAAAGAAGGGCTGCAAGGCACTTTTCAGGCTGATTATCTGTGATATTCTGCTTATGAATGGGAATTCTTCGTGTCAGTCACACCTTAACCACGAAAACTATCGAATTACCAAAAATATATCAAGTTTTATTCCGACAATTTGATACGTATGGAATTGCGCAACGGATGTCAGCATGAATTATGCACAACGTGGACTTTTGTACCGTTACACACTGCTAAAATGCTTATCCTCGATTTTGTTGTGATTGGTTTTCTTTTTTGGCACCTGACAAGAAGAAACATTTCAGTCCTCAATTAATCACTTTTGAAGGTTTACAATTGCTGATGTTGAATTTGGGCCTGCACTGCAGCCAACATCTCCTGCATTCGACGAATTTCGGCATCTTTTTCCTGAAGCTTGCGGTCTATTTCAGAACCTACGGGCTTCTCCGGCTCAATTACCCTAGGATTTAAAAAAACGATAAAATGAAATCACTAAATCTAAAATTATATCACTCTATCAATTATCATCAATCATTTGACTTTTCAAAGTCAAGGGGGTCTCCCCTTGAAAGAAGATATCAAATTCCGAACTTCTAGTCCGTTCAGAAAATTTAACTAGGGTTTTTGGAGCACGTGAAATCTTTGGGAACTAATTATTTATTAATGAACCACTTTTGGAAAATTTCTTTCTGAAAATTTGCCTCTTGAGATTTTTCTTTATCAGCAATAAACAAAAAAATCCTCGTGCCGATTTCTTATTGATTAAAATATTATCTGAGAATGTTTCTTCAGACTCACGTTTGTCTTCTTGGTGGTGCAGGCGCTCCTTTAGCCAGCCTCTCGCTTCGATAATTTTCATAGTGTACTTCCTGAGTTACTTCCTGTAGATCTTGCATGTGAGCACTGAGGACAATGTAGGCAAAAATGTGTATTTCATTCAACTGAATTCTATTTCATTAAAATGACCAAGTTTTGGGATGTGAAGGGCAAAACAAAATCATTCTGAAAACAAGTAAAAATGCACTGATTTCGTTATTACTGAACTTACATGAGCATAGTCCTAAGTTTGATAAAATCACAGTGATCGGGGTTTTCGACCTCGACGACACCCCAAGGGTAGAGTCTGCCCCTGACCTTCCTTCCTTTAACCTCGAGCAGAGTATTAGCCCCACATACAGCAAATGGCATGGCTTCTTTTAGTTGCCTCACCTATAAATGCAATAATTTGTCCTAATGAGTATTATACATAATAATTCGAGTCCTTGCAGCGATTTAATAAACTCATGATAAAAGTCTTAGGTTGAGTAGGAAAGTAAAAATTATGGTTTTTGAACAAACAGAAGGTAAGGAAGGGAAACATGGATCACACAATTATTTTCCTTCAATTCAGTTAATTTATGCCAAAAAAATATTCAGCGCCAAGACAATTTTGTATTCATCTTCGTTAATAGCAATTTCTGATGGTGAAAAAAAGCATGTATTATGATTTAATCCCACCTGTTCCTTGTAATCTTCGTCCTCATCACTATCGCAATCTGGTAATGAGTAAATCTTGATTCCGTGTTCCTCGATCTCCTCCATAACACGTTTCTTTAGGCGCAAAACCTCCTTCTTCGTCAAGACATCGGCCTTAGCGATCACTGGTACAATGTTCACCTTATTGTGCAATTGTTTCATGAACTCGATGTCCAGAGGCTTGAGCCCATGTCCAAATGGTGAAATGAAGTAGAAGCAACAGTGTATCCTGTTATCGACGATATTTCGCCGATTGAGACCACTCTCGTCCCTCAGGAATCTGCACAGAAATTTATCATGTTAAGGTTTGGTAGAGCAACTTGCTGTTCCAGAAAATCATCTTGGTTGACGTTAATCCAGAAGATACCCTTGAAACATATCATGAGTCCAGTCTCGCCATGAACTTTTCCAGTTACGTATACATATCTATAGTGAATGTACTGACATTTCGTTGGTTTCTACTTGAAAATAATTTCAATATAAAATCATTGACATTACAAAATGGTACTGCAAACCTCTCGAATTGATCATCAATGTACTGGAAGATAGCCTTAAAACAGTCGGTATTGTCAATTGCATCGCCATATCCTGGAGTGTCCACCACAGTTAGTCGCAGTTTAACGCCCCTTTCCTCAATTTCTACGGTCGAGGCATCGAGTTTGACCGTCTGCTTGGTCTTCTCGACGGCGTCCGGAATCATTCGCTCGGGGTAGAGGTCGGTGAGAAAGAGACTGTTCACTAAGGTTGACTTGCCCAACCCAGACTCACCCACCACCATTAACGTAAACTCAAAACCCTTCTTCACGGACTTCCTATGGACCTGGTTGGGCAGATTGGCGAAACCGACATATCCTGCGGTCTCCAGACTAGAAAACTGAAATAGAAAAAGGGACGGGTGATAAGGAGTGGCATATTAGAAATGCAGTGTGTGACTCCGGAAATGACCAGAGATAGATGCCGAACATTCATGTTCTCTCGTGGAAAAATTGTATGGATGAAAAAATATATGTGAATCATATCCACATGCTTTATCATTTACGAAAAAATGGCATGTTTAGGATATAATGTTTAGACTTTCCAATGAAAATACAAACGTAAATACATTCTTACAAATTAAAGTTATAACTATTTTACGACAGGCCTGACTGACTACCGCGGAAAGAATAACTAATTAAATGCTAATTTCACAGCACTATGGTAAGATTTCTTTTCACTAAACTGTTGTAATTCTACTATAGAGGTCTAAACTTTCCACTTTGTGAGTAGATCTATAACGTATATGAAAGTAGATATAAATATATATAGAATTCAATCGCTTTCGGAGGGCTCGATAGGAATCTCGGAGGAATTTGAGTTATGCGCTAGTCAACATCGGCATTGGAGCCCTCGCACAGGGTTCAAAATTCAATTTAGAAAATTATTGACAATAATCATTTTTGGAAAGGTTCTAAAATACATTCTTTGTACAAAATCGAAATCACTCTAAAAATTTCATTTTCAATTTTTTCTTAACATTCTTCTTTTCCGAAGAAACTCGTTAGATTTCCACTCATGAGAAGTAACTTCTGTCACACATTGAGTAATTCATGAAATTTGACCAATTTGAGTCGAGCTATATTAAAAATCTAACTAGGATTGAATGCAAGTACTGTCCGGGTTCATTATAACCTTCTTTTTTCTAAAAAAAATCCTTACCGTTTTGACACTTTCACTAGACATCCTCGTAGTTTGCAAAAACAGTAATGAAATCAACACAAACGTATAATGAGAGCTAATTACGGGGTAATGAGGGGAATGCTATTAACTAAAGGACTCTAAAACAATACGAGGACTGCCGGACGCCGTTGACTGTCAGAGTAACAGGTACACATACATAGACATGTGCATACATATACATGCGATATGTAGCAATCTCTCTTTCCAACGCCAATTGTGACTGGCGAATGTTTATTTTGGATGGTACAATTTTTTGATACAGTGCGGCCCATTTCCCCTGACTCCTATGCTCTCATTGGTCGATTATTTTCGCATCCACCAATTCCCATTCATCAAAGGACGGGGGCTGCTGAAGAATTGTTTGGAGCTATAGGATGTGCCAGGGGGGTTGAAGGCGTGGCAATAATGAAGGAATCGCACACAACTGAAGTGATTGGAATCACTAACATCGCGCGGTTCACTAGACTTGATGATAACTTTGATAAAACTGTTTGGTCTCTTACAAATGTTCTCATTATGATAAGGCTGTTTTTTTGTAATTAAACTAAAATGGGCAACAATGCCAGAATTTGTTTTATCGAAAACGCTTACTGATCATTTCAAATATTTTAAGATGATTTTTTTGCATGGAAGGTCCGCATTTGTATTGATAATTCGAAAAAATAGAAGAGTGGATGAAATCATTAAAAAAAAAAAAATTCAAAGCAAATTTCCAAATGAGAAAATTTCAAGTAAACTTACCATGTAATTTTGGAAATATGAAATTTCGAAAACGAAAACTATCGTTTTTCCCACTTTGTTATATTTTATATATCAAAACTGATATATATGTATGTAGTAAATGTGTCGGCAAATTTTAGGACTTGCCTATAGCAATTCAGTCACTCATGTTCATTATAATTTTGAAACGTTGGAATAAATCAAATTTGCATAAAAATGCACATAACTGTCAAGAAGGCATACTGTTTACACCAACAAATATTCAGATGTTTTTCGCACAAAATTTCCTCAAGAAAATCTACATATTTTCATTTTTCCACCGTAACCATAATATTCTATTCCAATTTCGCGTTTTTTTTTATTAAAAGGAAAAAAAGTTGTGTAATTAAATTATCCGTATATTAGATGCCGACTTACAAAATACATTAACGCCGGTACAATAAACATTTACAATGAAAATTACAAGAGACAAATATTTCTATGTTCATCATTATGACTCTATATAATTGTTCCATCGAGTTATTTATGAGGCAAACATCTACTTTATTTTCATGAAATAATGGATTCATATACAAGCATTGTTTTACATAGTTTTTTTCTGTCAATGTTTCATTCTTGTTTACAGGCATTGAATTTATTTATTATTTCTGACACTTCAATGACCATAAAAAAAAAACGTATGTCCCATCAATTCTACTGAATCGATCAAGTTAGTATTTGACAATCCATTTTTCTTTTTGTTCTTATAATACATCCATTATCTGCGCGCATTCGTTATCACGCACGCATCACTCATTAATTCAAAATCATTTAACGCATTTTACTTTTTATTCATTTATTCATTCGACAATTGTACCCAATGCAATATTTTTTCTTATGATAATCAACTGCCGGGACAATTACTCAGAAATTAGGCTTTCGATAGAGGAAGGGGTAAAAGTTGTATGGATTTATCATTTCTTTTTTTTTTTTTTTATACAAAATATCAATTAAAAACAAATTGAATAGTCCAATTCAATTGCCTGCAGCGGGACCTTCAGTTTCATCGCTGCAAATAACACAAAAGATTTTTTTTTTATAAAATATAATCAATAATTAAACCATAATCAGTGATGATGAATGATGTCGATGAACCCGTTGATCTTGAATATTTATTCAATATTTCAAGTACCAGAAATTATGATAATGAGCTTTGATAATGAAAAAAAATTGTATTTTGCATATTTTTTTGTTTCACATTTTACCCTTGTTTTTGGTGAACTTTCATAATTATCGACCATTTGTACACATTATGGTTTCATGAGCTCCATCTTAGGGGGAGGGGCGGATTATTATCAACAATATGAACTTGACTTTACATAACACTAAGTATGTTCCATTTCCTTTTCAGTTTTTATAAATATTAGTTCATAATCAAATGTCCACTTTACATTTACGTTATCGTATTTTGATTGGGGGAAAAAGACTAAAGATAGAGTGTTCTTTGTAGAACTTATTAACTAGTGAGCTCAATAATGAACAAATTGTAAATAGAAAAATTATGATTTTTTTTTTGGAGATTTAACTGAAAAACTATAAAAATTGTAATATTCGCTTAGGACTTCATAATTCTTTCCCTAGATGAGAAAACCCACAACATTTCTTTACGTTTTTTTTTATATCTTTTTCTATTTTTGTATTTTCTTAGTGGCTTTTACTGTTTGTTTCTTAATCAACGATGGTTTGGTAAAAATAATGTCCCCATGATTGTTTTATGATTCCTTTTTAGGGAGAGTTTGAACTATGGTAATGTTACTTTTTTCGCGGGGAAAAAAAATGAACAATTTACTTGGGATTCTCGTCCCCAACTTTTTCGTCCCGCGGCTTGGCCCCACCGTAAATACCACTGCTTTTGCTGGATTCAGCTAGGGCATTTACAGGATCTTTGACGGTTCTCTTTAGAAGCTGAAGACGTTTTCTTCCAGTGGTATCTGGAAAAAATGAAAAATACAAGTTTTTTATGTAATTTTTGTATCACTTTATATTTTTTTTTACACTAAGAAAAAGTATTTTGTACATAGTACAAGCGGTGTCTGTGGCAAGAAGCTATGTATGTTTGAGTTGTTCTGCTCTTTTCTGAATTCATTCAGTACAGGACCAATGTAAAAAATATCGGTTTCTCTATAAAAGAACGTGTGTGGCATACAAGATTTCAATTTAAACGAAACAGTTGTCTCACCTGGTGCTGGTTCTTGGAGGAATGGTTCATCCTGGAAGGATTTGCTGCGATCACCAGGGCCTCCTCTACCACTCCTTCCTGCTCCTCCACCACCACCGCCGCCGCCGCCACCACCACCACCACCACTACCGCCGTAGGATCTGGGTCCCCCACGATCAGAGCCACCACGTGATGCCCAATCACGATTTCCATCATCATTGAAATTACCATAGTTTCCTTGATTTCGCCCTCTCATGTCTCCACCACCACCGCCATAACCACCACCTCCGGGCCGACCACCAGGACCTCCCTGTTGCCTCCTGTCATTATATCCTGTTAAAAACAATTATTAATCAATGTTCGTTAAGTAGAGACACAAGGTAAGGATGGTGGTACTGTTTTGGTTGTAGCCCTATACTTCAGCTTCAAAAATTCTCCAATCAAATTTGTCTCCCACAATTTCTCTTTACTCCAATCTCTGCACATTGATATTACATTAGAAAACTCCAAAAATTTGAAAAGTTGAAAATTTCCGATGCTTTAGAAAATATCACATCTTTCAGAGGTTTGTCGTTATTCCCCATTTTTGGTGTAACAACATTTGTAATCATTCCTCTAGACCTAGCACAACGAGACTTTAAAAATTCAAAGAGAAGAGAAAAAGATCTGAGCGTAAGTAAAAAATTAGCTAAATACAAGGAAAAAATTGAATTCCACATTCGGTTTCTGTTAAATCACTCTAAATGCATTATGGATAGTAAAAGAACATTATGAAATAAATTTTTAGAAGTGTCACTTTGATTCACAAAGTAGTTTGCATCGACATTACTGTCTTTTCTTTACATTCGTTGAAAAAATAAGAAATTCAGTGGTTTTGTGGAATACGTTCGACTCTAACGAGGATTGGGGAATTGAGCATCAAACCTTTTCGTTCCACTTTTTTTCACAGCAAATGCTTGTTTACAAAAATTCCGTATGTCATTTGGATGAAGCGTCAATAGTAAAAAAATGATGGCTCACGAAATCACTAAGCAAAATCACTAAAATCTACTCTAATTCAATAAACCCAAACAACTCAAACGTGAGCAGGCAAGCGAACTACTAAAGTTACTAAATAAAATTCTATAAAAGATTATCAGTATCTGTGTAAAATGTGAGCATTCACTTGAAGTTCAGTTTTTACCAAATATTCAAGATTTCTTGGTCCAGTGATTATGCAAAACTAATCCCCCGACTATCACTATAGTTGCAACATTAATCCGGTCCGTCAAGTTTGGCTAAAAAATTACTAGCGCTTTGCGTTCGAGATTTTTTCACCAGTCACATCTGACTCCTTTATTAAGTTGCCATGGGCCTTTCATGTGGTTCTATAAGTCAGGACTTTTATCTCAGTATTCTTTCTCTGATTGTTTTTCTCTAATTCAATGTCTGTCGTAATTTGAGCAGACACGACTACACCTTTGTGCTGAAGTGGTAAAACGAGGCAAGTACATGTATCAGTAGCATCGATCGCTAACAAGCGTCTCTTTTGAAGCACTTAATTGTCTGTACAAAAAGTTTTACATGGAATTAGACAAACGTAAAAGAATAAGCTCGGAGGTAAAACTCACCTCATTTTACCACTTCCCTAGTCTTCTCATTGAAAGCATCATTAATTATTTGGTACAGAACTGATGTGATGAAATTTGCATCAGTGAATAACAAGCAAAGTGATCTAGGTGAATTGACACTAAAACACGGAACGTTATGCCATGCATAACGCTTACTCGGGTACATAGAAGAACTACCAAAACCTCCGCCAGATCCAGGTCCACCGCCAGTAGGTCGACCGCCTTTTCTGTCAAATCCACCCCTATTGTCTCTCTTCCCTTCAGCAATATCAACTTTAACTTCGTGATCATCCACAAATATTCCACCGTTCATTTGCAGGGCGATCTCTAAGTCACCCACCGTTGCAAACTCGACATAGCAAAAACCTTTAAACCTGAAATAATGAGAAGCTATAGTACTACAGCAAACTATTGAAAGATTTTCTGGGATTGAATTTTTCAATTGGATTATGTGAGAACATTTTAAAGGCAAAATGATGCACAAGTACATTCTACAATATATCGAGTTTTCAAGCATTTCCTTGTTAGAAATGCATAACTAAAATTGTTTTACAAAACCGTAGAGGACTTCGTTTAGGATGTTAGGGATGATTTTGTAGATGACAATTCCTATTGAATATAATTGCCTCTAGATTGCATCAGGTACCTATTAATACGAACTTGCATGGACAAATAATTTCATATTTTAATCTTAGAAATGCATTTGTAACCTGTTACTCATTTTTTTCTAAAAGTTTTGAAAAATCGTCGGATAATTACCTGTCGGTTTCTCGATCCTTGACTAATCTAACACTTTTAATACTCAATGAGGAAAACATCTTATCAATGTCTCTTTGAACAATTCCATCCGGTAGATTCCCAACGTAGGCGGTATATGGGGGTTCAGTGGGCATGGGTTTTCTGCTGCCTCTGTGACAAATAATTATTTAAGCCATCAAAATAGATGTGATGTAATGTCGGTACACATCATACTACATACACTGTAATAAGCCCATTTTTCCGCGGCATAAGTGTCCACTTAATGCGGCATTACATGGTACCCAAAGCAAATTATGTGCGCGGCCGTTCTATTTAAAACAAGCATGTGACTCCTCCTAATAGCCGATGGTCAAATTATGATTTAGCCCTCTTAATTCTTTGATTTTTTTTTATGGATTCCGTTAATAGCCCACCGTCCACCGACTTAGGAAATTCCACTGACGAAACTAAGTGTAGCCAAAGTAGGCTTCAACCTATTGAAACATTGCATTTACTAGCTATTTGTTGTTGCAGAAAAATACTACGCTTTTTTCTTATTCTATTCAATAGAATTCGTACCATTGAAGTTTTTTGAATCTACATTCCGGAAGTTGGCACAGTTTAATCGAAGGTTTTTGCACACGTGAAGTGGTTCGTGATGTGCCAATGTCATAAAATTCCGATTGTGGTCTGCTCGATATATAATGAAACTAAACTCAAGAATCTCAACTATACCTTTATAATATTTAGAAATTTGATACAAGTTTCAATTCGCCAATTTGATGCGATATCGCTTCCTGCACTCACAGTGCTTTAAAATTGGTGAGTAAATTGGCGCCAAAAATTACGGACGTCAACATATGGTCGATTATTAGTTGAAACTCCCACAAACCCAGAATCATTCACGCAATTTCAGATTTTCTACGTGTAAACTAGGCTTTTTTAATTACTCGACATCAAAAGATGAAAATATAAACAACCTTTTCTTATATTTCCCATAAAGTCAAAACGTGAATCTGAAGATAGTGAAATTTTGATTCAGAAATTTTTGTTAAGAGTTAAATAAATTAAACAACAAAAGTAATTTCCCAAATCTCAAAAAGCGAACCTCGCTGGTGATCTAGGACCTATGCCATAGCCTAGATGTGTGTGTACGTTTTTCGTCGCAAAAGTATAAAAAAGTTTAAAATAACGCAGGGTACAGAAAGTATATTACCCAACTACTGAACGTCAATTCGCGTTCATTAATCCATTGTTCAATGACATTGGATAAATAAGGGTTACATTCTAAAAGTCACCAGATCGAAATGAGGGGGGGGGGGGTATCCCGCGAGAAATTAAAGTAGATTTTAATTACCCTACGTTATTTTCATAATTTTCATGGCTTTTAGGCCCGAAATCAACATCTACACACATCGGCGCTATGCTACGCTATTCCATGTATACAGCGTCACCATCACATCGCCAGGGCTGAATATACCTGAAATTTTGAGATTTATTAAGCAATGCATCGATGTTGATAATGTCCAACTTTTACTCTAGCATAAGTTTCACACATTTTCTTTCCATCATTGACAGTGAACGAAACCGGAAAAATAATGGAAAAACTCGGAATCAATCACTACTGACCCCTCCTTCAGGGGCACGCTCGACTTTTCCCCATTTTCGCGAAGCGCCTTAATTGTTCGGCTCGCACATCAATCAAAAGCACCTGTCAAATTCAAAATATTTGATGAAAAAATGGAGCATAATGTTGATAACACTTCATGTTTTTTCATGGTTTGCTCCAAAAAAAAGCCGCGTGCTCGCTCCCATGTTTCGCATAGTGGCCTTGCGCCGAAAACAAAATGATCCCCCCTTGGCACAAAAACTTAACCTTAAAATCCAAATTTTTAATATCGCGGATAGTCTGTCCCTTTATCACTTTCACATTTCTCCACATTTTACGCTGTTATGCAGTTGAGTTCTTGCTTTGTGGGTTATTTCGATGATATTGAAATTTACTGTGATGATACTTGCCTAAAATCGTCATAATAACCACCTCGACCTGCCATGTTGGATGCGAGAGAACTAATAGACCGGGGAGAGCGTGCGCGGCGCTCTTGCTAGTTACAGTGGGGCCAATCTAAGAATATTGAAAAAAAAAAGTTTTCTTCATTATGATTTTGAACGTGTAAATGAAATCAAAATGTGTTTACTTGACACTGAGATATAAAAATCGAAAAAATCAAAAATATGAATTTTGTTTGTAATACTTTTTTATAAAAATGAAAAAGAGTATTCGGATCATTCGATTTCTTAAAAGTTTCCGTATGAAATGATTGTTTTCGCTGGGATTTTCCGATCTCACCTTCGTAAAAATTCATGAATGAGTGGGCTTTAAATCAATTAATTTATAGGGTGAGGCTTTGAGAAAATTAAATCTTTAAAATAATTCTTGAAAAAAAAATTCCAAAGGTTTAGTTTAAATGACATATATGAGATGTTGGCATAAAGAATAAGACAGTTCTGTCAAATATTTTATTTTAATCGATTCTTCTTAATTAGTATTGGTGCAGAGTATAAAGAATCCCGCGGCCTTCTCCTCAAGTTTTCCTCTACCTTAATTGTTTTTTGTCCTGAGAATATCAAATCTTGGCAATCGGGTTTTTCAACTTTTATGGAACTAGTGAAATAGCTTTCGGTTGAGTGTGTATTGGTTTGCTCTTCAGTCTTCGTCAATTCGTCGATATCACATATTTCTTGTTTTATACTACTGCTTAAATCGGTTGCTGTTAGATCCTTGTATTCTTCATCTTCCACTGTTGTCAATTTGTTGGAATCAGTAGGTTCCTGTTTTATGGAGATGTTAAAATGAGTCTCTTTCAAATCTTCCTTGTCTTGGTCTCGAGTCACCAATTCTCCGTCATCCGCAGTTTCCTCTTTAATGAAAGTGAGCGAGAAATTTTCTTCTAAATTAGCCGTTTCTTGTTTAATGGAATTGGCCAAATCCTCATTTTGGTCTTTAATTTTTATATTCTCTAGAGTGTTATTTGCTGGAGGTGCCTCGGTTGGGTCCATCTTGGATGAACCGTCTGCAAGAACCAGTAAAAATCCACTCGATGATAGCGAAGAACTGTTCTTACTAGGAGGACTACAGTCATAGCCTGCTGATTGCTGCAGGCGTGAGATCCCATCCTGTAAAATTATTGAGACAAAACAATTTGAAATTCTCTTCAATGATACTACTAGATTTGCTAATACTTATGCCCAAAATCCATGTAGCCAAAACTGCGACAGTGCAGTAAGTTGCAAGGGATACTTGGGAACGTTTAGGTGAAATAGTTATTAGCCTGAAGTAAACTTACCGCTCCTAATTCCAGAGGAATAGCAGTAGATTTCAGTGTCACGACTGAACGATCCATAGTATGTGTCTCTCCATTTGAAAGAGTTGTCACAAATTTGTCTACGATGTCTCCTCTCGCAAAATGTAGCTCACATAGAACATGAAAGTCTTTGACTTTCCGACCAATAATGCGCTCCCACTGTTTCCTGCGAGGACAAGTCTGAAATCCAAGCACATATCTGATGAACACCCACTAAAGCCCAGTACGAACAAATGTGTGAATATTTTGACGAAATTGAGAGTATTCAAACATGCATTTATGATATACGAATTTTTTTTCAACTAAGTTTTACAAACTTGATAAAATCGAACATTTTGGAAAGAACTTTTTTTGGAACAATTCCAACACTAATATAAGGTACAACTTAAACGATTTGTTTTATTGTTCCTTCAATTGAAATTTTTGGATTGTTCCCAGACTAGCCTTCATATAATTATGGATCAAATTAATCTGTTATTAGAGAGAACCAATACTAACCTCAGGTGGGACTTTAAAAAACTTTGGGTTAGGCTTGCCACATGATTTATTTTTCCTCATCTCCGCTACAGTCCCGGATTTACATCCAGGAAATGCACAAATCCTCCTCATTTTTGTTACATACCTCTGATTTTTTTCGTAAATGCAGGATGAGTTCGGGGACAGTTTGTAAATCAAAACAATGGTGCACCGGAGAACCTATATATGTATATTTGTGTCAACTTTAGCGTACGTACGACTTCAGCGCCACGTGGAGGCTTCTTCTAAAAACTTCACTAAACATTAAAAAGAGATGTATAAAAATTGAAGAATTAAGAAATTTACGAATTTAAAAAGTCCATAAGAGCGAAATGTCTAGATTTTTTTAGAACTTCCACATTGTAGGTTTCAAATGTCCGATAACCGGTGCGCATGCAATAACTGGGCCGTGTGCAGTGTGTATGGTTACCCCACGTGTAACGTCGATAATATACCGATGGTTTCGGGAGCTTATGACGAGGCTCACATCTGCTAGATCGTGAAAGAAAGTGCCAGGTTAGTTAGTCCGTTCTAGAAGCAAATATTTAATAGGTTGTCGCTGTAATAAATGAATACGTAAATAAATAAATAAATAAAAATGGTTGACGCGTCAACAAAAAAGTCCCTCAGCGGAATTCCCCTACTGCAAACGAAAGCAGGACCCAGGGATAAGGAATTATGGCCGAGGAGGCTACAAGAGGAATTGATGTGTCTGATACAGGTGGGTCAATTGGTTTTCTTTCTGTTTATGGTACCATATGTTCTTGTGATTATAATAATAAATCGTCAAAATAAAAAATTGCAACATGTGCACACATGCTTCCAAATGTTAGAATATTCGAATCTGACAAAATTGTCTTTTATGACGAAATATTTCATTACAATCGGTTATAATGTGCTATTTTTGAGGTGGTACCAACAAATTAAATGCACTTCGTCGGTCCCTAGATGAGAATATTATAATGTGTGCAAAGTTATGAGTTACAATTGTGATAATTCCACTTGTGTTTCAGTATACTAAGAACAACAAGGAAGCTGACAATCACTGGTTTCATCTCCAGCCGAATGAGGGTGGTACCAAGTGGTTTGGGAAATGTTGGTATGTCCATAATCTACTGAAGTACGAGTTTGATGTCGAGTTCGATGTAAGTGGAATTGAGATTCCTTTCGATTATTTTAGTTTTATTTTTTGATTGGGAGGACTTAAGAACTCGCTGAATCCGTTGTTAATCTTCCCTAATTACCAATAAATCTGAATGTTGCAGATCCCTGTAACGTATCCAGTAACTGCTCCTGAGCTAGCATTGCCAGAGTTAGATGGAAAAACTGCGAAGATGTATCGAGGAGGCAAAATATGTCTAAGTGACCATTTCAAACCACTTTGGGCTCGTAATGTTCCGAAATTTGGAATCGCACATGCCATGGCACTTGGGGTATGTTTATAATTCTAACTAATTCGAAGATATACAGGAAAAAAATTGAATGCACTCCATATTTATTCAACTCTTGGTAAATGACCTGTTATACAATGATGGTAGCAAAATTTTAACATTCACCAGGTAGCAAAATTTTTAAATAATTCGCCAGAACTAAAGTTGACTTGGTGTGATTGCCGACTTTCCCACCACATTCATTGGAGGAAAATGTTTAATTCAAATGATTTAATTACAGCTTGGACCTTGGCTTGCTGTTGAAGTTCCCGACTTGATTGAGAAAGGAGTGATCAAGCATAAGGACCAATGTGACGAAAAGTAACATAACAATTACGCAATAAGTTCTGCGAATTCCATTTCCAGTTTACCTGGTTCATCGATAGAATTATTATTTAAGGAAAAAAATATTAAATAAATATATATTTTACATTTCATCAGATCTGTTATTCAACATCGTTCTAGGTACAGGTATTCCAAAAACCACATGAAAAGGTGGGAAAATTTAATACGAGCTTTGAGAACTTGGTAGAAAAGCTAAAATTTAGAAAACTTCCAGAAATTCAGAAACTTAACTCCTTTCTGGAAATTGGTAATTTCACGAGTTTTAGACATGATTTGGTAAACTGTAAAAAATGAGTGACTATATTGTGATCATTATTTCGAGGATTGTTTCATCTGCATTTTTTTTGTTTAAACATGAGAGTCCAATACTAATTTCGCAACTCTCCAGCGTGTCATAATCACCTCAATTTCCGTCCTCACACTATCTCCAACCACTTTATCCATTTCCCCAAGAACACTGATTATCTAACAAAACTTTATTGAATAGATCTCTATATTACATTTGATCCCTTCTACTTCTCGTCATCCAAATTAATTTTTTTTGCATCTCTGATAATCTCATCTAATTTGTACAAATCTTTTAAAGACACTTGTCCAGTGCCCCTGTTGAGGGCCTTTGGTTGTGAAGCGTCCGGCTTCCACCCCAGCATATAAATTACTTGGAACGTAGCAGGCACTGACATTGCACCGTCTTCCTTTGGCTTTCCATAAAGTTCCTCGTAAATGGCTGCCGCTGCGAATGCAGTACTTCGTTTTAGGTGCAGCTTTCGATTCCTACTAGCATTATTCTCCGCCATACCTGAAAAAGTTGTGACACGACTCTTCAATTGTCCTTATGTGAATACATTTAATTAATTAAAAAAGCAAATATATTGTGAGGCAAGATATTCTCAGCATTACCTTTCAAGTCCCACATGAGCTCGAACATGGAAGGATATCCAATTACCAGTTCATCAGAATCTATAGTTAACATTGTGAATCCAGCTCTTGTCATTAAGCTACCAATATCCCTTATTTGCGTGAACGGTGAAATATGGGGGGATATTCCACCATCTCTCTCCAACTCTGCCAATTGCAAAGAACTCCTGATGAAGAATAATTAGTAGAAATGCTACAGGTGTTTCAAAATTAATTGATATTCTTCAACAACTTCATTGCATGAGAATAGTTTGAATTGATGGTTTCAAAAAGGTATCTCTGGTGAGTAATTGGGGTATCTGTGCAGTGAAGTCAGAAAAATAACATTCATTTTGAATCATGAGTCATTTTCATCGGATTATTATTTTAATAGATCTTGGATGATAAAAAAAATTTTCGGGAAAGTTATCGAGGAAGTCCTATTGACATTGTCTGAACTTTTAGTATGCCTTATAGCTTATAGTTTAGTATGTCTACTTTAATTCTAATCTACTTTACATGTTACCTTAATTCGTATAAAGTATCACCCCCAAAAATAGCGGCCATGAAGACTCCATCATTCTTCAGGCTATTTAAAATTCTGCTGAAGCATCCAGGTAGATCATTGACCCAGTGTAAGCTCAAACAGCTGATGACGAGATCAAGACTGTCCTGCTCCAATGAGAATGTTTCTTCATTCAAGACTCTCCTCACCACTTCAATGTCATCAGCAACTTGGGCTTGCTCAACGAAGCTTGGACTTAGGTCGGATAAAATTAATTTCTTCACACTGTCTGAATGAATATTCTTGGAGACATGGCCCCGGCCACATCCAAGATCCAGTGCACACTGAAACTCTCTTTTTATATCAAATATTCTGTCAGCAAGCCTGTAACCAATTTCGTCCTTCAAATAATCATACAATTTAACATTTGGATCTCTAGCTGCGCGCTCTCGTTGCAGAAGCTTCGCATCTCTGTCGAAGACATTCATTACAGAATTGGGGGGCAAATTTTGGCGAAATTTAGAAGTACTTAGTCTGCGAATGTGGGTAAGTGTTGTTCTTGTGAGGTTAGCTGTCATTGCTATCAATAATTCACTGTTGACTGTCAATAGTATTTTTGGGTTAGAGCGATAATTATAAATACTGGGGTGTATCTTGACTAGGTGGATTTATACTCCTATTATCACATTCTTGATGGTGTCCTGGACCAATGATAATGTATACAATCGGCGGTAACTGCGGCGCATGAACTTATAAGATCATTTGAATCTATAGGGAGGTAGGTAAAACAGGATCCTTCAGATGAAAGTGAGTTTTTTGTTACAGACGAATAGTTAGCAGATGAATTTAGGAATAAGTCAGGATATCTTAGGATTAGATTTTTATAATTTAGGACTAAATAATTTATTTATTATGAATTTTTTATTTATACCCGTATATTTAGCAGATTCTGTTAAAAAAAAATTGAATTACTCTAGATCGACGCGAGATCATTTGGGAAGCCTAAAAAACATAATTTCCGAATTTAGGAATAATGGCTTTTATTTTTAATAATTATTTATTTATGGTTCCCGCCCCGCAGCGCCATCCGCGCAGGCGCAGTGTGTAGACGCCTGGGACTATTGCGGACACTCAGCTGTTCATCAGTTTGAATATGGCCCCAAAAACAGAACCAGTAATGACCAGTGCAAAATTGTGAAATAATTGTTTGATTTAACTGTAATTCAAGTTTTAGGGGCCACAATAATGGAGTGCGAGGCAAAACGGATACTTGGAGCAAAATGGACATCTTAATTTTTTTAAAATTGGATTTTTGACCCCGTGGGCATTGGTACTATCCAATAGGAACCCCTAGAAGCCATTTCCGTCGATTTTGGGTCGAAAAAGTCAAATCAATTTTTTTCGATTTTGGCCAAATTTAACATTGGGACCTTATGGGGAGGCAAACTTAATTTTTTTAAAATTGGATTTTTGGCCCCGTGGGCGTTTATACTATTCAATAGGAACCCCCAGAAGACATTTCCGTCCATTTTGGGTCGAAAAAGTCAAATCAATTTTTTTCGATTTTGGCCAAATTTAACATTGGGACCTTATGGGGAGGCAAACTTAATTTTTTTAAAATTGGATTTTTGGCCCCGTGGGCGTTTATACTATTCAATAGGAACCCCCAGAAGACATTTCCGTCCATTTTGGGTCGAAAAAGTCAAATTAATTTTTTTCGATTTTGGCCAAATTTAACATTGGGACCTTATGGGGAGGCAAACTTAATTTTTTTAAAATTGGATTTTTGGCCCCGTGGGCGTTTATACTATTCAATAGGAACCCCCAGAAGACATTTCCGTCGATTTTGGGTCGAAAAAGTCAAATCAATTTTTTTCGATTTTGGCCAAATTTAACATTGGGACCTTATGGGGAGGCAAACTTAATTTTTCTAAAATTGGGTTTTTGGCCCCGTGGGCGTTTATACTATTCAATAGGAACCCCCAGAAAACATTTCCGTCGATTTTGGGTCGAAAAAGTCAAATTAATTTTTTTCGATTTTGGCCAAATTTAACATTGGGACCTTATGGGGAGGCAAACTTAATTTTTCTAAAATTGGGTTTTTGGCCCCGTGGGCGTTTATACTATTCAATAGGAACCCCCAGAAAACATTTCCGTCGATTTTGGGTCGAAAAAGTCAAATTAATTTTTTTCGATTTTGGCCAAATTTAACATTGGGACCTTATGGGGAGGCAAACTTAATTTTTTTAAAATTGGATTTTTGGCCCCGTGGGCGTTTATACTATTCAATAGGAACCCCCAGAAGACATTTCCGTCGATTTTGGGTCGAAAAAGTCAAATCAATTTTTTTCGATTTTGGCCAAATTTAACATTGGGACCTTATGGGGAGGCAAACTTAATTTTTTTAAAATTGGATTTTTGGCCCCGTGGGCGTTTATACTATTCAATAGGAACCCCCAGAAGACATTTCCGTCGATTTTGGGTCGAAAAAGTCAAATTAATTTTTTTCGATTTTGGCCAAATTTAACATTGGGACCTTATGGGGAGGCAAACTTAATTTTTGTAAAATTGGATTTTTGGCCCCGTGGGCGTTTATACTATTCAATAGGAACCCCCAGAAGACATTTCCGTCGATTTTGGGTCGAAAAAGTCAAATTAATTTTTTTCGATTTTGGCCAAATTTAACATTGGGACCTTATGGGGAGGCAAACTTAATTTTTCTAAAATTGGATTTTTGGCCCCGTGGGCGTTTATACTATTCAATAGGAACCCCCAGAAGACATTTCCGTCGATTTTGGGTCGAAAAAGTCAAATTAATTTTTTTCGATTTTGGCCAAATTTAACATTGGGACCTTATGGGGAGGCAAACTTAATTTTTTTAAATTGGATTTTTGGCCCCGTGGGCGTTTATACTATTCAATAGGAACCCCCAGAAGACATTTCCGTCGATTTTGGGTCGAAAAAGTCAAATCAATTTTTTTCGATTTTGGCCAAATTTAACATTGGGACCTTATGGGGAGGCAAACTTAATTTTTCTAAAATTGGATTTTTGGCCCCGTGGGCGTTTATACTATTCAATAGGAACCCCCAGAAGACATTTCCGTCGATTTTGGGTCGAAAAAGTCAAATTAATTTTTTTCGATTTTGGCCAAATTTAACATTGGGACCTTATGGGGAGGCAAACTTAATTTTTTTAAAATTGGATTTTTGGCCCCGTGGGCGTTTATACTATTCAATAGGAACCCCCAGAAGACATTTCCGTCGATTTTGGGTCGAAAAAGTCAAATTAATTTTTTTCGATTTTGGCCAAATTTAACATTGGGACCTTATGGGGAGGCAAACTTAATTTTTTTAAAATTGGATTTTTGGCCCCGTGGGCGTTTATACTATTCAATAGGAACCCCCAGAAGACATTTCCGTCGATTTTGGGTCGAAAAAGTCAAATTAATTTTTTTCGATTTTGGCCAAATTTAACATTGGGACCTTATGGGGAGGCAAACTTAATTTTTTTAAATTGGATTTTTGGCCCCGTGGGCGTTTATACTATTCAATAGGAACCCCCAGAAGACATTTCCGTCGATTTTGGGTCGAAAAAGTCAAATTAATTTTTTTCGATTTTGGCCAAATTTAACATTGGGACCTTATGGGGAGGCAAACTTAATTTTTTAAAATTGGATTTTTGGCCCCGTGGGCGTTTATACTATTCAATAGGAACCCCCAGAAGACATTTCCGTCGATTTTGGGTCGAAAAAGTCAAATTAATTTTTTTCGATTTTGGCCAAATTTAACATTGGGACCTTATGGGGAGGCAAACTTAATTTTTTTAAAATTGGATTTTTGGCCCCGTGGGCGTTTATACTATTCAATAGGAACCCCCAGAAGACATTTCCGTCGATTTTGGGTCGAAAAAGTCAAATTAATTTTTTTCGATTTTGGCCAAATTTAACATTGGGACCTTATGGGGAGGCAAACTTAATTTTTTAAAATTGGATTTTTGGCCCCGTGGGCGTTTATACTATTCAATAGGAACCCCCAGAAGACATTTCCGTCGATTTTGGGTCGAAAAAGTCAAATTAATTTTTTTCGATTTTGGCCAAATTTAACATTGGGACCTTATGGGGAGGCAAACTTAATTTTTTTAAAATTGGATTTTTGGCCCCGTGGGCGTTTATACTATTCAATAGGAACCCCCAGAAGACATTTCCGTCGATTTTGGGTCGAAAAAGTCAAATTAATTTTTTTCGATTTTGGCCAAATTTAACATTGGGACCTTATGGGGAGGCAAACTTAATTTTTTTAAAATTGGATTTTTGGCCCCGTGGGCGTTTATACTATTCAATAGGAACCCCCAGAAGACATTTCCGTCGATTTTGGGTCGAAAAAGTCAAATTAATTTTTTTCGATTTTGGCCAAATTTAACATTGGGACCTTATGGGGAGGCAAACTTAATTTTTTAAAATTGGATTTTTGGCCCCGTGGGCGTTTATACTATTCAATAGGAACCCCCAGAAGACATTTCCGTCGATTTTGGGTCGAAAAAGTCAAATTAATTTTTTTCGATTTTGGCCAAATTTAACATTGGGACCTTATGGGGAGGCAAACTTAATTTTTTTAAAATTGGATTTTTGGCCCCGTGGGCGTTTATACTATTCAATAGGAACCCCCAGAAGACATTTCCGTCGATTTTGGGTCGAAAAAGTCAAATTAATTTTTTTCGATTTTGGCCAAATTTAACATTGGGACCTTATGGGGAGGCAAACTTAATTTTTTTAAAATTGGATTTTTGGCCCCGTGGGCGTTTATACTATTCAATAGGAACCCCCAGAAGACATTTCCGTCGATTTTGGGTCGAAAAAGTCAAATTAATTTTTTTCGATTTTGGCCAAATTTAACATTGGGACCTTATGGGGAGGCAAACTTAATTTTTTTAAAATTGGATTTTTGGCCCCGTGGGCGTTTATACTATTCAATAGGAACCCCCAGAAGACATTTCCGTCGATTTTGGGTCGAAAAAGTCAAATTAATTTTTTTCGATTTTGGCCAAATTTAACATTGGGACCTTATGGGGAGGCAAACTTAATTTTTCTAAAATTGGATTTTTGGCCCCGTGGGCGTTTATACTATTCAATAGGAACCCCCAGAAGACATTTCCGTCGATTTTGGGTCGAAAAAGTCAAATTAATTTTTTTCGATTTTGGCCAAATTTAACATTGGGACCTTATGGGGAGGCAAACTTAATTTTTTTAAAATTGGATTTTTGGCCCCGTGGGCGTTTATACTATTCAATAGGAACCCCCAGAAGACATTTCCGTCGATTTTGGGTCGAAAAAGTCAAATTAATTTTTTTCGATTTTGGCCAAATTTAACATTGGGACCTTATGGGGAGGCAAACTTAATTTTTTTAAAATTGGATTTTTGGCCCCGTGGGCGTTTATACTATTCAATAGGAACCCCCAGAAGACATTTCCGTCGATTTTGGGTCGAAAAAGTCAAATTAATTTTTTTCGATTTTGGCCAAATTTAACATTGGGACCTTATGGGGAGGCAAACTTAATTTTTTTAAAATTGGATTTTTGGCCCCGTGGGCGTTTATACTATTCAATAGGAACCCCCAGAAGACATTTCCGTCGATTTTGGGTCGAAAAAGTCAAATTAATTTTTTTCGATTTTGGCCAAATTTAACATTGGGACCTTATGGGGAGGCAAACTTAATTTTTTTAAAATTGGATTTTTGGCCCCGTGGGCGTTTATACTATTCAATAGGAACCCCCAGAAGACATTTCCGTCGATTTTGGGTCGAAAAAGTCAAATTAATTTTTTTCGATTTTGGCCAAATTTAACATTGGGACCTTATGGGGAGGCAAACTTAATTTTTTTAAAATTGGATTTTTGGCCCCGTGGGCGTTTATACTATTCAATAGGAACCCCCAGAAGACATTTCCGTCGATTTTGGGTCGAAAAAGTCAAATTAATTTTTTTCGATTTTGGCCAAATTTAACATTGGGACCTTATGGGGAGGCAAACTTAATTTTTTTAAAATTGGATTTTTGGCCCCGTGGGCGTTTATACTATTCAATAGGAACCCCCAGAAGACATTTCCGTCGATTTTGGGTCGAAAAAGTCAAATTAATTTTTTTCGATTTTGGCCAAATTTAACATTGGGACCTTATGGGGAGGCAAACTTAATTTTTTTAAAATTGGATTTTTGGCCCCGTGGGCGTTTATACTATTCAATAGGAACCCCCAGAAGACATTTCCGTCGATTTTGGGTCGAAAAAGTCAAATTAATTTTTTTCGATTTTGGCCAAATTTAACATTGGGACCTTATGGGGAGGCAAACTTAATTTTTTTAAAATTGGATTTTTGGCCCCGTGGGCGTTTATACTATTCAATAGGAACCCCCAGAAGACATTTCCGTCGATTTTGGGTCGAAAAAGTCAAATTAATTTTTTTCGATTTTGGCCAAATTTAACATTGGGACCTTATGGGGAGGCAAACTTAATTTTTTTAAAATTGGATTTTTGGCCCCGTGGGCGTTTATACTATTCAATAGGAACCCCCAGAAGACATTTCCGTCGATTTTGGGTCGAAAAAGTCAAATTAATTTTTTTCGATTTTGGCCAAATTTAACATTGGGACCTTATGGGGAGGCAAACTTAATTTTTTTAAAATTGGATTTTTGGCCCCGTGGGCGTTTATACTATTCAATAGGAACCCCCAGAAGACATTTCCGTCGATTTTGGGTCGAAAAAGTCAAATTAATTTTTTTCGATTTTGGCCAAATTTAACATTGGGACCTTATGGGGAGGCAAACTTAATTTTTTTAAAATTGGATTTTTGGCCCCGTGGGCGTTTATACTATTCAATAGGAACCCCCAGAAGACATTTCCGTCGATTTTGGGTCGAAAAAGTCAAATTAATTTTTTTCGATTTTGGCCAAATTTAACATTGGGACCTTATGGGGAGGCAAACTTAATTTTTTTAAAATTGGATTTTTGGCCCCGTGGGCGTTTATACTATTCAATAGGAACCCCCAGAAGACATTTCCGTCGATTTTGGGTCGAAAAAGTCAAATTAATTTTTTTCGATTTTGGCCAAATTTAACATTGGGACCTTATGGGGAGGCAAACTTAATTTTTTTAAAATTGGATTTTTGGCCCCGTGGGCGTTTATACTATTCAATAGGAACCCCCAGAAGACATTTCCGTCGATTTTGGGTCGAAAAAGTCAAATTAATTTTTTTCGATTTTGGCCAAATTTAACATTGGGACCTTATGGGGAGGCAAACTTAATTTTTTTAAAATTGGATTTTTGGCCCCGTGGGCGTTTATACTATTCAATAGGAACCCCCAGAAGACATTTCCGTCGATTTTGGGTCGAAAAAGTCAAATTAATTTTTTTCGATTTTGGCCAAATTTAACATTGGGACCTTATGGGGAGGCAAACTTAATTTTTTTAAAATTGGATTTTTGGCCCCGTGGGCGTTTATACTATTCAATAGGAACCCCCAGAAGACATTTCCGTCGATTTTGGGTCGAAAAAGTCAAATTAATTTTTTTCGATTTTGGCCAAATTTAACATTGGGACCTTATGGGGAGGCAAACTTAATTTTTTTAAAATTGGATTTTTGGCCCCGTGGGCGTTTATACTATTCAATAGGAACCCCCAGAAGACATTTCCGTCGATTTTGGGTCGAAAAAGTCAAATTAATTTTTTTCGATTTTGGCCAAATTTAACATTGGGACCTTATGGGGAGGCAAACTTAATTTTTTTAAAATTGGATTTTTGGCCCCGTGGGCGTTTATACTATTCAATAGGAACCCCCAGAAGACATTTCCGTCGATTTTGGGTCGAAAAAGTCAAATTAATTTTTTTCGATTTTGGCCAAATTTAACATTGGGACCTTATGGGGAGGCAAACTTAATTTTTTTAAAATTGGATTTTTGGCCCCGTGGGCGTTTATACTATTCAATAGGAACCCCCAGAAGACATTTCCGTCGATTTTGGGTCGAAAAAGTCAAATTAATTTTTTTCGATTTTGGCCAAATTTAACATTGGGACCTTATGGGGAGGCAAACTTAATTTTTTAAAATTGGATTTTTGGCCCCGTGGGCGTTTATACTATTCAATAGGAACCCCCAGAAGACATTTCCGTCGATTTTGGGTCGAAAAAGTCAAATTAATTTTTTTCGATTTTGGCCAAATTTAACATTGGGACCTTATGGGGAGGCAAACTTAATTTTTTTAAAATTGGATTTTTGGCCCCGTGGGCGTTTATACTATTCAATAGGAACCCCCAGAAGACATTTCCGTCGATTTTGGGTCGAAAAAGTCAAATTAATTTTTTTCGATTTTGGCCAAATTTAACATTGGGACCTTATGGGGAGGCAAACTTAATTTTTTTAAAATTGGATTTTTGGCCCCGTGGGCGTTTATACTATTCAATAGGAACCCCCAGAAGACATTTCCGTCGATTTTGGGTCGAAAAAGTCAAATT
This sequence comes from Asobara japonica, assembly GCA_026005395.1. Taxonomy (NCBI): domain Eukaryota; kingdom Metazoa; phylum Arthropoda; class Insecta; order Hymenoptera; family Braconidae; genus Asobara; species Asobara japonica. The sequence continues at coordinate 4,011,886 of BQMI01000028.1, forward strand.
AATTTTTTTCGATTTTGGCCAAATTTAACATTGGGACCTTATGGGGAGGCAAACTTAATTTTTTTAAAATTGGATTTTTGGCCCCGTGGGCGTTTATACTATTCAATAGGAACCCCCAGAAGACATTTCCGTCGATTTTGGGTCGAAAAAGTCAAATTAATTTTTTTCGATTTTGGCCAAATTTAACATTGGGACCTTATGGGGAGGCAAACTTAATTTTTTTAAAATTGGATTTTTGGCCCCGTGGGCGTTTATACTATTCAATAGGAACCCCCAGAAGACATTTCCGTCGATTTTGGGTCGAAAAAGTCAAATTAATTTTTTTCGATTTTGGCCAAATTTAACATTGGGACCTTATGGGGAGGCAAACTTAATTTTTTTAAAATTGGATTTTTGGCCCCGTGGGCGTTTATACTATTCAATAGGAACCCCCAGAAGACATTTCCGTCGATTTTGGGTCGAAAAAGTCAAATTAATTTTTTTCGATTTTGGCCAAATTTAACATTGGGACCTTATGGGGAGGCAAACTTAATTTTTTTAAAATTGGATTTTTGGCCCCGTGGGCGTTTATACTATTCAATAGGAACCCCCAGAAGACATTTCCGTCGATTTTGGGTCGAAAAAGTCAAATTAATTTTTTTCGATTTTGGCCAAATTTAACATTGGGACCTTATGGGGAGGCAAACTTAATTTTTTTAAAATTGGATTTTTGGCCCCGTGGGCGTTTATACTATTCAATAGGAACCCCCAGAAGACATTTCCGTCGATTTTGGGTCGAAAAAGTCAAATTAATTTTTTTCGATTTTGGCCAAATTTAACATTGGGACCTTATGGGGAGGCAAACTTAATTTTTTTAAAATTGGATTTTTGGCCCCGTGGGCGTTTATACTATTCAATAGGAACCCCCAGAAGACATTTCCGTCGATTTTGGGTCGAAAAAGTCAAATTAATTTTTTTCGATTTTGGCCAAATTTAACATTGGGACCTTATGGGGAGGCAAACTTAATTTTTTTAAAATTGGATTTTTGGCCCCGTGGGCGTTTATACTATTCAATAGGAACCCCCAGAAGACATTTCCGTCGATTTTGGGTCGAAAAAGTCAAATTAATTTTTTTCGATTTTGGCCAAATTTAACATTGGGACCTTATGGGGAGGCAAACTTAATTTTTTTAAAATTGGATTTTTGGCCCCGTGGGCGTTTATACTATTCAATAGGAACCCCCAGAAGACATTTCCGTCGATTTTGGGTCGAAAAAGTCAAATTAATTTTTTTCGATTTTGGCCAAATTTAACATTGGGACCTTATGGGGAGGCAAACTTAATTTTTTTAAAATTGGATTTTTGGCCCCGTGGGCGTTTATACTATTCAATAGGAACCCCCAGAAGACATTTCCGTCGATTTTGGGTCGAAAAAGTCAAATTAATTTTTTTCGATTTTGGCCAAATTTAACATTGGGACCTTATGGGGAGGCAAACTTAATTTTTTTAAAATTGGATTTTTGGCCCCGTGGGCGTTTATACTATTCAATAGGAACCCCCAGAAGACATTTCCGTCGATTTTGGGTCGAAAAAGTCAAATTAATTTTTTTCGATTTTGGCCAAATTTAACATTGGGACCTTATGGGGAGGCAAACTTAATTTTTTTAAAATTGGATTTTTGGCCCCGTGGGCGTTTATACTATTCAATAGGAACCCCCAGAAGACATTTCCGTCGATTTTGGGTCGAAAAAGTCAAATTAATTTTTTTCGATTTTGGCCAAATTTAACATTGGGACCTTATGGGGAGGCAAACTTAATTTTTTTAAAATTGGATTTTTGGCCCCGTGGGCGTTTATACTATTCAATAGGAACCCCCAGAAGACATTTCCGTCGATTTTGGGTCGAAAAAGTCAAATTAATTTTTTTCGATTTTGGCCAAATTTAACATTGGGACCTTATGGGGAGGCAAACTTAATTTTTTTAAAATTGGATTTTTGGCCCCGTGGGCGTTTATACTATTCAATAGGAACCCCCAGAAGACATTTCCGTCGATTTTGGGTCGAAAAAGTCAAATTAATTTTTTTCGATTTTGGCCAAATTTAACATTGGGACCTTATGGGGAGGCAAACTTAATTTTTTTAAAATTGGATTTTTGGCCCCGTGGGCGTTTATACTATTCAATAGGAACCCCCAGAAGACATTTCCGTCGATTTTGGGTCGAAAAAGTCAAATTAATTTTTTTCGATTTTGGCCAAATTTAACATTGGGACCTTATGGGGAGGCAAACTTAATTTTTTAAAATTGGATTTTTGGCCCCGTGGGCGTTTATACTATTCAATAGGAACCCCCAGAAGACATTTCCGTCGATTTTGGGTCGAAAAAGTCAAATTAATTTTTTTCGATTTTGGCCAAATTTAACATTGGGACCTTATGGGGAGGCAAACTTAATTTTTTTAAAATTGGATTTTTGGCCCCGTGGGCGTTTATACTATTCAATAGGAACCCCCAGAAGACATTTCCGTCGATTTTGGGTCGAAAAAGTCAAATTAATTTTTTTCGATTTTGGCCAAATTTAACATTGGGACCTTATGGGGAGGCAAACTTAATTTTTTTAAAATTGGATTTTTGGCCCCGTGGGCGTTTATACTATTCAATAGGAACCCCCAGAAGACATTTCCGTCGATTTTGGGTCGAAAAAGTCAAATTAATTTTTTTCGATTTTGGCCAAATTTAACATTGGGACCTTATGGGGAGGCAAACTTAATTTTTTTAAAATTGGATTTTTGGCCCCGTGGGCGTTTATACTATTCAATAGGAACCCCCAGAAGACATTTCCGTCGATTTTGGGTCGAAAAAGTCAAATTAATTTTTTTCGATTTTGGCCAAATTTAACATTGGGACCTTATGGGGAGGCAAACTTAATTTTTTTAAAATTGGATTTTTGGCCCCGTGGGCGTTTATACTATTCAATAGGAACCCCCAGAAGACATTTCCGTCGATTTTGGGTCGAAAAAGTCAAATTAATTTTTTTCGATTTTGGCCAAATTTAACATTGGGACCTTATGGGGAGGCAAACTTAATTTTTTTAAAATTGGATTTTTGGCCCCGTGGGCGTTTATACTATTCAATAGGAACCCCCAGAAGACATTTCCGTCGATTTTGGGTCGAAAAAGTCAAATTAATTTTTTTCGATTTTGGCCAAATTTAACATTGGGACCTTATGGGGAGGCAAACTTAATTTTTTTAAAATTGGATTTTTGGCCCCGTGGGCGTTTATACTATTCAATAGGAACCCCCAGAAGACATTTCCGTCGATTTTGGGTCGAAAAAGTCAAATTAATTTTTTTCGATTTTGGCCAAATTTAACATTGGGACCTTATGGGGAGGCAAACTTAATTTTTTTAAAATTGGATTTTTGGCCCCGTGGGCGTTTATACTATTCAATAGGAACCCCCAGAAGACATTTCCGTCGATTTTGGGTCGAAAAAGTCAAATTAATTTTTTTCGATTTTGGCCAAATTTAACATTGGGACCTTATGGGGAGGCAAACTTAATTTTTTTAAAATTGGATTTTTGGCCCCGTGGGCGTTTATACTATTCAATAGGAACCCCCAGAAGACATTTCCGTCGATTTTGGGTCGAAAAAGTCAAATTAATTTTTTTCGATTTTGGCCAAATTTAACATTGGGACCTTATGGGGAGGCAAACTTAATTTTTTTAAAATTGGATTTTTGGCCCCGTGGGCGTTTATACTATTCAATAGGAACCCCCAGAAGACATTTCCGTCGATTTTGGGTCGAAAAAGTCAAATTAATTTTTTTCGATTTTGGCCAAATTTAACATTGGGACCTTATGGGGAGGCAAACTTAATTTTTTTAAAATTGGATTTTTGGCCCCGTGGGCGTTTATACTATTCAATAGGAACCCCCAGAAGACATTTCCGTCGATTTTGGGTCGAAAAAGTCAAATTAATTTTTTTCGATTTTGGCCAAATTTAACATTGGGACCTTATGGGGAGGCAAACTTAATTTTTTTAAAATTGGATTTTTGGCCCCGTGGGCGTTTATACTATTCAATAGGAACCCCCAGAAGACATTTCCGTCGATTTTGGGTCGAAAAAGTCAAATTAATTTTTTTCGATTTTGGCCAAATTTAACATTGGGACCTTATGGGGAGGCAAACTTAATTTTTTTAAAATTGGATTTTTGGCCCCGTGGGCGTTTATACTATTCAATAGGAACCCCCAGAAGACATTTCCGTCGATTTTGGGTCGAAAAAGTCAAATTAATTTTTTTCGATTTTGGCCAAATTTAACATTGGGACCTTATGGGGAGGCAAACTTAATTTTTTTAAAATTGGATTTTTGGCCCCGTGGGCGTTTATACTATTCAATAGGAACCCCCAGAAGACATTTCCGTCGATTTTGGGTCGAAAAAGTCAAATTAATTTTTTTCGATTTTGGCCAAATTTAACATTGGGACCTTATGGGGAGGCAAACTTAATTTTTTTAAAATTGGATTTTTGGCCCCGTGGGCGTTTATACTATTCAATAGGAACCCCCAGAAGACATTTCCGTCGATTTTGGGTCGAAAAAGTCAAATTAATTTTTTTCGATTTTGGCCAAATTTAACATTGGGACCTTATGGGGAGGCAAACTTAATTTTTTTAAAATTGGATTTTTGGCCCCGTGGGCGTTTATACTATTCAATAGGAACCCCCAGAAGACATTTCCGTCGATTTTGGGTCGAAAAAGTCAAATTAATTTTTTTCGATTTTGGCCAAATTTAACATTGGGACCTTATGGGGAGGCAAACTTAATTTTTTTAAAATTGGATTTTTGGCCCCGTGGGCGTTTATACTATTCAATAGGAACCCCCAGAAGACATTTCCGTCGATTTTGGGTCGAAAAAGTCAAATTAATTTTTTTCGATTTTGGCCAAATTTAACATTGGGACCTTATGGGGAGGCAAACTTAATTTTTTTTAAAATTGGATTTTTGGCCCCGTGGGCGTTTATACTATTCAATAGGAACCCCCAGAAGACATTTCCGTCGATTTTGGGTCGAAAAAGTCAAATTAATTTTTTTCGATTTTGGCCAAATTTAACATTGGGACCTTATGGGGAGGCAAACTTAATTTTTTTAAAATTGGATTTTTGGCCCCGTGGGCGTTTATACTATTCAATAGGAACCCCAGAAGACATTTCCGTCGATTTTGGGTCGAAAAAGTCAAATTAATTTTTTTCGATTTTGGCCAAATTTAACATTGGGACCTTATGGGGAGGCAAACTTAATTTTTTTAAATTGGATTTTTGGCCCCGTGGGCGTTTATACTATTCAATAGGAACCCCCAGAAGACATTTCCGTCGATTTTGGGTCGAAAAAGTCAAATTAATTTTTTTCGATTTTGGCCAAATTTAACATTGGGACCTTATGGGGAGGCAAACTTAATTTTTTTAAAATTGGATTTTTGGCCCCGTGGGCGTTTATACTATTCAATAGGAACCCCCAGAAGACATTTCCGTCGATTTTGGGTCGAAAAAGTCAAATTAATTTTTTTCGATTTTGGCCAAATTTAACATTGGGACCTTATGGGGAGGCAAACTTAATTTTTTTAAAATTGGATTTTTGGCCCCGTGGGCGTTTATACTATTCAATAGGAACCCCCAGAAGACATTTCCGTCGATTTTGGGTCGAAAAAGTCAAATTAATTTTTTTCGATTTTGGCCAAATTTAACATTGGGACCTTATGGGGAGGCAAACTTAATTTTTTAAAATTGGATTTTGGCCCCGTGGGCGTTTATACTATTCAATAGGAACCCCCAGAAGACATTTCCGTCGATTTTGGGTCGAAAAAGTCAAATTCAATTTTTTCGATTTTGGCCAAATTTAACATTGGGACCTTATGGGGAGGCAAACTTAATTTTTTTAAAATTGGATTTTTGGCCCCGTGGGCGTTTATACTATCAATAGGAAACCCCAGAAGACATTTCCGTCGATTTTGGGTCGAAAAAGTCAAATTAATTTTTTTTCGATTTTGGCCAAATTAACATTGGGACCTTATGGGAGGCAAACTTAATTTTTTTTAAAATGGATTTTTGGCCCCGTGGGCGTTTATACTATTCAATAGGAACCCCAGAAGACATTTCCGTCGATTTTGGGTCGAAAAAGTCAAATCAATTTTTTTTCGATTTTGGCCAAATTGTAACATTGGACCTTATGGGGAGGCAAACTTAATTTTTAAAATTGGAATTTTTTGCCCCGTTGTCGTTTATACTATCA